>JAVYIG010000430.1:0-597569 GCA_035222895.1 Strongylocentrotus droebachiensis
GAAGCTTTGACGTTTCATTAAATTATTAGAGAAAGAAGAAGATTCGTTGTACCGTTCTCGATTCTTAATCATTGTCTGAATTCAGTTTCCATACCCCCTCCCGCGCGAAGCGCGGAAGCTTTGACGTTTCATTAAAACATTAGAGAAAGAGTACCGTTCTCGACTCTTAATCCTTGTCTGAATTGAGTCCCCTCCTTCCCTCTCCCGCGCGAAGCGCGGAAGCATTGACGTTTCATTAAATTATTAGAGAAAGAAGACGATTCGTTGTACCCTTCTCGATTCTTAATCATTGTCTGAATTCAGTTTCCATACCCCCTCCCGCGCAAAGCGCGGAAGCTTTGACGTTTCATTAAATCATTAGAGAAAGAGTAACGTTCTCGACTCTTAATCCTTGTCTGAATTGAGTTCCCCCCCCCCACCCCTCTCTCTCGCGCGAAGCGCAGAAGCTTTGACGTTTCATTAAATTATTAGAGAAAGAAGACGATTCTTTGTACCGTTCTCGATTCTTAATCATTGTCTGAATTCAGTTCCCCCCCCCCCCCCCCCCCCCCCTCTCCCGCGCGAAGCGCGGAAGCTTTGACGTTTCATTAAATTATTAGAGAAAGAAGAAGATTCGTTGTACCGTTCTCGATTCTTAATCATTGTCTGAATTCAGTTTCCATACCCCCTCCCGCGCGAAGCGCGGAAGCTTTGACGTTTCATTAAATCATTAGAGAAAGAGCACCGTTCTCGACTCTTAATCCTTGTCTGAATTGAGTCCCCCCCCCCCCCCCCTCTCTCGCGCGAAGCGCGGAAGCTTTGTCGTTTCATTAAATTATTAGAGAAAGAAGACGATTCGTTGTTCCGTTCTCGGTTCTTAATCATTGTCTGAATTCAGTTTCCCCCCTCTGCGCGAAGCGCAGAACCTCAACGTTTCATTAAATTATTAGAGAAAGGAGACGATTCGTTGTACCGTTCTCGATTGTTAATCATTGTCTGAATTCAGTTTCCATACCCCCTCCCGCGCGAAGCGCGGAAGCATTAACCTTTCATAGTTTAATGAAATTAATAGAGAAAGAAGATAATTCGTTGTTCCATTCTCAACCCTCAATCCTTCTCTGAATTCAGATTCCCCCCTCCAGCGCAAAGTGCAGAAGCTTAACTTTTCATTAAGTTATTAGAGAAAGAAGACGATTCGTTGTACCGTTTTCGATACTTAATCATTGTCTGAATTCAGTTTCCATACCCTCTCCCGCGCGAAGCGCGGAAGCTTTGACGTTTCATTAAAACATTAGAGAAAGAGTACCGTTCTCGACTCTTAATCCTTGTCTGAATTGAGTCCCCTCCTTCCCTCTCCCGCGCGAAGCGCGGAAGCTTTGACGTTTCATTAAATCATTAGAGAAAGAGTAACGTTCTCGACTCTTAATCCTTGTCTGAATTGAGTTTTCCCCCCCCACCCCTCTCTCGCGCGAAGCGCAGAAGCTTCGACGTTTCATTAAATTATTAGAGAAAGCAGACGATTCGCCTGTTCCGTTCTCGGTTCTTAATCATTGTCTGAATTCAGTTTCCCCCCTCCGCGCAAAGCGCGGAAGCTGTGATGTTTCATTGAATTATTAGAGAAAGAAGATGATTCGTTGTACCATTCTCGACTCTTATTCCTTATCTGAATTCAGTTTTCCCCTTTCGTAGTTTAATGAAATTATTAGAGAAAGAAGATAATTCGTTGTTCCATTGACCCTCAATCCTTCTCTGAATTCAGATTACCCCCTTCAGCGCAAAGCGCAGAAGCTTAACGTTTTATTAAATTATTAGAGAAAGAAGACGATTCGTTGGACCGTTCTCGGTTCTTAATCATTGTCTGAATTCAGTTTCTATACCCCCTCCCGCGCGAAGCGCGGAAGCTTTGACGTTTCATTAAATCATCAACGAAAGAGTACCGTTCTCGACTTTTAATCCTTGTCTGAATTGAGTTCCCCCCCCCCCTCTCCCGCGCGAAGCGCGGAAGCTTTGACGTTTCATTAAATTACTAGAGAAAGAAGACGATTCGTTGTACCTTTCTCGGTTGTTAATCATTGTCTGAATTCAGTTTTCCTCCTCCCGCGCGTAGCGCGTAAGCTTCTGACGCTTCATTAAATTATGAGAGAAAGAAGATGATTCGTTGTCCCATTCTCGACTCTTAATCCTTGTTTGAATTCATTTACCCCCTTCCGCACGAGGCGCGGAAGCTTTGACCTTTCATAGTTTAATGAAATTATTAGAGAAAGAAGATAATTCGTTGTTCCATTCCAGACTCTTAATCCTGCTCTGAATTCAGTTTCCCCCTCTAGCGCAAAGCGCAGAAGCTTAACGTTTCATTAAATTATTAGAGAAAGAAGATGATTTGTTGTACCGTTTTAGACTTGTCAAAAATGTTTCTTTGTCTGCTCCTTTTTTCGTCCTATGTCCTCTTACTGCCCCTACCGCCCCTAGCTACGCATGCTTTAAAGGGAAAATGAAACAATCATGATTGTGATAGCATACAATTAGGTCAGTAGAAATGAAAGGGGAAAAAAAGATCTATTTATACACCAACCATGAAATAATCACGACCGGGAGCGTCATATCTTAGTTTTGTGTCATTGGGCGAGGGCCGGGGCGTAGCGACCAAGCGAGATTTTGCAATGTAGAATGCTGAAATTATGCATTCTAGAAAATCCTTTAGTCCAATATGTACGTTCTTTCCGCTACATGTATATTTCTTTCTAGCTATTATATCTAAATTTCCGGGGGGACGTGTCCCTCTATCGGGCCCAGGATCGCCACCGCTGTCCATTATCACTACCAACATGAGTTCAAATATAAGCACAAGCGAGTTGGTATGAGCTGAATCCAAATGAAGGGCAAAATAAGAGTTGTGAAGCGGCCCTACCGTTAATTTAAAATTTGACTGTTTAGTATATAGCTTCTATTTGAAAGACATCCAAAATATTGTGCCCTTTTCAATTTTATTCAAAAAGCAGGGGCTGTTTGTAACGTTTTTTGAATCTGTGGCTCGAGATTTTATGCGGCCGGCCCGGCCCCCTCTATTCAATAACGTTTCCCAAGCCTTCTGGAATGACCCCAAATCTCCCGATTACAGTTTTTCCCTTATTCGTCGTTACTGTCACTTAGCGCCATTTCTTTGTCTTTCCCCCTTTCTCACCCGACTTTTCTCTTCCCCTTCCCATCCCCCCCCCCCACCCACTCAGTGTTATTTAGGGTACGCGCATGTATGTTCCCTCTCTTAGTTTGAAAGCACCCCTTTATCTTCGGTGTGTAAAGTCAGTGCGGGCCGGATTTGTGTGTATTACGGGCCGGACTTTGTTGCGTGAAAAGTAACCCTTTATCGGAAATTTTGGGAACACAAAATCGGTCCCTCCGACCCCGGAGTGGGAGTGGTGGGGGGGGGGGGGGGGGGGTATCTTTTTTTTTCTCTCTCTCTCTCTCTCTCTCTTCTTTCTTTTCTCTTCTCTTTTCTTTTTTCTTCTCCTTTCTTTTCTCTTCTCCTTTTTTTCTTCTCTTCTCCTTTCTTTTTTTTTCTTTTTTTGCGCCGCCAATAGGGGGGGCCGCGGCCGTTTCGGCCCCCCCCCCTGGATCCGCCACTGCTTGGTGTGGTAGGGTTGTCCTTGGTGGTAGGACTCTCACTGGTCCAAGAACCCTTCTTTGTCGATGAACCCTCCGGTGTCGATGGATTCTCTGTCGTTGGAGGACTTTGCGTTGTCGTCGGATTTCCCGTTGTGAGAGCATTCTCCGTCGTGGAAGAATTCATCTGCGTGGTAAAAACCCTATTTGTGGAAGGACTTTTCTTTGTTGTCGAAGGTGGTTGTTCCTTTGCTGTGTAATAAGACAATCGAAGACAATTAAATCAGTTAAAACCTTCCAAAATGAAATGAATCAATGTATCCTTCGGACTATCGCGTCGTATATGTTTATAAAAACAAAGTCTAGAAGAAGAAAAAATTATTGACTAGACTTGGACTATCAAGTTATCCATAGCTGGGAATGTAAGATATCAAACTTTCATCCCCAGCGATGGTTTAACTAATAATTATAATTCGCAGAAAACAACAATGATAACTATAATAATATTAGATTTGTAAGGCGCTAAATCAACTTGAAATCATTAATATGTCGAAAGGCACAATGTTGCAATAGAAGATATCACATAAAAGCACTTTTCCACAAGAGTATACTACAACATGAATAGGATCTTGGTTTCGAATCTGGATCCTCCAAGCTACTAGACCAATGCTCTACCACAGAGCCATCTTGTCTCATTCAAGACAGGCATAGGCCGTATCTTTCGGCTTACTTCGAATCATCGGGTCATCGCGTCGGGTCGGGTGGTTGCATTACCTTTTGTTATTAAATGCCCCTTTATATTCCCGAAATATCGGGGGTGGGGGTATAATGTTTGTGAAATAAGCACACGTCTACAAATAGTCTGGTCTAGTTTACCCGACACTAACCCTACTGCAAATCTAGGAAGGGTCCTGTCCTCAACGTGCATCCTCCATGATATTCCGCTCTCGTTTCACGAAAGGTCGTGTAACCCGACCACCTGACCGAACGCGATGACCCGACGCTTCGAAGTAAGCCGTATCATCATGCTTAGCTTGTTAACCTACCTCGGCAACGAGGGAAGACATCGGAGAGAGTCGTATTTGGCTTGCATTTAATGGTAGGATTTCCAACCAGGGTATAGCTAGCATCACTGCAGGCAAACTCACATACGGTATCACACTTGATGCCTTCTCCCGGTGGACAACTACCTTGGATTAGCACGAGTGGTGATGAATAAGCTGGCACATAACAGGAAGTGGACTCTGAAGAGGACCAGGAGAAAAAGAACTACAGCTTATCAAGTCATACGTTCTTTGTCGTTTTATAAATGATGGGGGTTGGATATCCAGACACTTAAAGGCATTGTATAACAATGTTTCCAGTTGAGATGCATGGCCCTATGTGTTATCAGTGTCTGTGATCTGGTGTAATATTGAAGCCCTAAAACAAATTGCGCTTCAAAAGGATCATGAAGTGCCTCAAAAAGGTAAAAATCTTTGAGTGACCGGTTTTAATACCATAATCATTTTTTTCCAATAGACTGTAGCATTATAAAAACCGTGGGGAAAACGGTTTTTGAAATGTTTGAATTCCAATCATTAATATCTTGATAATCGGACAGGCGATCGGCTTGTAAAAGTCATGGGATTCCTGACCGACCTAAAGGTTTATAATTATGATTGCAGCATGAGCTAAAGCCAGGAATGTTAGGATAATACACTGTAAACCACCGATAAAAATATCTGCGATTTTTTTTTTTCTCAAGAAAGAACGGATTTTTACCTATCATCTGCCCTGTAGATATGAGCCAGTCAATCAATACTTTGGTTGCGTCCCGTAGGGCATCTTCCCTGGTAAAACCATCTCGCACCATGACTTTCGTTCCACTCTTTACATCAGTCACGATAGCATCGTAACAATAGGGCTCCACCCAAACTTTAAATACCCGCTTTTGTGTTGCGTTCGTGAGACTGCGACACGATACTCGGGCCTGAAGAGTGAGAAAAACAAAAGCCTCTATATAAAGCTACGGTCACAAATGCCATTACAAACTGCTACGAACGCCGTACGAACGATTTTCAGATAATGGAAATTCGGGGAGACAATAGGAAAACAGGGAGATTCGTACGAAATTATCGTCCGTACGAACTTTTGTGACCGTAGCATTAGTCAAGCATCGGTATTTGACTGGCCTACAGATATCATCCAACTTCTGTTTAAAACAATTGCAACTGCACTAAGCAATACAACAAAAGATTTGTTATTGTTCAGAATTTTTATTTAAAGCGTCAATGAAATATAATATAATATGTATCAAATTGAGAAAAAAAAGTTATACTCTATCAAAGGTAATACAACGTTTTCGGAAATTTTGAAAATTGGCTGGATAGTGATTCCTTACAATTTTGATATATTAGGATGCCCCTGCGGATGTATTATAAGCACTAGAAAATTTAGCCCCTAAAACACTTCCGTTTTCGAGTAAACTTGAATATAAAAGTTTACCGGTGCTCCCGGTAAATTTTGATAAATTTTAAATAGCGCTTACGGCCATACTATTGTAGCTGCGACCATGAAAATCTCAGAATATGTAGTTGTGATATATAATTTCCAAACGAAAATAGGCAATCGGTCGATTGTAGTCAAGAAACATTGTTTTATGGCTTAATACCCCGAGAGGGAACTATACAACATAAAGAGTTTATTATTTACAATTTCATAACTTTAGACTCAATTTCAACCGCGACAACGATCACTGAAGTTTTTATAGGATCGCATAATGCTTCAAATATGTTCATTTGAACCAAATCCATGACCCCATACCAAAACTTTGTATTACCTTTAAGCGATACAACGTTTTGCCCCTATTACCAGTTTTGAGACTATTTATTTGTAAATCTTAATCATAAATAGTCTTCGCGTTTTTATTCTTATTGTTCATTTACGGACGATAAAACATTGAAACTGAAAATAACCCTACCCCCGGATTTATCTGAATTTGCTATTATACCTAACCATGGCGTATGTTCTCTTCTTTTGTGATTGCCCAACAAAGCAGTAGTCGCCATATTGTCGCAAACTCGAACTGGGTCGGCCAAACTCTCCTAATCAATGGCACTGCCTCCAATCAGTGCTTGCCTCCAATATGACTGAGTAAGCATGCAGTCAAGCAAATTTAAAGTTTGGCACGGTGTATCACCGTTTGAAATGTTATTATTTATGACTTCCTCACTTCATATAGCAATCAAAATGACACATGCACTATGAACATGACGGACAAAATATACAGTTCCTCATTCTACCCTCAGCAATTGCTATGGTAGATAAAGGAACATCCCTTCACTGCTATTAAGTAAAAATGTGTAGAACAGGTGAATATGCATGTGACACCTGTTCTACAGATTTTTACATAATAGCAGTGAAGGGATGTTCCTTTGTCTACCATAGCAATTGTTGAGGGTAGAATGAGGAACTGTATATTTTGTCCTCTTTCTTTGTCCGTCATGTTCATAGTCACTAGTGATGGTGACAGCGATGAACCATTGAATAGTAATTTGTAATTAGATATAAGAATATAGTGATTAAAATATTACCGAACCCGTCTCCTCATCCAAAAAAATGCACGAAGGAAACTTGCAACTATACCACATTGTTTCTGCATCTGTGTATGATAGAAGTGATAGAAATAAATGGTAGGGCGTTGCTTTTTATGTCATTACTTTGCAATCACTTAGATCTCCATCCATCTCATGGTGCTGGTCTCTGCGGCCCATATTTTAGTTAAAGGTCGGTTGAAATTATAACATAAGTTGATTCTTGCTGATGTGCATGGCTGCATTAAAATAATATTTGATTATTCAAACATTTAAATATATTTCATAGATTTTGTAATATTAAAAAAAAAAATTCTGAGACCTGCTAAGCCCCACCCTAAACAAAATGCTCCAGATCTCAACCCCCTAATGATATCATATGTCAATCATTAGTGAGCTAACAAGAGACAGTAGGCCTACCGCCTACTTGGTATGTAGCTTCACCAGAGCTGACCACCTGTTTACAATAGACAATACCAACATAGGAGTTGATATATCAGACGTGCTGTAGCATCACCAGGAAAAGAAAGGTAATGTGGAGGTATTGTATGAAAGGAAGCAATTCTTTGGTGACCATGTGCTGAGTTTGGGGACGTTACATACCAATGTCTCTTGTTAGCTCACTAATGATTGACAGATGTCATTAGGGAAATGAGATCTCATCCCCCAAAGACCGCACTTAGGAGAAACACACAAATCATTCATATTTGTGTACAGGACCAACAAGAGAGTTGTCCTTTAATTTACTATACGTCTCAATCCAATGACCAAATTTGTAATTCGATATTCGCACATAATGATCTTACATTCCAAAAATTCATTACTATTATTGTTGGCCCGATTTATTTCGAACGTTCTACTTCCTTTTTCTGTTTCTGTTTCTTTGTTACTTTCATGAAAATGAATTAGATACAAAGTTTGTATTGCCCTTTATAGGCGTTTGTTCAAATTCGGGGTTTTACCATTAGTAGGGACTTTTAGATTTACACGACGAGAGCGTGGACTGCCGCGTGTGACATTGTGTTAAGGCACTGGGCCGTGCCCGGTAATGCCTTAAAGGTAATACAAAGTTTTGGTATGGGGTCATGAATTTGGTTAAAATGAACATATTGGAAGCATATGCGATCCTACAATATTCAGTGGTCGTTGTCGCGGTTGAAATCGAGTCTAAAGTTATGAAATTGTAAATAATAAACTTCTAATGTTGTATAGCTCCCTGTCAAGGTCAAGATATTAATTAAGCTATAAAACAATGCTTCTTGACTAAAATCGACCGATAAGCTATTCCCGTTTGGAAAATATATGTCACAACTACATATTCTGAGATTTTTATGGTCACAGCTACCATTGTACGGCCGTAGGCGCTATTTGAAATTTATCAAAATTTACCGTTTTTCTCGAAAGCAGAAATGTTTTACGGGCTAAATTTTCTAGTGCTTATAATTCATCCACAGGGGCATCCAAATATATCAAAATTGTAAATAATCACTATCCTCCGAATATTCAAAAATTCCCAAAACTTTGTATTACCTTTAAAAGGACGTCACATTACCTTAAAAGGATGTCACACGTGGCGGTCCACGTTCTCGTCGTGTAAATCTAAAAGTCCCTATTATTAGGCATGTTCATGACATGTCCATTGGCGTATAGTACCTGATTGAAATTTGCACCCGATTGGTGCCAGGTTCCACCAACGAAGACGCATATTTTGCATTCAGTATTTTTCTTTTAAAACTCTTACATCTATCATAACTATACATAAATTTATGCTTTAGCTGTAATATTCAATAATTTATATGGTTTGTTTGTATGGTTTTGATATTATTTGTATTTGGCATTATATATTTATTGTGTTTTTGTTTCACAATCCTTTTAGTAAACAAGTCTAGTTGCTGAACATTTTGTCATTGTTCTTTTTATAAATCGTGTTCTAAATAAATGAATCTATGAAACAATCAACTAAATCTGTCACCAATTAACACGAGAAAACTGAAACATTTACTGCATTCATTGTTTTCCGCCTCTTGTTATGTAAAATTGTTTTCAAAAGCGTTTAAATAGAGCAAATCGAACCTAAGCCTACCTTTGTTAAAATATGTGTTGTCTATAACTGGGAAGCCATCATCCAGGGACGTCATTGTTATAGCCCGGGTTGTATGGTTGTAGCGACTTGTGGCACAAGATCACTCTCTATGCCATCCTCGTGAGTGGGCCTAGCGTGTACACAACCTTGCGTAAAGTTATACAAAAATATTTTTGTTAATAAAACAATATTTGGATAGAATATGCTGAGGGGTCACAACCAACAATACCGCTCTTAGCCCCAATGTACATCAATACGAACAACGCGAGGGGGGCGTTAGGGGGCTAGGGGCTGCAGCCCCGACGATTTGTAACCACCATAGCATCGTGGCACCTCTAATTCGGGCAGCGCGGGGCCGGAATATATAAGCTCAAGTGCTTTTCATATCGTGTTAAAGAATTGCTGTTGTACTTCGTCTTCTTCATTTTCTTTTCCTCTTATTCCTCTTCCTCTTCCTCTTCCTCCTCCTCCTCTTCCTCCTTCTTTTCTTCTTCTTCTTCTTCTTCTTTTTCTTCTTCTTCTTCCACCTCCTGCCCACCTCTTCTTTTTCTTCTCTTCTTCTTCTCTTTCTTCTCTTTCTTTCTTTCTCTCTTTCTTTTGTTCTTGGTATGTTTGTTGTACTTACCAAGCATTACATTGAGCATCGTTAAGATGAAGACCACCCGATTATAGTTCACAGTTGTCATAATCATCTTCATGGCAGAGAGAAAAAAAAATCAAGTAAAGATATAATAATAGCGAAATTTTATATCATGCATATTACACACGTATTCATCCTATGTGGATGCTCAAGGCGCCTTAAAGTGATTTGGTAACATTGTTGTAGGTTGATGAAAAAATTGCTTAATTTTTGTATAAAATGTTACTTACTATATTCCTTCTACTGTACTAACCCTCTGACATGCAAAATATCCTGAACCAATTCTCAAACCACGAAGATATCTATGGCTTTCTTTGAAGGAGTCGATGCATGACACCCTCTAACAGTGATTAATAGTAAAACTTCTCAACCATTTTTGAATTTTCCCAACCTTTTTTCAATGAAAAAAGACATAAAACAGGCTATAAACAAATCTGTCAACACTTAAATGTCTGGAATGGAATGTAGAGCCATTTTATTGCTTTGTGACGATTTCCATTCACCTAAAATGTAATTGAATTGTTAAAAAAAAGTTGGGAGAATTAAGGAATCGATCAGATCAGTTTTTCTCAATTTGTACCATGAATAATGATCCGTTTTCACTCAAATTTTCAGATTTTTTAAAAATTGTACATCTAGCATTGAAGTCACTACCTTAGCACCACTATCTCTCATCATACCAGGCTTTAGCCCAGCTTCCCTAAAGCCCTTAAAAGCATTCAAGGACAAGGCGCTAAAAGCAGCCAAGGAATGGATTCCTCCCATGTACCCATTTACTACACCTGGGTGAAGAGTGGCAAATGTACAATCATATCTTGCCAAAGAACATTAGTGCCTTAGTTTGACTGGAACCGTGAACCATGCATGTGATCCACAGTAAAGAGTTCAATTATGGCTGATGGGAGTTCTTGGCGAGACAACTGAAACATGAATATGCCGAGATTTGAAAGGTATAAATCTTTATCTTTTAAAAGTTTGTCTTTCGAAAATAAAGGGTCAGTATGTGAGCAATAGTTAGCATCATTTATCACTCTGAGTGCACGTGTCTGTAAAAGAAGTATTCTATTGATATATGTCACATATATCAATAGAATACTTCTTTTACACCACAGTGGTGTTTGAATTACCCCAAGCAAGAATGCCATAGTGTAAATACGGCAGTATTAGAGTAATCAAAAAAGTACTATACTTAAGTGTGTGATATCATGGCTCGTAGTAGGTCCGTGGTGATAATTATATGTGCACTCATGTCATCAATTATGATTTATAGCTAGCAACATTGTTTATCATTTTAGTATTTTCTTTCTCTAAAATCGATACTTGATCGGGTACTTGATACTTTTAGCGCCTTTAAATATCCGATATAATTGTTCCTTGTTACTTTTAGTTTCGGATTAGAAAATATTTGCCTTTTTTCGAAGGCAGCAAGAAATTTTCCCCAAAACGGTCATTATTATTACGATGTTCGTAAACATGTAAATTCGTATATCCATAAATTTATGTGCTGATGTGGTGCATCTTGTGTATGCGTATATAGATAAAGAAAAAATGGGGGTTGTACATGTACTTAAAGCTTACTTTTCAAACGCAAAAAGGGGTAATATTTTTGTGGAAAATATTCATGAAAGTATGCAAATAGGGGACTATTTTCGACTCTGTCAACTGCCAACGATCATGCCACATGATCGAAGTGACTTGACCGGGAAATTATCATTGTTTTTTGTCAAATAAACATAGCCAAATCTAATACATGTTACATCAGTTTTGTTTTAACTACTATAGACATGGTATTACTTATTAGAAATTCTAATGACTTAAATCTTTGATATAACTACATCATCCAGGTCTTTTTGATTTATTTTTTTGAGAGCCAACTCATGTATTGTTTCTGTTCTTCACATTTCTATTTGTAGAGAAGCAAATTCATTTTATGTACTTCCGGAATAAATTGCAACTGTCTTTTTTCATTTCTTTCTTTTACAAAACTTCTGAATTCATCAATTTCATGTTTTATTTACTCTGAATCACAAGTACCAGTTTTACAATTCATTGCATGGAGTAGATGGTCTTATTAATGAATTGTTATATAGGTATCAATCTTATTATTTTCCAGAATGTTAACAATGCATTTTATCTGTATGTATTATCAAGAATCGTAGTAAGACAACATTTTTACCAACTTGTATTATTGCTATGTAATTTTAAAGGGACTTGGTAAAATCGTTCAGATGAGAGAAAATGGTGCTAATTAGGTAGTGACTTTAATGCTAGATGTACAATTAAAGATAAACTCCAGTACTGGTAAAAAAAAAAAATTAATTCTCACAGAATCAAACGAAACTTACACTGAATGTTCAAGATTACAAATAAATGACATGCGCCAAACAATTTTGGAAGAAAATGTATACTGGCTGAGTAATGAGCATAGAAAGACAAGGAAAACAAGGTAGTACCATCCCCGACACCATGTGTGTTGTCCCATATATAGCTTTCTATGTGAGTGTTTGTTACTTTACCAAGACTCGGTCAAATTTATTATGATTTTGATGACTCCAGAACCTTACAGTGCACACCAATACTTACATGCTACATGATCAACTGTTTCTGATCCTTTCACACCTTTTCTTTCACAATGCAATCGCATTACCAGTACTAAAGTTTATCTTTAAAGATAAACTTGAGTTCTGGTAAAAAAAGAAAATGAATTCTCACAGAATCTAACGAAACTTACACTGAATGTTCAAGATTACAAATAAATGTCATGTGCCAAACAATTTTGGAGGAAAATGTATACTGGCTGAGTAATGAGCATAGAAAGATAAGGAAATCAGGGTAGTACTAGCCCCGACACCATGTGTGTTGTCCCATATACATCTTTCTGTGTAAGTGATTGTTACTTTACCAAGACTCTGCCAAATTTATGATGATTTTGATGACTCCAGAACCTTGCATTACACACCATTACTTACATGCTATATGATCAACTTTTCTGATCCATTCCACACCTTTTCTTTCACAATGCAATCGCATTACCAGAACTCAAGTTTATCTTTAAAGATATTTTGAAAGTTTAAGTGAAAACGGACAATTATTAATGATAACAATTTGGGAACACTGATCTGATCCTTTTCCTTAATTCTCCCAACTATATTATTAAAATTTAATTACAGTTTAGGTGAATGTAAATCGTCACAAAGCAATGAATTGGCTTTATATCATTCCAGACATTTAGGTGTTGACAGATTTTTAAAAGCATGGCTTATGTATTATGTTCAAGTAAAAACGGTTGGGAAAATTCAAAAATGGTTGGGAGAATTGACTGTTAATCACTGTTAGAGGGTGTTGCACAATGACGCCTCCAAAGAAAACCATCAATATCGTTGTGGTTTGAGAATCTTCTCAGGAATTTTGGCCTGTTAGAGGGTAAGTACAGTAAAAGGAATACTAACATTTCATACAAAAATTACACAGTTTTTTCTTCAACCTTCAACAATGTTACCGAGTCACTGTAAGTTTTATCTTTTTATATAGATGTGCAAGTCAGATTTTTAAATTCAGATGTTGTTTAATTAATCATTTTTTAATCGAATTAAATCCTCCCAAACCGTCTTATTATTACGAGGAAGTACTCATCCGGTTACTGCATGATTTGATCAAAATGTATTGAATTTAGAGATTTCGCAGATATCGATGAAATACTGAAAATTCACGAAACTCTTACCTTATTAATTGGTCTCAAAACGTTCGAAGTGTTTCTCAGGTATATATCCTATATGATATGCACAAGAATGATAATAAGCAACAAGCTCTTGCAAAGAAACCGAGCGCAATGCCGTGTAATGGAAACTGCTACAATATTACGATAAGCTTATAAATTGTACATTTTAGCTCTATTCTCTCTTTCTATCTGTCTCTGTCTGCCTCTCTCTCTCTCTCTCTCCCTCTCTCTCTCACTCTCTGTCTCTCTCTCTCTGTCTCTCTCTCTCTCTCTGTCTCTGTCTCTCTCTGTCTCTCTCCCTCCCCCTCTCTCTCTCTCTCTCTCTCTCTCCGTCTCTTTCAGGTTAGGTCTTTTGATCATGAATAATACTCATATTTGCATTGCTGATCTATTATTGTCACAGAACTTAGGCCTACAGGAGGGAAACCCCTACGCCTTCTTGCGAAACCGCTCATAATTCATTTTCTTTTGTGCTTCTTTTGGTCCTTTTATCTCGACCTTGACGTAGGCCTACATTTAGTTTTTTTTGTTATAGAGCTTTAGATTAAAGTTCAAAGTAAAAATATTTTTGGCAAAACAAAGATAAACATTCATCCTTGTTGATGTCGCGTGGTGTGGGTATAAGCCCCGTATAAGGCCTAACAAAAAAAGATGTTGTATTGCCCATTGCGACCATTCCAAAAATCTTGAAATCTACGGTCGGCTTTTAATTTTTTTTGTTTTTTTTTGTTAACGTTTTTTAGGAAAAAAATGTATACAAACTGAGAAATATCAGCCCAAAGATGGAATAAAAAAAAAACTTTAAAAAAAAAAAAAATCCAACCGACCAACCCATGTTTTTGGCACCTAAAGGGCAATACAACATCTTTTTGTTAGGCCTTATTGTATTAAAATATACCCGGGGTGGAACGTGTTAGTGAGCAGAGTGCACTCCATGAAAGCTCGGGGACACCAGATCTGGCTTTCAAGTCTTTATTGAAGTTTGCATGTATAAGAAAAAAAACAAAGTCAAAAACCTACCGGCGGTCACCAACCACCGACATTTCCAGCACCCGCTGGAAACAATTATTGACTGTAGTAGGTCCATTAGGAAACACACATGTCAAGATGGACTTTTTTCTTGGCCGATTGTGATTTGTATACTGATGCCCGACTTGCACTATAATCAGAGCATGTACTGACCTAACTCACCACGATGCCGAAATTCTTTGAAACCATGTACCCATATTCCGCCGTAGCAGAGCTACTACAAAAAAAAACAAAAAAAAAAACGAATTTCAAGTAACTTCTTTTATATGTCTACTACTATTGCTACTACTACTATTACTACTATACAGACTATGTGACTTCTGCTACTATACTAATTCTATACTACTACGCCAATTAGTGTCCTGCCAGTGTCACATATAAGGTATAAAAATATGCTCGTCTAACCGTAATTAAATGCCTAAAACCCCCGAGCTTCCGGGGGTTCCGCCCCTTCGACCCCCCTGAATGCTTATCTGACCGTTATAAAATGCCTAAAATCCTGAATTTCATGGGGCTCAGCTCAGCCCCCATGGACCCCACGCCAATTAGTGACCTGCCAGTGTCATGAATAAGGTATCAACATGCTCATCTGACCGTTATTAAATGCCCATACCACCTGATCTTCCACCTGTACTATTGATATTCAAGTTCAAGTTTTATTTCCACATCTGATTTTAAAAAACACAAGTACAATTTATATGCATAATTATATACACTAACACACGTTAAAATGAAACATCTTCAATTTAAATCATAATATGGTGGGACAAAACAAAGGCTAATGGCCTATCAAGGTTATTCCCAAAGATCATAACATTTACATAAAAAGTTTCTTAAATTTGTTAAAAACGAGATAAAAATACAGAGACTAAAATAACACAAAACATCAATAAGCAAAACTAAACCGGACACATCCATTACAAAAAGACAAAAAACAGAAAAGGCATTTATGTAAAAAATTATCGTAATTATCGTATATTCGTATATTTAAAGTCTTTGAAAGACGTGCTAGTATGCATGTAGCGAAAGGCTGGACTGACTCTTCTCCTCTTTCACACCCTCTCATGCATCTTCACATGCATATTCAAATTAACAGTCTGTGTTGGTACACTCTGATTCACATCGTAGTCAAGTTAAAGCGCTCATTGTCATGTTAAATGTATTTGCAAGAGCGTTACAAAGTATAGTTAGCAAAGGCTGTTTATACGGCAATCATTGACCTGGCTGTTAATTTGAATATGAAAGGGAAGGAGCAATGTCCCCAGTTAGGCGCTACCAGTTTGTTGCGTTTAGGAAAACAGCATCAGGAAAAGTGTTAACGCATTCTAGGAAGGATCGGCTCAGCCTTAAACCTTGAGAAGAAAAAAAACATTATGAGCAAGTGGGCCATTGTTTTTACGCTCTTCGCCATCAATTGCATCGACCTTGGAATCGTGAAAAGCTTCAGCGTTCTCATGGATGATCTCGTCGTTGACTTGGACAGCGATGTCGGGACGATAGGGACTATTCTCGGGATGTACCATGGATTGGGCTCCATGCTCGGTAAATACAATGCTTTGTTGAAACTTTGGTAGGATGTCTTTGGAAAGAAACGATGGGCTTTCAAATGGAAAGAGGATGTGGGTGGTGAAATATCTTATGTTATATCATTTTGTAATCATGGAGATAATCACGTTAATAAGGGAGTTTACAGATAGCACATGGTACAAAATGACCCCAAATATCCACAGATTTTTTACACATGGAGAAGTTCCACTTTGAGCATCTTAGAATAACAACTGCCAAAGTCCTAGATGTGCTTCATGAATACCTTTTGTTTGACCTCTTGAAAAGAATACTTTCACCTGCGTATCATAGAATGTACCGTTGGTGCATAAATGAATAATGTTACGTAACTTTCATGAGCGCATATCCAGTATTCATCTCTGTGGGTTTTACCATTTTGGTACAAATGACCTTTATCTGCCCATGCGCAGATTGTATATGAGAACTGGCTTATTATACTTGACATTACAATAATTATGCGTATTTATTAAATACAACAATCTGTGAAAGATAAGGTCTCTAGAATTGCTTCGAAAAATATTTCAGGAGCAGATCCACGATTCTGTTTAAAAAAGGGACATTTTAAAAATTGAAAGAGGCACAGAAAATTAAACAGCAGATAAGGATCAAATTCTTCTTAGGTATATCTAAGATGTTTATAAACATATCACACTTATGATTGTAAACTCAGAAATGATAATTCGTATCAGAACGAAGTTTTCATATTGAAAAGTGGAATGCTGTCAATGAATTTGGAGTAAGTTTTATGACATTTATTTGGATGCTGTTCTTGAAATAATACTTTTAATCGGATTTTCATTCTACGCAATCGGTTTGTAGCAGTAATTAATACGGAACACGGCCATGCTTTTAAGAAACTCAACCGTCATAGCTCAACACGTGAAAATAATGGTTTTGAAATTGAAGATACAGTTCCCCAAGTATTTTCTATACAACGTGTAATACCTGACTTACGTTACATTTTAGACTTGTTGGGAAAGGTTTTTGAAGGCTCGTAAAATTAAAAAGATCCTTAAATCCTAGGGACTATAATGACTTTGACCTTGCAGCCGCCATATTATCAATAAGTGTGAATGGGTAGTTTTTAATGAGTAAGATAAATGTAAATAAGACTTACACGTACATAAAATTTGAGACTTTATGAACAAAAATAAAAACGATCGAAAAACCCAGGACACCCAGCATAAATTTCAGGGACTATAATGCTTTTGCAACAACGACAACTTATGTAGATGTGTCGTGGATGAGTGGATACGTCGCCGGACTGTCGATCACACGGTCCGCGGTTCGAGTCCCGCCGCAGCACTAATGTACTTTGGCAAGACATTGATCTACATTTGCCACTCTCCACCCAGGTGTTAAATGGATACCGGTAGGAAGGAGCGCCTTGAGGACCTTGCAAGGTCGATACGTGCGCTATATAAGAATCCAATATTATTATTATTATTAACTACTACTACTACTATGCTCCTCACCCCCTTCCTTTTCCTTCCCCTCCTCTTCCTCCTCCTCCTCCTCCTCCTCCGATGAGTAGTACTAGGCTTCTAACAACAAACAATCGAAATCCATTAGAAAATTGTGCATCTATGCACCTAAATGCTTTTTTTTGTATTATGCTTTATTCATATTTGGCAACTTCTTTAATTCATGTTACAATTAAAAATAATAATACATTCTTCTCCATTTTCCCTGATCTAGCGCCCATTATTACACCTGTGCTTCAATACATGCGAGTGAAATACTTGTTTTTAATCAGCGTAGTGGGCTCTTTTTCTCTCGTTTGCCTATCCCTGCCTTCCAATGCAACAGCCTTTGGCGTGCTGGCTCTACTTGCCGGTAAGTTTTTGTTTATGTTTGTTTGTTTGTTTGTTTTCCTAATTTATTTGTTTAATTCTTTGTCTATCATACATCATGTAGTAAAAATCAACCTTAAGCAATGGGTCATTTTCGTAGGGTAATAAAATATAATGCATAAATGTCAAAGACACATAGAAGGGGGCTCTCATGGGGAATTCGACACCATTCGGGCGTCTACCCAATAAGGTGTCTTATTTAATGCTTCGCGTATATGGTTAAGACACTACCTTACATTTCTCTCACCCGAAGACTATCCGAGGGACTAGGGGGTATTTCTTGATGGGACTACAGGTTCGCTGTGTGCGAGATTTGTACATCCATTAATGGTATTTCTACAAAGTCTGGTGTCAGCGAATTATGGCCTTCTGTCATGGAAATTGACGACCTTCTCCCTTTAAGTGCCTCGACGCAAATTATTTCATTCACCTATTACGAATGATTGTATTTCAATGCAAATTGCATACAACCCGTTCCATTTTGAAATTAGACTTTCTAAAAAAGTTGTTCAATATTCCAATGGTTTTGTACTCATAATTCTGTTATTTTATGGAGGGCAATGAACAGAATTCCACGTAGGAAACAGAAAAAAACATTTTGAAATTAGACTTTCCAAAAGAGTTGTTCAATATTCCAATGGTTTTGTACTCCTAATTCTGCTATTGTATGGAGGGCAATGAACAGAATTCCACGTAGGAAACAGAAAAAAGTTCTTAGATTTGATGCATGTCAAACATGTTTTCTAAAAAACAAAGCACCTCAGCGGCAAAACTTTAAACACTGCTCCCAAGGGTGTGTTTGTTTAACTCATTGGCCAGAATTCACAAAAGGAGGTTTGTCGACAAACCTCCCTTGTGAATTCGGGCCATAAGGGTAGCTACAAAGAGCAGTTTTTGTTCCTGTTGTGTTTCTGTCCTGTGTGGAAATGGACACTCAATCCCTATCTCCTTTGACATGGTCATGAATATGACTGACAAAGAAAGCGGACAAAATATACAGTTCCTCAGGTAGACAAAGGAACATTCCTTCACTGCTATTATGTACAAATGTGTAGACAGGTGTGACATGCATATTAACTTTTTACATAATAGCAGTGAAGGGATGTTCTTTTGTCTACCTGAGGAACTGTATATTTTGTCCGCTTTCTTTGTTCGACATATTCATAGTTGTACATGAGAATGTTGAGCAAAAATCTACCTCATTTGAAATCCAGGGGCTCACCAAACTGTTGGCATCTAGTCCGTTTTCACTCTCAATATTCCTCAAATCAATGCTGCCCTAATTCTCTAACATCTTTGAGTTCAGGGTTAGGCTGATAGCTTATACTGTACACACACGTGACACTTAACGTCGTTTTATACCAAGCAATAAACAAGAAAGCAAGATGAGGGATTGAGAAATTAAAAATAAATGAATCGATTTTTGAAGGAAAGAAACAGTACTCCTAAACCCGAACTGTTCCAGCAAAAATTGTCTCTTGTTTCTGGCTTTAATTGTTTATTCTTAAGCTTACACTCACTTATGTCACTTGTGGTCGATTGGACAGTATGTTACTACTTGTTATACTAAGGACATGTACATGTTTAGCGTACCCGCCCGCTTCCTTTTTGGGGGCCGCCTCCTATTTTTTTTTTTTTTTTTTTTTTTTTTTAAATTTATTTATTTATTTATTTTTTTTTTTTTTTTTAAAGAAAAAAACACATGAAAAACACTGCTAAAATGGATCTTTTTCTGATTTAAAAAAAAAAAAAAAAAAAATGTCGGCGGCCATCTTGAAAAATAGCCCGATTGTCAGGGAAAATGTACCGAGCGACCATTCTGAGCGGCCATTTTGAAAGAAGAAAAAAAAAAAGGGGGCCTCCTCCTTCCTATTTTTCGAAAAAACAGGACGCTAAACATGTTTTTTTTTTGTATCTGGCCTAAAGTAGGTTTGACCATAGGCTGACATGTTTTGGAGCTTGTAAAAAAAAAGGATGCAAAATAGCATGTTTCAGACAATCTAGGCAGATGTGGTAGGGCCCATGATTATGGCAGAGGCGAATATATCTTGCAAACAAATGTTGGAGAAAGGAGAAACTTAGCAGCAGTAAACAATGAAACATTAGAGAACAAATGATTGGCAACCTATTAAATGAACCATGTATCGGCTCTAAAAATGAAATATTTAGATAATTACAGTCATTTTGCCCTTTATCATTTTGTGAATTTCTTGTACATGTGTACAAGAAATGTGCCTAGAAAAGGAAGTAGAAAACCCATGGATTAACTAAATAAATTTATCAGCAAACCGTGGAAGTATGCAGTGAGGTTTGCTAAACTTTGGACCTTTTACGGATGGAAATACGTCGTTTTCTTAATGAATTCATTGTGATTGTCTCCGTCAATGTCGTCTCAATAACATTCCGTACATTTTTCGTCTCTTCGATCTTATGAGGGTCAAAGCTCTTGAAGTGTGTTCTTTGCAGACCCTGTCAGATAGACGCAAACAATTATGCACTAATTTTGCTTCATCTCTTGTCAACAACCCACTTTGTAAACATTGGTTACCTGTTAACAATAATGTAGATTATTCACTGCGAAGAAGGACCAAGTATCGTCAATTTCATTGTAAAACGAACCGCTATAGAAATAGCTCAATTCCATACCTAATAGACCTGTTGAATGCATGAATGAATCTTAATTGTCTACCTGTTGAATGGTCCGGTTTCTCATTGTCTGCATACATTTTTACATTTTTACATTTTACATTCCGCATTTTAAATTTTAAATTCTATGCTTCCATAATTACTTGTAACATCTTTTTAAAATGTACATTGAATAGTGATAAGGTTTTGTAGCAATCATGACATGGCAATTCAGATCAGATGGTGTTCAAGTTTTCAATTCATTTGCTTATTTCTCCCCAATTTACGAAAGTCGGGAAGGAGCTTACTTGTTTTGTTGTTTATTTTTTTGAAATACCCGACACTCCTTGACACAAGAGAGGTCCAAGGATGAGCGAGCAGACCGATAGCTAGTGTATGGGAGTGTGAATGGAAGTGTGTATAAGAGTGTAAATGTGAGTGTTAATGAGAGTGTCCAAGGTACAGGAGTGAGAATAGGAGCGTGTATAGGAATGAGAGCGTGTATTGAAGAGCAAAGGGCCTGCTTGCTCATCCTTTGACCTACTCTTGTGTCACCTCACAAAATATATTTTAAACGTGAATTAATTTGCCTGTTATTGCCTTAGTCATATTAGTTATGAACTTTGTTATGAATTTTGTTATATACTGTATATTATACTTTGTGACAATGTCAACCACATTTGTATGTATTATAATTCATTGCCAATGTAAATTGTTCATAATTCAGCCATCTGGCTGCGAAGTGCAATTGATAAAACCTTTTCAATCTCAATCAATCTCAATCTCACCGCCAAAAAGCCGGGATTTTACACATGTTAATCTACATGTTAATCTACATGCGCAGAACTTAAATCGCTTATGGGGAATCGATGTACAGTTCTGGTTTATAATCGGAAATTGTTGTTCCATGTACTGTATTTTATTTTTAAAAACGTGTCGATATTACCAGAAAGGGGCGTAAATCCCGGGGGGATGGGGGGCTGCATCCCCCCCCCCCCTGGCTCGAAGGGGGGGGGGGGTGGCCTGTACAAACATCCCCCCCCTGGGATTTCAAAAAAAAAAGGAGAGAAAAAAAAGGATGAAGAAGAAGAAAACAAAAATGTTATTGTTTCAATTTTAGCATAATGCATGAGAAATTAGTTTTTTTGTTTAATGAATGTATAACTGTATAGCCTACACGTATACAGTATGTCACGATCATTAATATTATTTGTCTGCGGTACGATTGTATAGCAGACAAATGTTGTTTGTATCGTTAATGAATGCATACTTATGTTGGGTCCGGGGCTGTGCCCCGATGGAATGTAATTTGCATAGGCAGCTCGTACAGGTGTGCGAGCTAATTCTGCCACGGAGACCAGTGCGTGGCATGAATTAGTGTGTAATTGAATCATTCTATTTACAATAAAAGTGCGTTGTGTCATGTACTGTTACATGACTGTGTTTGAATAAGGTTTTCCAGAGTTTTTATGCTCGTTGAGTTTTATCTCTGGTTTTTTATCCTGGACCATGATAGGTCCGGTTTCCAGTGAAGGAAACGGTTTCCAGTGAAGGAAACGAGAAGAAATGTTTGCTAAACATTCATACTGAATAAACGGCCGGCTCTCAGTAGTCGTTGTCAGGCTATTCCACAATAATTGAAGTGTATTATTGTGTTATTTGTGTGTATTGGAAGTCAAGAGGGATGACAGACGAAATAATATGTGAGATTATAGGACAGACGAGTAGTTGCGCGACGTGCGCGAACAAGCACTTCATAAACTTCGGAATAATATTTCGTTATTTTGCAAGGTATTATTATAGCCCAGACGTAAAGTGCGCCAGCGTGCGAGCGCTTAAAAAGTGCAATCATGTACAGTAGATGCCCGGTTCCCCCCACCCCCCCCCCCACTCAGTGTTATTTAGGGTACGCGTATGCTCATTCCCTCCCTTTGAAAGCACCCCCCCCCCCTACCCTATCTCAGGACTGCCAACATTTCTGAATCCCCATTTCGCCGGCTTTTCGCTGGCTTGTCCTGCCTTGGAGACCCCCCCCCCCCCCACAAATCCGGAACACTGCTAAATGTACCACAACCCCCCCCCCCCCCCAATTTCAGGTGAGCTCTAGTCGATCGAGGGGGACTGGGGGCCAATGTTTTTACTTTTCAAAATGAAATAATCCTGAATGAGCTTTCAAAGCTAGCAGGAATTTCAGGAATTTGATTCCGGGATTTGATCAATTTTTTTTATGATATTCAAGATATTTTATAACCTCCTTTTTACATTTCTCAGGAGTCCAAAGAGAGAGAGAAAAAATCCCATCCATCCCCTTTTTAAAGAAATTAAGAGTAGAGAACGGTACAACGAATCGTCTTCTTTCTCGAATGATTTAATAAAACGTAAAAGCTTCCGCGCTTCGCGCGGGAGGGGGGAGGGAAAAACTGAATTCAGATGAGGATTAAGAGTCGAGAACGGTACAGCGAATCGTCTTCTTTCTCTAATGATTTAATGAAACGTAAAAGCTTCCGCGCTTCGCGCGGGAGGGGGGGGGGGGAAACTGAATTCAGACGAGAATTCAGAGTCGAGAATGGTACAACGAATCGTCTTCTTTCTCTAATGATTTAATGAAACGTAAAAGCTTCCGCGCTTCGCGCGATTGGGGAGGGGGGAGGGAAAAACTGAATTCAGATGAGGATTAAGAGTCGAGAAGGGTACAACGAATCGTCTTCTTTCTCTAATAATTTAATGAAACTTCAAAGCTTCGGCGCTTTGCGGAGGAGGGAGAGGGAATTCGCCCCTCCCTGCCACCCCCCCCCCCCATTACGCCAATGCTGGTCACCATTACGTACCAATATTTGGCTCGCATAATTTCAAATTTGGCCCCCCCCTAAGAAATCCTGGATCCGCGCCTGTCCTAGGCTTTCCAGAAAGGACTCAGAATTGTCTATTTGGTCATAGATCAATGTTTTTTAAAGTTAATTGTCCTTTAAGAGAAAACAAGGAATATGACTTACAATGCGCTTCCTCCCCCAATGAAACATTTGTGTTGATGTTCCTGTGGTAGTACCACTATACATCATTTTCTAAGTGATGGGACTCAAAATAAAGAGTTTGCATCTTCCTGACGAAATACTCAATCTTTATGTTACTACTTGAAAGTGTGTCGTTTTATTTCGGAGTTCATTATTATAAAACACTACAGTTTGCAGCTGTCAGTATTTCGAAATATGTCCAATTCTTTTACTTTATGGTTGTCAAATTTGGCATGTGCGTGCATGTATGCATGTATTAATTTATGTACATGTATTTGGGTATGTGTGTGTTTGTTGTTTGTTCGCGTGCGTGTGTGTGTGTGTGTGTGTATGTGCGCGTTTGTGGGTGTGTGTGTGCGGTGTGTGTTGTGTGTGTTGTGTGTTTGTGCGTGCGCGATCGCGCGCGCTTGCATAAATTAGCGTGGGCGTGTGCTCGTGCTAGTATGTGATGGCTATCGCCGATCATCCCCCCCCCCCCCCCCCCACTCCTCGATACGGATTTACGCCCCTGTTACCAGATAGAGGTTATATTTGGATTGGTTGTGATTTAAAATCCCGTTTCTCCCAGTTTCCTCATAATATTCCAAAGTTACAACGCACAGGGCTTATAAAGATCATGGCCTTCTAATTGTTTTATAAGGTCATGGGTGTGTGCGAAAGTGTGCGAATCAGTTTGTAATATCCTCCTTGGTAATACATTTCATATCACAAAAATCGTCTGCTTTTCAACTTTGCTGCTCCCCATTGGGGATGTTTTTATTTAAGACACACTATTAGAGCACACCATCCAAACAGGGCCCAAAGATAGGGAAACTGCTCCTAGCTTTAGTCCTGTAGAAATTTTTCAGACCTGGAAAAGTTGATAAGTACAAGGTTTTTTTGTTGATTTATGTTCTAGATAGGTATTGAAGTAAATTCAGCTTGGTTGCCAGCTCAGCAACCTTGAGCAACTTTTTGTATAGCCTAATTAGCATAATCATCTAATTATCATATGTGCAATATGTAATAATGTTGCTAATCTCAATCCAGGAAGCCTGAAAACATGGGTAATACGACTTTTCCAGGGTTTTGCATGGCGAGGATTTGATTTCTGACACCAGTTTTTATTTTTAAGTAATGCAATTGTCTTAAAAATCATGATTAGCCTAATGAGCTCATTAGCATATGGACAATATATGGACTTCGGTCATTGTTTATGTAGAAAGCCTGAAAATGGTGCAATGCATCAAAACATAAGGGTACTTTGCAATTTAACAGTCAGGGGCGGCCGAGCGACTTCCAAAGTGGGGGGGGGGGGCACCAAGAAAAAGGGCACTTTCTGGGAAAAAAAGGGCACCTACAAAGGGAAATCTCAAAGCGAAAATATACAATTGTGTAGACATTGGTATATACCCCTACGTTGTGATTACAATTATCAGGGACTCAATATTTGTTTCACTTTATACACCATACAAGATATTGCTTAAGCATCATGCTTTGCAGCTGAGTTTGATTATCTACAAAATTGTTTGCGAGCGAGCGAAGCGAGCGAGGAAACAAAATTAAATGTGTGAGGTCGCAGTGCGAAAAATGATATCTTATAAAGAGGAAAAAACCCAATCCTAATGGGGTTATAAGCACATTCTCATAACGGAAGACTGAAACGACCCTCGATAAGTAACATGAGTATATCATCTATAGATGCGTGCGAGCGTAGCGAGCGAGCTTTGGGGTAAATTGCTCTTAGTCGCTTGAAATTAGCTAGGGCGCGTTTAATGATGAGAGGAAAAGGGGACACTTATCAGGAAAGAACGGGAGCATGTGCCAAAGTACAAAGAGTAATAATCAGAGGTGAAAATGGGCAGTCACCAGGGATGAAATAGTCAGTCATGAGAATAGGAAATTGGCATTTGTCGACGGAAAGTGGCCCCATCAGATTTTGATAGGGGCATTAATTCACTATTCTTATGTAAAAACGGGCACTTCTTAAAATGTTAAAGGGGCACTTTTCCTATGTAAAAAGGGGCACTTTTCGGATGCTTGAAAAGTGGAGGGGCACTGTGCCTGCCCCCCTAGAGGGCTGCCTCTGTTAACAGTGCTTATACTCAGGTGCGTAGGTAATATTACAAGGGAACATTGGTTGCAACCTAGAATTCATTCCAACTTATTATATAGTACAATAATTACATATTACATCAATTGCATTACTTAAACATAAAAACTGGTGTCATAAATGAATCCCTCGTCATGAAATACCCTGGAAAAGTCATATTATCCATGTTTTCAGGCTTTTTTGATTAAGATTAGCAACATTATAACATATTGCACATATATGCTAATCATATTTTAGGCTAATTAGGCTAATTATACTATATCTACATGGAATATCTTCTCATGAATTAATGTGTCTTCTTTCAAAAGTGATTTACAATGTTGCATTGCACCATTTTCAGGGTTATAGATAAAAAATGACTATGAAGTCCATATTTTGAACATATCCTAATTAGCTCATTATGCTAATTATGCTTTTTAAGACAATTGCATTACTTAGAAATAAAAACCGGTGTCATAAATAAATTCCTCGTCATAGAAAACCCTTGAAAAGTCGTATTATCCATGTTTTCAGGCTTCCTGGATTGAGATTAGCAACATTATTACATATTGCACGTATAATAATTAGATAATTATGCTAATTAGGCTATAAAAAAAGTTGCTCAAGGTTGCCAAGCTGGCAACCAAGCTGAATTTACTTCAATACCCATCTAGAACACGAATCAACAAAAAAACCTTGTACTTATGAACTTTTCCAGGTCATGTACATGGTCTATGGTACCGTCTACTGGACTACTTTGTCAATGACCGAAAATGCTTACGCAGTCGTTATTGTTAAAACAGCTGAAAGTTCTCATTTATGCTATGGTCACATTACCCAAAAGTAGCCTGCTCGGCGGCCGAGCGGCGAGTTTTTAGCCAATTTTGCTCGGCCTCCGAGCGGCGGCCGCCCAGGCATCGCTCGGTCGCTGCTGAAGTTTTAGCGCGAAGTTAAAATTCGGGCGGTGCCTGCTCACTTTCACTCGCCGCCCACACTACGCTCGGTGACCGGGCAGTCGCCGCCCGGGCGCCGACCTAATCGTGCGTTCACCGTCGAGCGATTTAGATCAAAAGTCTAAGCCGCTAAGTCAAAGGCTGCCGAGCAGTCGCCGCTCGGTCGCCGCTGGGAGATCAGTCGCGGCGAGTCCAAAATCGGACGGCAGCCTTTGACCTAGGTAAAAGTGGCCAAATCGTAAGGATCCGTGATAGATCCGTGAATTTGTGCGATCCGTAAGGACTCGTAAGAAAAATCCGTGTATGTGAAGGGGGTATAAACAAACGTATCTTTGAAGTAAAGAGGTTCGCTAAAAGTGAAACTTGGAAGTAGTAGTAGACCAGCCAAGACGCGTTAATTTAAACGGTATTATAGCTGGAAAAAAACATGGTGGTAGATGCCACGCGCATTCTTTTACTACAAATGTCTTTTGGAGCTCAAAATTTAAAAAAGATCCACAAACAATAGCAACATATAAGTTGCTATGTCAGACGTGTCAGACTAAACTAATATTCTAGAATAGACAATGGTAAGTATTTTCCCCCAGCTTAGCACACGTTCATAATAGAATCGCATATTTCCATACATACAATGTATGTACAATACATCACAATTTGTCTTCCTGGTGATGCTACAGCATGTCTGACATAGCAACTTGTATGTTGCTATTGTATTACGTATTGTAACAGGTGGTCGACTTCGGCAAAGATACCTACCACTTTCTCAAGTTAGCTCATTGATGACTGACAGATGATGTCACAAGGGGAATGAGATCTGGAGGTTTTTGGGGTGGAGCCTAGCAAGTTTGAAAATCAAATATTTCAAAAATATTTAAAAATCTATGAAACAAATTTAGAAGTTTACATATCAGAATATGAGATGTATGCAGGACTGCAGACCAACAGGAATACACTTGTATGTCGATGTCATGGGCCATTTAATCCATCACTCTCAGTTAAAGGGAGTGTGTCATGACGAGACAATGACCCCGTTTACAGTGAGCAATTGGCCTAGCCCTGTAAACGCGCAAAAGGCCAAATACGAGGCCAAACTGGCCGCGCATTTGGCGCTGCTCTGGAGGAAGTCTCGGCCGCGGCCAGGCCGCGGCCTGCATGGCCCGGCCTTTAATCACTGTAAACGCACGCAGGGCCAAATGCGCGGCCAACTGTTACCCCGGAAGTGAAAGTTCGCCGTGTATAGGAAATTGGGGAAAAGATTCACTGCAAATCGCGCGCGATTTGCACCGTGACCCCCGGCGCACCCCCCAAATAATCGTTTGTTTACATGCAGAGCGCCACTCTGACAAAATATTGAAAGGTTACAATTTAGGCCGCGGCCGAGCCTGCCACTGTAAACGCACAAACTTGCGGGGCCGAGTAGGCCTGGCTCGGCCCGCCCCTGGCCCTTTTCTCACTGTAAACGGGGTCTATGTGTCTTTCCCGTGGGCCAACTGGGCGTGCAACATACGCGAAATCGAAGCGCGAGGAGAACTTCGGTCTGTTTCACGAAGGCTAGCGCGCGCTGACGTAGTTAATCAAGTCCATTCGTTTAATACGTGCAGTTGTCCAAAAGAAAACGTAGATGGCGTTAACCAGTATTTCCCATGATACACTCCCTTTAATTTCCTATTCATACAACACTTCACTGAGCCAAAACGAGGTTTGGTTATTTTTCTGTGCAAAACATATTCATGAACGTCCAATTTTTATTGTGTCTGAGTAGTAATTTTTTTTTTAATGTGTCGCCTCAAGACCCTTCTGCCTCTATAGAACTATGCAATAACATGTCAGAAGACTTCTTTCAAAACAGAGATTTTTAAGTGTTACTTGCACGTTTTTCACTTGGGAAATATTCTTTATCATCTCTTACTGGCAGGTGTGTGCTACGCATTCGTGTTTGTTTACAAGGTCTTACGCATGTGTGAGGAAGTAGTCGACGGCTTTGCTCTGGCATATGGGATACTGAATGCAGGTACTGCTGTGGGAATGATGGTTCTACCCATCTTTACCGAGTTCCTTCATAGAACGTATGGATGGAGAGGAACCGTAGCCATCCTTGGAGCAATCAGTCTGCATACTTCCATTCTTGTGTTATGGATGGGAGAACCAGCTGCAAAGGATGGTGTGGACAGTCAAGACGTGAGACGCCAACCGGAGGAACATATTCCTGCCGTCACTCTAAACGAAGAACACAACGTAAGCTCCGGAAGTGACGTAGAACAATCTCCATCAGAACATCTACTGGACAGAGGGACTGGAAGTTCTTTGGACAGAACTCAAGTACGTCTGGAATCTCTGCGATCCAACATCACAGGGTGTCTTCACGAAACATGGAAGCACTTCGGTCTGTCAATCCTGACCGAGCTACCTTATACTTTGGTTCTCAACGCTGGGTTCCTGGTGATAAGTCTTGTGAACACGGCATGGGTGATCTACCTGATTCCCCACGGTGTCTCCAAAGGATTCCCACTCTCCCAAGCCGTCTTCTTGGCTCTCTACGGCAGCATCGGCCAATGTATAGGTCGGGTAGGACAAGGGCTTTTAGTAGACCGCAACTGGGTCACATCTGTTGAACTGACTATCATTTGTTCAATCGTCGGCGCCTTCACCCTTTGCCTGGATCCACTGTTCCATAACTTTGAGATTATCTCCATCATGGCTTTCATCGGAGGACTCGTGAATGGTGCCAGAGTTTCCCTTACCGTGGTCATCGTGAAACAGTTCATCCCACGTGAACGATTCAAGCATGGCTACTCTTTAAACTGCTTGTTTTTCGGCATCGGAGAACCACTTGGAGGAATCGTAGCAGGTAATCCAAATTCCTCATTTAAAGATAAACTTTAGTACTGGTAATGCGATTGCATTGTGAAAGAAAAGGTGTGGAAAGGATCAGAAACAGTTGATCATGTAGCATGTAAGTATTGGTGTGCACTTCAAGGTTCTGGAGTCATCAAAATCATAATAAATTTGATCGAGTCTTGGTAAAGTAACAAGCACTGTACACAGAAAGCTATATATGGGACAACACACATGGTGTCGGGGCTATTTCCTTGTCTTTCTTTGCTCATTACTCAGCCAGTATACATTGTCTTCCAAAATTGTTTGGCACATGTCATTTATATGTTATCTTGAACATTCAGTGTAAGTTTCGTTTGATTCTGTAAGAATTTTTGTTTAATTTTTTTTACCAGAACTGGAGTTTATCTTTAATTGGTAGTCAATGTTAATTTCATTACCATCATGATTAATGCACCACAGAGTTATCACAAATAAAACAATGCGTTTTGTTATCCATAATGATTGTAATTATTTTGAGTAATAGGTTTAACAAATCGTTCAGGGGGTTTGGTAGGTAGCGCCCGTAGCACACTTTAATGTCGTCATTCTGCTGACCGACGTGATCTGTGACTCCTCATGCAAGAGTGATATCTTCTGTAGACACCTGAGCGATGAAAAAATTGCTTCCATTCATTAGGACATGAAATGGCTCGATCAGGGGTACGTAGAAGTGTCGTGGTCGAGTGGATACGTCACCGGACTGTCGATCACAAGGTCTGCAGTTCGAGTCCGGCCGCGGCACCAATGTCCTTTTGCAAGACATTGATCTACATTTGCCACACTCAACCCAGGTGATGTAAATGGGCACCGGACAGGAATCAATTCCTTGAAATGCTAGAGCGCCGTAATGGCCGCCTTTCTAAAGCCAGGGTAATAATCAGGGCAGCGCCAGGAGCGTCACGACGTGACAGACATGTGTGCTAATGTAAGAAACCATTATTATTAGCATGATGAGGGCTTGATGCTCAGAGTCATAGAAGGTCGTATTCATGGAAAGAAGAAGAGGGGAAGACCTCGTAAAGGCTTTCTCGATGATGTTATCACACAATGTGGAGCAACAGGGTATGAAACGATGAAACGGTTGGGTCAAGACCGAGGAACCTGGAGAGAAACTTGGAAAGAAACTTGATATAGAATTTTGAATGGGTCACTGAACCTGTCATAAACTGACAGATCACTATTGATGATGATTATTATTATTGTAACAGGTTTTATTCTTTAAAAAAATATCTTCTTATTTGTCACCAGGTTTCGTCGCAAATGCGTTCAGCTTTGACATCGCTTATGAGGTCCTCGGGAGCTTTGAAATCCTTTTATCTATCGCATTGATAACAACAAACTACTTCATAACCAGAACGGATACGGCAACGGACGATATATGATGGTAACAAAATCCAAGGCACGTGGAGGATACCACATATCCAGTATGAGGTCAACGAAGAATAATGGTACGCCCGAATCTTTCGTCCGTCATCGTGGTCGTGGCAGGCACAGACGCAGCCTCTTTAACGCAGAGGTACAGAGAACAGGCGCAAGGTTTATTATTTCTCAGGGAATTCGGCATTAACGGAGGGGGGGGGGCGTGTCAGTGGATAATCGATGCTTTTAATGCACGAGGACAAATTTTTTAAACCTGTGTGATACAATGCCGATTCATTTACTGCTTTGACATGGCTTATTTCTCTCTCGCTCTCTCTCTCTCTTTCTCTCTTTCTCTCTCTCTCTCTCTCTCTTTCTCTCTCTCTCCCTCTCTCTCTCTCTCTCCATTTCCCTCTCCCCTCTGTCCTCCTTTACTTTTTACCAGTTTCCTTATATCTTTTCTCCTCTTCTGTTTTTTGGGTGATATTTTAATGCCTTTTATTAAAGTGATTTGATGTTTTTTCCGCTGTTAATTTCAATTATTACATTGTCGTTTTTGTTTTTTTACTACTTTTAATGCGTATTATGCTTATATTTTAGTTTTATACTGTTCTTACCTTTGCTTTTGAGCTTTGGTGATATTCATTATTTATATTTCCGTGTACTACATTTTTATCCTGTTCAGGACCATGATGTAAAACAGATTTTGTATCTACAATGTATATCTGATTCTTGTTATCCTGAATAAATATATTTCAATTTAAACAAAAATTAAAAAAGCCCACGAGACCAAGATTTCCAAAAGTTCACCATACCAACGGCCTATGAGATGGACTCCCCCCTCCCCCCCCCCCCCCCCGAGTCCGACAAACCAAAGAAATACATTTATTTATCTAGCTGTTTATCTATTTATTTCTTTTTATTTTGTATTAATGAATGCATTTATTCATTCATTGAAACGTATATATTCGTTGGGAAATATATAATGGTAAAAATTCACACAAAATTCCAAAGAGCGACAGCCAATGAGATCGCCAGTCAACCATACAATACCGACGAAGAAAAGATAGAAACAAATCGGTTTTGCAAACGCTGGCCGTCGGCCTATCGACCTTCCTTTTAGTTATGAGACGGCAACCTAATTGACGGAAAACTGCTGTCGCATTTTGTGGACAGTTGCGGCGTCAATCATAAGACTTGAAGCGTTCCGCTTGCTGACCACTAGCACAGTAAAAGTTAATGTATTCACATAAATCCAGGTTCTATGAATGAATATTCATTATTGTTATTGTTGTAAACAATCTTTAAATCGGAGCCAACTTCCATACTGTAATTTTTCTTCTGAGTTTTCTCAGTATACCCACAAATTGAAAACAATTTTTTTTAGTTGTACATTTGATCATGAAACTTTCGGATATGACTGTTCAAGCATGTAGGGTTTACGATAATGGTTGAAATAAGGTCTTAATAACCTGCCATCCTCATCGCTATCAAACTGTTTTTCCTTGGGGGGGGGGGGGGCGTACGAATTATGTGTACCCAAGGTACCAGCCGCTGATTGAGGTGGAAAATAGCCAGAGTCACGAGGCCTTGTCAAAATGCTAGTGCAAGTCGGGCATGATCACATCTGGCCAAGAGAAGAGTCCATCTTGACATGTGGTTAGGCGTCTTGAGTCAAGATGACCTGGTTTCGGTGTTAGGCTTTTGATTTCGGTTCATGAATGCAAACTTGATAAAGACTTGATTAAAAAAGATATGGTGTTCCTGAACTTTCATTGAGTTCACTCTGCTCCTTCACGGTCCACCCCGGGTATATATAGCGAGCTTTCGATTTAGGCACCCGACAACAATACAATTATGCCCACCCCGAGACATCAACACGGATGAATGCTTATTTTTGTATTGCCAGGAATCTTTTTCCTTTGAACTATATTCTAAAGCTCTATAAATAAACACAACTAAATGTACTACGTCAAGGTCGCGTGAGAAAAGGACCAAAAGATACACAAAAGAATATGAGCGGTTTCGCAAGAAGGCTTAATTAGGGATTTCCCTTCTGTTTTTGACAAATAGTAGTACTATTCATGATCAACAGACCTAACCAAGCTGAGAGAGACGGAGAGAGAGAGAGAGAGAGACATAGACATACAGAGACAGACAGAGACAGATAGAAAAGAGAATATAGCAAGAATGTGTGTTTATGCACACTAAGCTCTTCGTAATATCGTCGCAGTTTCCATTACACGGCAACGCGCTTGCTTTCTTTGCAGGAGCTTCTTTTCATTCTTATGCATATATCATATCATATATGGGCTATATACTTGAGAAACACGTCAAACGCTTTGAAAGAAATTAATGAGGTAAGTTTTGTGAATTTACAGTAATTCATCGATATCCATGCGCTATATAGATCTCTAAATTCAATTTATTTTGATAAAATTGGGCAGTAACTGGATGACTACTTCTGGTATTGATAAGACGATTTTGGGGCCGGGATTTATTCAATTACAAAATTAAACGTCATGTTTTGCCTTAAAAGGACTAGATAGCATTGTTCAGATGAGAGAAAATGGTGCAAAGGTAGTGAATTCAATGCTAGATGTACAATTAAAGATAATCCGAAAGTTTGAGTGAAAACAGACCATTATTAATGATAAAAGTTGGGGGAAACTGATCTAATCTATTCATTAAATTAACGGATTAATAATAATATAGTTGGGAGCATTAAATGCTCCCAACTATATTATTATTAATCCGTCACGAAGCAATTAATTGGCTCTTTATACCATTCCAAACATTGAAGTGTTGACATATTTTAAAAAGCCTGTTTTATGTCTTATTTTCATGGAAAAACGATTGGGAAAAATCTAAAATGATTGGGATAATATACTGTTAGAGGGTGTCACAAAGTGACGCCTTCAAAAAAAAGAAAACAATATCTTTGTGGTTTGAGAAATGTTCAGGATTTGTTTGCATGTTAGAGGGTTAGTACAGTAGAAGGAATATAAAAAGTTACATTTCATACAAAAGTTTCGCAGTTTTTTCATCAACCTTCATCAATATTACTGGTTCACTTAAAAAAGCTGAATTATACAAATCTACTGGATATTATATAAAAATATAAAACTTAAATTAAGGTTGATATTTCATAACAATAATACAAATTGGTAATTTTTTTGTCTTACTACGATTCTTGATATATACATACAGATAACGTGCATTGTTAACGTTAACATTCTGGAAAATGATAAGATTGAAACCTATATAACAATTAATTAATAAGACCATTTACTCCATGAAATGAATTGTAAAACTGGTAATTGTGATTCAGAGTAAATAAAACATGAAATCGATGAATTCAGAAAGAAATAAAAAAAGACAGTTGCAATTTATTCCGGAAGTAAATGAAATGAATTTGCTTCTCTACAAATCGAAATGTCAAGAACATCAATAAAACATGAGGTGGTTGTCTAAAGAAAATCAAAAAGATCTGTACTTGTAGTACTATCAAAGGTTTAAGTCATTAGAATTTCTAATAAGTAATGTCATGTCTAGTAGTTAAAACAAAACTGATGTAACATGTATGAAATGTAGCTATGTTTATTTGACAAAAAACAATGATAATTTCCCTGTCAAGTCACTTCGATCATGTAGCATGATCGTTTGCACTTGGCGGAGTCGAAACCGATCCCCTATTTGCATACTTTCATGAATATTTTCCACAAAATATTACCCCTTTTTGCGTGAAACAGGTGAAAAGTAACCCCCATTTTCCTTATCTATATACGCATACACAAGAAGCACCACAGTTAGCACCTAACTTTCTGCATATACGAATTTGCATGTTTACGAACATCGTAATGATAATGACCCTTTTCGGGAAATTTCTTGCATTCGAAAAAAGGGCAAATATTTTCAAAACCGAAACCAAAAGTAACAATGAACAATTATTATATCGGACATTTAAAGGCGCTAAAAGTATCAAGTACCGATTTTAGAGAAAGAAAATACTAAAATGATAAACAACGTTGCTACCTATTAATCATAATTAATGACTTTAGTACCTATATATAATTATCACCATGGACCTACTAAGAACCATGATATCACAAACTTAAGTATCGAAAGTAGTAGAATTATCTAGAAAGACGGCGCTATAGAAATGCCTATTATTATTATTATCATTATTACTCTGAATAGATTGCGCATAGCCGCATAGGGTGGGGGGGGGGGGGGGGAGGGGGCGACTTTTATAGTCATATACGAATGGGGAAGGGAGTGGGGAATGTAAACGGATCACGAACTACTCACCCGTTGTGGTGTTTTATCTGTATTAATTAAAGCTTATTTTAGCTGAACTATGTATGGTGATCAAAAGTCTAATCCTTTTTTTCCATTATCGGTATATGTTTTTGCATTTGCTTTGTTTCATGTATTGTAATATTTTACTATTTATCAATTTGTTTATTGCTTTCCATTGTCATTTGTTTGCAATATGTAATACAGGGCTCTGTTACAAAACAGTCTACTGAAGATACTACCTTGTATAAAGAACACAGAATAAACAAATATATCACAAAATCATGAATAAATGAATACATTTGTTAATATACAAACAAATAGATTAGGAGTGGGTGTTGAGTGTTATTATTTCATTTCATTGAATTACATTTCATCTCATTTCTGATCTAATCCACCCCTTAATGACCAGTACATACACCTGAGAAGCGGACGAAGATTGAGATCTATAAAAGCAAGAACTAGTCGCCGCATTAATTCATTCATTCCACTTTCCATAAGAGTTGTTAATGAAATCCAGTAAAGAGAAGAGTTCTGAACGAAATCAAAAACGGTAGAGAATGTGAAAACTATGCAAAATACCTTATTGACATGTTACACGAAAATCATTTTTTCCAGTATACTCACTTTACTGTTGTACCCGTACCCCTACTGTTATACCATATCAAGGAATAATTAGAAAAAAGTTAAAATACCTACTTTAGATTAGAGAATATAAGAATAAAATAAAAGGTAGTGTGTATATTATGTAAGAAGAGTGAGAGAAGAAGAAAAAGACTAAATCTGAAACGAGGTTGAACAAAATTCAGACAAACATAAAGTATGTATTTACAATTCACATGTATTCAATTAAGTACTTATGATTGTCAATTATTATGTTGTTCCTGTAAAATTACTGTGAAGCAAAATTGTAAATGTAAATATGAACAATTATCTTCTATGGATATAATAAAGAAATGAAATGAAATGAAATGAAATTTCGTTTCATATCTCCCCCCCCCCCCAAAAAAAAAAAATATATATATACACATATATATATATATATACAGTGCGTCCCAGAAAAAACGAAACCGAGAAGTATCGATGTTCTATCATAACTTAATCACAACTTGACAATCAGCCGTAGACGAGAGTCTTCATGCATGGCTGATTGTCAACGAAACGGAGTTAAGTCTTTTGTCAAATCTGCTTTTTGCTACGGCAGGCACCCAGTGAAAACGAATTCGTTTGTTAAAATTATGAAAATGTAAGGGCTACTTTAAACAAACAGAACTTTGTTATTCCTGGCTCATTTTTCTTGATTGAGGTATCATATGAAAGAGCAGAAAATGAACTTTCTAGAAATATGAATTTTTCTTTGAAATTCAGATACCGCCCGCCAAATTACTTTTTGTTTTCCTTATATATACGCACTGTATATATAAATTTAAAAAAAAAAAAAAAAAAAAAAATGTTATTTCAGCATAACAACAATGATAAAAACAATTGGATGAATGGAGTATATAAATTCTAGCAACATAGATTCAAGGTTGGGCCCTTTCAATACATCATTTGTGACAATAAATCAACCATTGAGAGTAGTATATCAATATTGATATGTATTGTGGACAATGCAACTTGCCCATCCGAAAGTACACACCCAGTAGGCCAGTTTGTTACATCTCTTTCGTTAAAAGATTATTTTTTTAAACCCTAGAACGGTTTTGTGCTTCAATGTATAGGCCCCTATCTATATTAGTAGAGGTGATACGACTTTGAACCACATGCATGGTTCACGGTTCTAGTTCCACCAAGGCACTAATGTTCTTGAGCAAGATATAATTGTACATTTGCCTCCCTTCACCCAGGTGTAGTAAGTGGGTACATGGGAGGAATCCATTCCTTGACCGCTTTTAGCGCCTTAATCGGGGCAGCGCCAGGAGCGTCACAACGTGACGGACATGTGCGCCATATAAGAAGCCACCATTATTATTATTATTATTATTGTAAGATTTGTTTGACTCTATCGATCCCCTCTCGGGGTATGAGAGTACAAACATATTTACAACATAGTATCAATATAACAATAGTATAACAATGATAAACATGTGATAACATGAACAATGCTAAACATAATATGATAATATGAACAAAGACACACATGTGATAATATGAACAACAATAAACGTGTGATAATATAAACAATAATAAACATGTGATAATATGAACAATGATAAACATGTGATAATATGAACAAATAAACATATTTACAAATCAAGGCGAACTGGCCAATTCACCCTCCTACCGCTACGAGTGTGCCTAAAAACATTGCTTATTTGTGAGCTATCATTTACAGTATCTACCCTGGACTCTTTTGAAAAATGTGACATAATGAATGTAACAAATTTGGCTAATTTCTTTAGCTGGCAAGCGTGAGCTGTATTAAAAACCTTATCCATGTGCAACGCACTTGGTCTTATATGCTACTACCACACAAGTTGTTTGGTATATGCATTTTTCTCTCATTTTGAAAGAATGGACATACAAAAATATAATGAAATTCATCACCAATATATGTTGGTGTACAGAGTGGGCATTGCAAATCATCTACTACATTTGCATCAAATCTACCTTTATTAACTGGTAATCTATGTGTTCTGCATCTAAATTTACTTAAAGTTATCATTGAATGCTTTTAAGGGCCTTATGGCAGCTGGGCTAAAGCCAGGTATAATACTTTTGCTTTATACTATTATGCGCCTTGAGTCTCCTCGTTGGGTTTGTAATATTATGCATGATATAAAATGTCGCTTTTATTATAATCATTACTTGATTTATTTTCTCTCTGCCATGAAGATGATCATGACAACTGTGCACTATAATCGGGTGGCCTTCATCTTAACGATGCTCAATGTAATGCTTGGTAAGTACAACAAACATACCAAGAACAAAATAAAGAGAGAAAGAAAGAAAGAAATAAAGAGAAGAAGAAGAGAAGAAGAAGAAGAAGAAGAAGAGGTGAGGAGGATAGAAGAAGAAGAAGAAGAGGAGGAGGAAGAGGAGGAAGAAGAAGAATTAGAGGTGCCACGATGCTATGGTGGTTATAAATCATCGGGGGCTGCAGCCCCTAGCCCCCTCCCCCCCCCCCCCTCCCGTCATTCATGTAGTAGATGTAAATTGGGACTAAGAGCGGGTATCGTTGGTTGTGGCCCCCTTGGCATATTCTATTCCGTTATTGTTACATGTAACACAAATTATTGTTGTAACTTTACACAAGGTTGTGTACACGCTAGGCCTTATCACGAGGATGGCATAGAGAGGGATCTTGTGCCACAAGTCGCTACAACCCGGGCTACAACAAAGAAGTCCCTGGATAATGGCCTCCCAATGGACATCAACCACCTTTTTAACGAAGGTAGGCTAGGTTCTATTTGCTCTTGTTAAAGGCTTTTGAAAACAAGTTTCCATGCATAACGAGGGGGGGGGGGGGGGGGAATGCAGTCGATGTTTCAGTTTTCTCGTGTATATAGGTTACAAATTTAGTTAATTGATTGATAGATTCATTTATTTAGAACACGATTTTAAAAAAGAAAAATGAAAAAATGTTCAGCAATTGGGCTTGTTTACAAAAGGCCCATTAAACAAACACAATAAATATAAAATGCCAAGCACAAATAATATCAAAACAATACAAACAAACCATATTAAGTATTGAATATTACAGCTAGAGCATAAGTTGATGTACAGTGCGTCCCAGAAAAAACGAAACCGAGAATTATCGATGTTTTATCATAACTTAATCACATTTATAATTGATAAATGACACATACTTGGAAATTCTTAGATCCTCCTCTTTCATCTTATGCAACTGATATAATACAAATTTCACGCATGAGTGATTAAAATGAATTTGAAGAGAGGGAACCAAAAAGTCATTTGGCGGACGGTATTTGAATTTCAAGGAGAAAATCACATTTCTAGAAAGTTGAGTTTCTGCCCTTTCATATGACACCTCAATCAGGAAAAATGAGCAAGGAATGACAAAGTTCTGTTTGTTTAAAGTAGTGCTTGCATTTCCATTATTTTATCAAACGAATTTGTTTACACTGGGTGCCTGTCGTAGCAACAAACAGAGTTGACAAAAGACTTAACTCCGTTTCGTTGACAATCAGCCATAGACGAAAGACTTCATGCAGGGCTGATTGTCAACGAAACGGAGTTAAGTCTTTTGTCAATAGACTTGTAGTGTTATGAAAACCGTTTGGCAAACGGTTTTCAAAATTTGTAATTACAATCATAAATATCTTAATAATCAGTCAGACGATCGGCTTGTAATAGTCACGGGGTTCCTGACTGTCCTAAAGGTTTATAATTATCATTGCAGCATGAGCTAAATCCAGGATTTTGTTTCAGAATCTGAGACAAAGTTACCGGATCCCTTTAAGTATGGTGATAATAAAGTCGAATAGATTAATTTCAAAATATGGGGAGGAAATGATGTCTGAGTTTATTGGTAACTCCTAGATTTCTTGAAAGCAAATTACATAAGTAGTCAATGTGGACTTTCCATATTATTTACAATCTATGTAAAGACCACATTTTGTGTTGAGTCTATTTGTTTTAACTCATTGCTATATAATTTATCTTTTTGAAATTAAGAGATAACTTATTTGCTTGTACCCAACGCATACAAATCGTAATTCAGAATTTAATTTATCCAGAAGGATTTGGGGATTATCGTGAGCTAAAAATATACTTGTTAAAAAAGTATACTTGTGAATAAAAAGAAGTGGGCCAAAGAGGGAACCTTGAGGTACACCACAAGTGATGGGTTGAATCTTAGAATTGAAATTATGAACAGACACAAATTGATTCCTGTTTGTAAGATAACTTCTGAACCACTCCAAGGCCGTCCCACGAATTCCATACTAAGATAGTTTATGTAAAAGTATTTCATGGTTAATCGTGCCAAAGGCCTCGGAGAAGTTCAGAAAGATACCAGCAACGTGAGACCTCCTATCAATTGCCTTTGTAACTTTATCTACTAATAATATTATTGCATGCAGAGTTGAATGTTTTTTTTCGCTGGTAGGTTTATAACTATATCAATGATTTCATGTTCAATGACTAGTGAAAACAAAGATGGACTGGGGATTTCGATTCTTTAAAAAGAATGGAGAGGTTTATTTGTAGTAGGAATATCATTAGCCAATTTTGGACCAATGTTTACCCCCAAAACAGAGTGAAATTCTTCAGCAAAACCTAGCGGATCTGTTACTTGTGAATATCTTTCCTCGTTCTATCTTTTTTTATCATGATTAATTGCTTATTTCCAAGTAAACTTTGTGTCATTTCTATGAGCTTGGAAAGAGGAAAAATGTTAATTCTGTTTCGCTTTAAATGATTCTCAAGCATTAAATATATAACAGATATAAACGAAACCGGGAAAATGGCATGTTATATCTGACACAATGATACTCTGATCTAAATGACTGTGAATATTTGTAAAAATATTATCAATAAGTGTAGTCGTAACATCCTAAATTCGAGTGGGCTTTGTAAAACAACGAATAAGAAAATTAAAGATCACGGTATGACATAATGACATGTTGGAATGCAACTAAGTGAACCGTAAAAAACATTAAAACACTTTGCAAAATAAAGGCCATTTGAACTGCTATTTCCTTTACAATGTAGAGACTAATTAGTCTACTACTCATTCGGTATTTTGTTTATTTAGACTAATAACTAGTTAGTCCAATTCACGGTTTGAAGATTATTATTCTTTATCATTAAATGGTTATTAGACTTCATGGATAGTAGACAAAATAGGAATTAGACAAATTGAGAATTAGATCGACTGGCAATAAGACTAAATGAGAAATAAACCAAATGGGTAGTAGATTCTTTGGAGATTAGACCAGATGGAAATTAGACCTAATGACTATTAGCTCAAGTGATAAGTAGATGAAATCATTATTTTTAAATTATCATTATAAATTTAAATTTATGTAGTAAACATGTGAATTTTGTAATTGATTTGATAATTGTAATTGCTAAACGGTGAAAGCTCAATATTCTTCATGTCTTTTCTCTCTTCTCTCTCTCTCTCTCTCGTATCTAAGCGCATAGAGACAATTTTGTAATATGCGCTATATAAGAATTGAACATTATTATTATTATTATTATTTGACCATGTGGATAGTGGACGGGCTGGGTGTAGACCATATGGGAATAGACCAATTGGGTAGTAGACGAACTGGTTGTAGACCACACGGCAATAAACCACCGTGTTTAAGTTTTACTGTAATATGGACCACAAAGGTTGTACAAGGAGATGGATGGAGATTAGTGATCGCAAAATAATGACATAAAAAGCAACGCCCTTTCTATTTTTTCTTTATCCCTTCTACATCATACACAGAGGCAGTGAGCAGATATTATACCCTTCAGAACCTTCCATCCGTTTCGTTAGATGGGGAGACGGGTTCGGTAATGTTATTAATCACTATAATTTCAACAACAATTATTTTACGCTCATTTGATATTGGTTGTTAAGTTAATTACAATCAGTAATTAATATGAAGATTGCTAAAAGTATTGATTTATTATTTTCTTGTATGTATTTTTAATTTATAAACTGAATTGCACGAGTCTCCGGTCTTTTTATTCAGTATGTTTTTATTTACAATGAACCAGAATTGAATTGAATTGAATTGAACTATAATTTTATATCTTATTACAACATCCTATTCAATGGTTGACCGCTGCCACCATGTGTCATTTTGGTAGCTATATGAAGGGAGGCGTATCAAGACACGTACCCCCTGGACATCCACCCCCGGATAACTACCCCTAGGACAACTACCCCCTAGAACAACCCTCCCCGGACAACTACCCCCAGATACTACCCCTAGGTCAACTACACCCTAGGACAACTACCCCCGGACAACTACCCCCGGACAACTTCCCTAGACAACATCCCCCTAGGGTAGTTGTCCGGGGGTAGTTGTCCTAGAGATTGGTTGTCGTGGGGAGTAGTTTAACTTTTCCTTTAATTTGATACATATTCTATTATAATTATTCCATTATCGGTTTCAATATGAAAATTCTGAACAAAAAAAAAGAGTGTCTCGTTGTTATTGCTGAGTGCAGTTTTAAACATAATTTTGATGCTATCTGTAGGTCAGTCCAATATAATACCAATGCTTGAATTATATAGAGGCTCTTGTTTTTCTCGATCTTCAGGCCCGAGTATCGTGTCGCAGTCTCACGAATAGAACACACAAGCGGATCTTTAAAGTGTGGTTGCAGCCCTATTGTTATGATGCTCTTGTGACTGATGTAGAGAGTGGGACGATAGTCCTAGTGCAAACTAGTTATACCAGGGAAGATGCTCTACGGGAAGCCACCAATGCATTGCTTAATAGACTCATATCTACAGGGCAGATGAAAGGTAAAAATCCCTTCTTTCTTGATTTAAAAAAATAAATCGCAGATGTTTTTATCACGTTCAATTGAAGTTCAATTTATTATCGGTGGTTTACAGCGCCCTATCCGAACAATCCTGGCTTTATGTTGCAATCATAAGTATTAACCTTTAGGTCGGTCAAGAATCCCATGACTTTTACAAGCCGATCGCCTGTCTGCATGATTATCAAGATATTTATGATTGGAATTCGAAATTTCTACAGTCTATTGGGAAAAATGAGTATGGTAAAACCGGTCACTCAAAGATGTATACTTTTTTGAGGCACTTCAATGATCATTTTCAACTTTTTTTGGGGGGCTTCTATATTACACCAGATCACAGAAACTGATAACACGTAGGGCCATGCATCTCAACTGGAAACATTGTTATACAATGCCTTTAAGTGTCCGGATATCCAACCCCCATTATATTAACGACAAAGAACGTATAATTTGATAAGCTGTAGTTCTTTTTTTCCTCATCATCCTCTTCAGATTCCACTTCCTGTTATGTGCCAGCATATTCATCACCACTCGTGCTCATCCAAGGTAGTTGTCCACCCGGAAAGGGCATCAAGTGTGATACCGTATGTGAGTTTGCCTGCAGTAGTGCTAGCTATACCCTGGTTGGAAATCCTACCATTAGATGCGAGCCAAATACGACTCTCTCCGATGTTTTTCCTCGTTGCCAAGGTAAGTTTACAAGCTCGCCATGATGATACGGCTTACTCCGTAACGTCGGATCATCGCGTCCGGTCGGGTGGTCGGGCTACACGACCTTCCGTGAAACGCGAGCGGAGTATCATGGAACTTAGATGCAAGTAGAGGACAAGACCCTTCCTAGATTTGTCGTAGGGTTAGTGTCGAGTAAATTGGACCTGACGATTTGTAGATGAGAGGGGTTAATTTCACACACATTAGCCACACCCTCCCCCCCCCCCCCCATTCGCCATTTCATGAATACAAAGGGGCATTTATTAACAAAAGGGAGGGTAACACAACCACCCGACCCTACGCGATGACCTGATGATTCGGAGTAAGCCGAAAGATACAGGGCCTAGTATATATGCCTGTCTTGAATGAGGCAAGATGGCTCTGTGGTAGAGCAATGGTCTATAGTAGCTTGGAGGATCAAGAATCGAAACCAAGAGAATGATCTATTGCCAAGTCCCTTTCAGAGGACCTGAAACCGTTGTTCTCCTGGATTCTTACAAGCATGCACAAGATCTATAGCAGCCAGGTGGAATATACCATCAAACCAAACAGCAAACTTAATTCACGCAGTCTATGTTTCAACCAATGTCTTCTGATGAAATACGAAAATATTTGGTTTCTTGATGTTGTTGATTTACAAAGCTGACCAATGAACTTCACCACAAGAGAATTTCATAATTATCCTAGTCATGTTGTACTCTTGTGGAAAAGTGCTTTTATGCGATATCTTCTTACGCAGCATTGTGCCTTTCGACATAATAATTATTTTGATTTCAATTGGATTTAGCGATTTACAAATCTGAAGTTATTATCTTTATCATTATTGTTTTCTGCAAATTACATTTTTTTTAGTTAAACCATCGCTGGAAATGAAATTCTGATATTTTACATTGCCAGTGATGGATTACTATAGTTCACGGCTAATAAGTTTTTTTTTAATTCTAGACTTTGTTTGTATAAAAATAAACGACGCGATCCGCCGAAGGTCAAATTGATTCGTTCCATTTTGATGGGTTTTAACTGATTATTGTCTTCGATCATCTTATTACACAGCAAATGAACAACCAATCACACACAACCATGTGCCTCGTACCACGACTAGTTCACCACCCTCGACAACAAAGAAAAGTCCTTCCACAAAGAGGATGAATTCTTCCACAACGGAGAATGCTCTCACAACGGGAAATCCGACGACAGCGCAAGATCCACCAAAGACAAAGAATCCTTTGACACCGGAGGGTTCATCGACAAAGAAGGGTCCTGCCACCAAGGAGAATCCTACCACAGAGATAGGTCCTACCACAGAGATAGGCCCTACCACACCAAGGAGACCTACACCACCGAGTCATTCCACTTCGAAGACAGTGCCTTCTACTCCTGCTCTTCCTCAGACATCACGTAGTAAGTCCCACAGCTAAATCATAGTTTGTGTATGGAAGGAGTCGAGACAGCGGAAGTCGCTCCTGATTGGTCAGTCATGTCACGGAGATCCAAATGACTCCCTCCCATAGCGATGGCACACGAGAGGGATTTTTTTAGCTTCATGATTAACCGCGTGAGCGTGTCACAACTCCACAGGCGGTCTTTAAAGCTTTTTCATATTTAGCCCAAATTTCTCATTTTATTACCTGATTTTATGTATTATATACCGCTTTGATTCTGTATTCGTAAATCTGAGCTAGTGTCAGTAAGCAAATATTAATCGACTACGAGGTTAATATTTGTTTTATATCCCACATCGGCAATAAAGTCTATTTGAAGTGAATTTTACATAATTTAAAGAAAACTGATTCTGCAGACAGTTTAGCTTCAGCTAGATTTTACAAAGCACAACGTGCATACATTGTAATCAAGTCGATGCGCGCTCATTGGACATTGACATTGACATTGACATTTCGCGTAACCTACTTTGCTATGCTTATTCAATGGGCAAGTCGGGCATCAGCAAAAAATTACTGTGCAAAAGTCCTATCGCAGGGAGATAGTACTTATCTAACATTGATCATGTGACCTCGTTTAGACCAATCAGATTGCAAGATTCTTAGTATGCGGGATATAATACAGTATACTGTATTTAACATCAGTATCAATAGTACAATATTCATTGCTATCAGTCATTAGATAATAATTGTTATTCTTTATGTTACAGCATTCAGGAAGTTTGGATTTATTGGCTTTTTAGGCGTTCCCCTACTCCTTCTGCCAGTAATTTACATCATTTATACATTACGTCACAGACATGACAAACAACAGGTATTCGTATAAAGGCCTTTATATAATAGAGAGAGAGAGAGAGAGAGACAGAGATACTTTCTGTTTTGTTTCATTCTACAAAACTTGCTCAGCGTCAAAAATAACTAGACTAATCGAATTCTTAACTTCAGCCCTGGACCAAACACTATACCTAACTACATGTATACCTAACTCTAACCCCAAACCTTACCACAGACCCTGTAATCCTAACCCTAACCAGTATGGTATGCCTTTGAAGAAATAAAGCCGGGTGCTTCGGTTCATCCAATACCATTAGTTGGATTTCTTCTCTGTAAAGATAAAAAAATACTGACATAAAAAATTGGAATCAGACTCAATTTTCCCCTTTAGAAATTGCCAAGAAATACTCAATGAATTGAAATATTTTCTCATACCTTTACGTCTGGGACTTCTGGTTTGATTGACTTAAAAAAAAAATCTGTGTATTACTTCATTTCAATCATTCATATTATTCAACCTACGATTTTGTCAATGTTATATTTGCATTTCCATAAGCAGTATACGTAAACGTTTCTCAATCAATACACTTTTCACTTTCTTACAGTACCGTGTTCTTGATGAAAACACAGTGGAAGACGATATTGTTGGTATGTAGCGGTTCCGTCTGGTCTCCGTCTTATAAACAGTTGCGATTAATCGCACCTTATTTGCGATTGATAGCAATCGCAACTAAGTACATAACAGATAGGAGACTGCAAACTTACGATCGATCGATCGGAGGACTTGCAATCGATGCGGATCAATCGCAACTCTTTATAAGACGGGGCCCTTATTTGCATTACTATCTTACTGGTATTAATATGACATCATAATAACATTGTGAGGTATACCATTAACGTATACAAAAACAAATGCCTACTAGTATGAGGTAAATTAAGTCAGATTCGTTCTTTGAAACTTGCATCTTGTTTTCACGATTTTAGTAATGTTCTTTAATTTATTACACAACATTCGTATTTCATATATTTTTTTGCCATAATTATGTCATCGGTCTGAAAGCTCAGGTCCAACATTATAGTTTCCATCTATTTTGAAATTTCCTCTTTTTCTGACATTCAAAAATATACAATCTCTCTCTCTCTCTCTCTCTCTCCCTCTCCCCTCTCATGTCATACAGATGTTGCTCCTGATGTTGATGGGTTGTATAGAGACAGGCACATCTCCCCAGCCCTCCCAACCGATCAACAACTCAACCGGGAAGAGGTTAGTCCATTACAGAATTAGTTCTAGATATTTTTTTCCTGGGGGGGGGGGGGGGGGGGGGGAGTCGGAGCCGGATGCTTTGAATGTATAATACATTAATTAAAACAAATATATATAAAAAAGGGGGAAACATTTGCCCCTCCTGATAGATTTCCGACAAAGATATATTGTAACGAATATTATAACTATTATTTCTTTCAGTGTTACACGATGGATCAGTGCAATAAGGGTCTGGTCTTCATCTTGAACAACTACCACTTCGGTCCTGATAGTAAGAGGGAAAGAAAAGGGTCTGATGTTGACTTAGCCAATGTAAAACATGTCTTCACCGAGATTGGCTATACGGCAGATGAAGCTCAAGATCTCACTGCTGAGGTAGGATATTTGGTATAGGTAAACGGAATTATAATTATAATCCGTGCTTATATACAGCTTGATACACCGACGATGTGTCCGAGCGCTTTACAGACATTACCCCATTTATCAGATTCAGGCTAGCCCGCACACAACGTATGCACATTCTCCACTCTATGGGGAGTGATCTCGCCAGCTCCATTTTACAGACGCTCACAATGCAGATCGAGCAAACTCCATTAACATTCGCATCCTATATCAAGTACCCATTTAACACCTGGGTGGATAGTGGCAAATGTAGATTAACGTCCTGCCAAAGCACGTTAGTGCCGGACTGAGATTTGACTTACACACTAGCTAGAACACAACATAATCTACACCATGTGTTTTGGGGCTTGAAGAACTAACAACAAAACAAAAAAATACTTCAGGGGAAATAAGGGAAGAAAAATGTCGGTCTCGTGGGCTGGTTTCGTGAACCATCTGAAAAGTGAGTTTTACTAGTGGGTTGGAGGTCTCATGGGCTGTTAAAATTTTTTTGTCTGAAGGCACAATTAAGAAACCGACATTGTCGGTATAGCTAGAAAGCTGTCGGCCTCCCGAACTCTCAGTCTCGGAGGATGTACCTGATATCCCCGTGCAAAAACACACACCGACACGCACACACACTGCATGCACGCACACTACAGAGCCATCTCCATGCATTCTCAAAGCACTGATATTGCTCTCCCTTGTCCATTTCTCACACTCTGTAGGATATCAGACTGGAGCTGAAGAACTTAACCCGGAAGATCTTACCCTCTCATACTTCGGTGGTTCTGGTCTTCATGAGTCACGGAAAGAAGGAAGGTATCCAAGGTACCGATGAGGGGGTTGTGACCGTTGAGGAAATCAAGGATATGTTCTCTGGGAACAACTGCCCCGCCCTGATTGGGAAACCAAAGATCATGATCTTCCAGGCTTGCCGTGGAGGTAAAACATGACTGCAAATACTCTCGAGAAAAACACACACAAACAAAACAACCTATTAAAGGGACATCCAACTCTAGAGAAAAAGAATGAAAATCAGAGAAGTAGACTGGTGAAAGTATAAATAAAATCGGACATAAATGGGAACGTTATAAATGTATGGGCTCTTCGAATTGGCTGAATCGGTAATTTCTCTGTGATGTAATGGCGGACAGCTGTCTTGTTCTAATACGCAAATGACTAAAATGATGAATGTATGAGACAGGAGATTCTATTGATGAATACATTTCTGTGCAGATATTTATTGATCAATAATAATGATAATAACAATATAATAATGATAATTATAATAGTAATACTATTAATAACAATAGTAATAATACTAATCTGTATTGATATAGCACTTGATATTTAATACTGTCTCTAATTAGTGCTTTACAGAAGAATTACCCCGTATTACCCCGGTAATCGGATTCATTCACGCACTATGTGCATCATCTCCACTCCCTGGGGAGTATTCCTTCCGTATGGTCACCATGAGGGCATATTACAATTACTAACACAAAGGCTTTCGTCATCCTACTACCAGGTCCCCATTTTTCTCCTGGGTATGGAGAAACTATGTAGATTAATGCCTTGCCAAAGGACCGTAGTGACGTGTCGGGGATCGAACCCATGTTCTTTGTGTTTAAACCGTTCGACTTCGACACCTCTGAATAACTCATATTCCCACTATCAGCTTGTAGGCTAGGAATATTGTGTTTTGAGGTCAAACAAATTGCAATAGAATATTTTTCACTGCAATGCATTTTAGTAAGGTCCCCAAAATGACATACTAAAAGTCCAAAAAAATCCAAGTAGTGGAAGTGTCCCTAATTTGCATAAATCCAATATGACCGCTATTTCGAGGATTTTCACATAGATTTTGTCGTATTTGTCAGCTTGTATAGGCTGTTGTGGCACTAATAGAGTAGGAAAAGTGATCTGCTGTACATTTTGTATCTAATAAAATACCCATATACTACAGGTACATCACACACCTGAAAAAAATCTCCCGCACACCCACACCCACACAATCCAACATGTAATTTATGCTCAATGTATTACCTTAATAGATGATGTTATTTCAATATACACTAGACAAATATCATGTCATTTTATATTGACGAAATTCAAACAAAAATATTCAGAAAAACTGGCCCTTATATCCGTACAAACACAAGGGCTGTTTTATATAGGGTTGTGTAGGGGTACAGCCTGTACCTTACATTATCCGTGTAGTTGACTACTTGTGTAAAATTTCCATAAATCCAAAATGGCCGCCAATTATAGGGTCTTCTCCTAGATTTGGTCAAAATATTCACCATACATACCTTTTAGCACACTTTTAGTGTGCTTTGAAAGTCTAAAATGTTATTTCCACAAAATCTTTTGTTTGCATAAGGTTTCATATGCCCGGTTGAGTGTTTTAATTTGCTTAAATTAAAAATGGCTGCTAAATTAAACATTTCTGTAGAGAATATATATAATTATATATTTTTTTTCCTATGTTACATTCAGACAAATTGCGACAACACTATGATGTACAAATATATTCATATTTCAAATGTTTCATAATTAGGTTTTTTAATTTGCATATACACATACATTTTTTTTTAAAGCGGGTTAATTTGCATAATTTTTTTGTTGATTCTCACCTTACAATGCATTTCAGAGCAGCTATGTCTATGTTGATTTACAATCCCAGTGCAGTTGTTATTACAGGATGCAGGTCATGAGGCCTACAGTTAAATATACGTATTTTAATTTGATTAGAGTTGATAGTCTCCAACAAACAAATATTTATGTGGCATGCTGATCATAGTATCATCAAGTTCTAGGTAGGCCTATAATGGTGGAAAGTTGCAACAACTAGTGCCACGACAATCAGTGCAGGCTGTTGAAAATTGGAGGCCATACTTCCGGCACGTGCATTTCTTGGCTGCACAGTCTTTCTTGCATCCACATCTGATGACCTTAGGGTGTTCTGCGGATGCTGGTGTTTTATCAGTTTTTATGGGAATATACTTCCCATCCATGACCTGCCAACTCAGTTTCCCGATGTCAGGCTGTCTGACATTCCTTTCCATTCTAATATCTGATAGTACACACGCAGACTGTGGAGCTTTCCTGCTGCTGAAGTTGGTTGCAAAATCTTTGCTTCTAAGGCAGACAAGATTGGTGATATATATAAATTTACGCAATCTTTGAGTCACCACCATACAGGCATACCAGTGCCTTCTCTCCAGCTGGAATAATGGCCTCCTTCAGGTATGATGCCGGCTGACTAGATACCATGGCAAGCTCGGAGAAGTCGACATTCTTCATGATTTTCTTCAGTGCTACGCCTTTCCCTAGTCCAAATATGCAAGACGTTGTGTCGCAGTCCAGCTAGAAGCACATGGCGAAGAGAAAGTAGTCACACACTCTACTTCCTAGAGTTTCCTTCAGCTGTTTGATATTCCATGTTCGGTTCTTCTTGGAGTTGCCTTAATTGGGCTCAGGTGCAAAAAAAGAAGTCCTTTGCATTCAGATCAGCGTAGAAGATCAGCAAGATGAGAAGGTTTCCGTCATCACCGACACTGTTGCTTTAAACTTCTGCTGCATCACAATAAATTCCAGGAATCTGCTCTTCCTCAATTGCTACATCACAATGAAGATCAGGAAGATGCTGTCCGTTAGTCGTTGTTCGATAGAGGACTTAAGTGGACTGCTCCCCAAAATTAGCTACTCCACAATAAACACCTGGGTGCTGAACAACCTCTGGAAATTCCTAAAGTGATCACTAAAGGAGCTTCCGGAGGTTGTTTGTACTTGTTGCAGATGTACATTATACAAGTCTGGTATCAGCATGGTATTTAGAGCAGCATCAAAGAGTAAATGGCCCCGCACATGCAGCTCTAGAAATCGCCTTTCCACCCAGCATATATGGCATACACTACTTCAAGACGTTCATGGGGTCCTGAGCCCGTTATCAAATGCCCTGCAGAACGATCTGCTTCAAGTCACTGTCACTTGGCTGGCTCCTGATTATTGTGAGTGCCTTCCACCATAGCAGCTTATCAAACGTCAAAACGGGTGTATATTATTATACCGTTTATCATGGGTACAAGCAAAACACAGAGTGTAGTAAACACAATGCAAGATGGATCACTAGGATTCATGTCAATCATGGGGAGAAACAAAGAAGATGACTGATCAGGGTACTTGCCGTTGTTTTTATTATCTGTATCGTTCCGGAACTTTGAAGGCCTTGGGGACCGCAGTAGTAAAGATGTCTTCAACAACACATCAATACCAAATTTTTGATTTTCTGGTCCCCGATTCACAATCGGCTGGTAAACCAGAGGTTGTACAGTTTTCGATGCCTTTAACTATTCAATGTTGATACGTCCAACAGTAGCAAAGTCCTCAGCGGATACCGTTTATCTAGGTACAGGCTTACAGTACTTTATCCCTGGGGTTTGGGTAGCAATGTGCCCATCTGTGGAAAGTACCTGATCCATCAGGAGTGTCGATATTATTTGCAATATACTGAATGCACTCTTGAGAAATTGCCGCACTTCTTTCATATTTCTTAACCACTGGAAATCATACAGAATAGCACCAGCTGTGCTACGAAATGTAACTATACATCATACTTTCCTTTCAGTTCAGTTATACAATCCTCTCACCGAAATGCCCCTGTAATTTCTTTTTCATGTATACCCCACTGTCGGTATCATGATCTGTATCCAGAAAATACTCTTGCATCTTAGTAACAATATTAACTACTGTTGTTTGTTCCTCATCATTTTCCTCAAGGGACTTAACTACTTTTAAGAATGCAGTCAATATCACCTCATGTTAAGGTCGGCCAGTTTTAGCTTTTTTGGAAGTGCTTGTGCTCACAGAGTACTATTGGTATTTGATTTTTAATTGTAAAGTTCACCATGCATAGTTTATGGTATACTGCATCAACTGCGGGAAGATCATTGACCGATGCAAGTCTTCCAGACACATTTTGCGACCAAGTATCATTTCTTGTTATGCATATCTCTACTACAACTACAGTAATAGCACAACCAGTACCACATCAACAACTAAAGCCCCCTTCCTATTGATGTAGCTAGGCTCATGTGTAGGCTTGCCTTTTGGAGCACTGCATAGATCGGCGATCAAGAAAGGTGTACATTCTGTGGCGTCATGAATTACAGGCTTAATTTGAATTCTGAATGACCTTAGATGAAAAAGGGGGAGGGGGTGTAGTGACAAACTTTGATTAGTTATTGTGCCTTAGTGGATTTTGATATCTTGATTTAAAAAAATGTATTCTGCCCATTATAAGCTTTCCATCGGTATTATAATAAAACTATTACTGGGTGTTCTACTTTAAAGTTTTGCAATGAATGACTTTGAATTAGGTATCATGGATATCACATAATAAAAGCTTACGGGTCTAACTTAGTTGAATATTTGACAACAAATAGTGACTTTATAGAGAGCACAAATATAGCACAAATACCGCAGTAATATGGATACTTGTACTGTGATGAGCCATTAGCATGCAATGTATGCTTCTGTTTGTCACCTCTCTAAAATTATTACACTGAGAACAACTTCTAATTCCAATGACCATGAAGATAATGTAAGGTACAGGTTGAACCCCTAATAGCCCTACCAACAGCTCTTGTGTTTGTATGGATATTCATAAGGGCCAGTTTTTCTGAATATTTTTGTTTGAATTGTTTCAATATAAAAATGACATGATATTTGTCTAATACATTGAGCATAAATTACATGTTGGATTGTGTGGGTGTGGGTGTGCGGGAGATTTTTTTCAGGTGTGTGATGTACCTGTAGTATATGGGTATTGTATTTGATACAAAATGTACAGCAGATCACTTTTCCTACTCCATTAGTGCCACAACAGCCTATACAAGCTGACAAATATGACAAAATCTATGTGAAAATCCTCGAAATAGCGGCCATATTGGATTTATGCAAATTAGGGACACTTCCACTACTTGGATTTTTTTGGACTTTTAGTATGTCATTTAAGGGACCTTACTAAAATGCATTGCAGTGAAAAATATTTTATTGCAATTTGTTTGACGTTTACCTAAAAAAAGACACAATATTCCTAGCCTATTGAGCAAAGCACAGTATTGAGTGATCACGCTTTTGCGTATCTGCATGTGAGGCTCTTTCGCACCGTCCTAGATCACTCCGCGAATTCACATAACCCAATGAAGAAATTAATGGTGCAGAAACATGCCAGTTAAAGTGTTTCCAATTATTTGTTAAACCGCACGGTCCAAAAAAAAGAAGAGAAGAAGCGTTCACACATACATTATTTTGTATTTTATCTATCACTATTACTGACTGCACCACTCGAATACAAAGTTCTCTAATGACAAATGCAGAGAGTTATTTGAAAAAGAGTTCGGAATTCTTTTCTTCTTATTGTTTTCAGAGAAAGCAACGCCTAGTGCTCCATCTCTCTCCACCTCCGTAGTGGATAATGGAATATGTACAGACTTCGTCAGGACTGACGGGGGAGCAAGGGATGGAGGGGTAACCCTGGTAACAGAAGATGAAGCATGTTCGACATCACCTGGTAGAGTTGGAGGAGGAGAAGTGGAAATCGACTGCGGTGTACCGGACAATGCTGATATGTACATTGCTCAATCCACGTCGGAAGGTATGAGGAAGAATAATGAGGGGGGGGGGGGGGAGGGAGAGATAGAGAGAGAGAGAGAGAGAGAGAGAGCGCGCGCAAAAGGGAGATATATATATATATATATATATACAGAGAGAGAGAGACAGAGAGAGACAGAGAGGAGACAGTGAGAGAGAGAGAGAGAAAGAGAGAGAGATAGAGATAAGGGCGAGGGAAGCGAGGAAGAGAGAGAGAGAGAGAGAGAGAGAGATACAGACGAGGTAAGCGAGGAAGAGAGGGAGAGAGAGAGAGAGAGAGTGATAGGGAGAGAGAGAAAGAAAGAGAATGGAGAAGAGAGAGAACGAGAGAGAATGGGGGAGAGAGAGAGGAAGACAAAGAGAGAGAGAGGGGAGATGGAAGGGGGCCGGGGGGGGGGGGGGGACTGGAGGTCATTATGCAGGGGAAGTGGGAGAGAGCAGCAAAATGAAGAAATATTATTGTTGTCCTAGTATAACTTTCACATTTCCGTTGTTGATTGACAGGCTATTTCTCACTACGTGATAGACAAAACGGATCTTGGTTCATTCAGGAGAGAGAGAAAGAGGCACAGAGAGAGATAGCGAAGGAGAGAGAGAGGGGAGGCAAAGAGAGTGGAGAAGAGAGTGAAGATAGCGAGAGAAAGAGAGAAAGAGAGAGAAAGAGAGAGAGAGAAAACAAAAAGAGTGGAGAAGAAAAAAGAGAGGGAGAGAGAGAAAGGTGGGGGTGGGGGGGGGGGGGGTGGGAGCTGAAGGTCATGAAGGGGAAGAGGAAGAGAGCAGTACAATGAAGAAAGTGTTGTAGCCTACACTTACGATGATTATACTCTCATTGGCAGGCTATTTCTCACTACGGCACAGACAGAACGGATCATGGTTCATCCAGGCCCTCTGTGAAGAGCTGATCGCCAGTGCCCACGACCACCATCTCGATGACATCATGACAAAGGTTACACTTCTTTTAGTATATCATTTTCTTCTAGAGATTTTAGACGAACAGTACGTGGCATAGCTACAGGGGGCACAGGGGTACATTCCCCACCGAGTATTACAAAAAAAGGAACACAAAGAGGGAGAAAAGATTAATTGGAGATGGAAAGGGGTAAGAGTTGAGGACATTTGAACTTCCTCCCACACCCTACGGCTATCAATAGCCTTTTAAATGGTACAAAGTAGATTTGTAACTGACAATGCTACCCTGCAAAAATAGAACTAAAAATAATCAAATGAATGAATAAATAAATAAATAAATAAATAAATAAATAAATAAATAAATAAATAAATAAATAAATAAATAAATAAATAAATAAATTGAATAAATAAATAATTCCGAATATCATTTTCCGAATATCCCCGATGCCGCCTCCCTTCCAAATTTCGCTCTTGTGATACGACAGCCAATCACACCTTTGTATCTGTAAGAGCTAATTGATGTATATATTTTTGATCTCTTAATAATTCATGCATTTAGGTTACAGACAGAGTGAAGCGACAGGAGACAAGGATATCCATCCACGAGGAACGACCGCAGGTGCTAACCATGCAGACCCCGCAGATTATCAAACAAGGGATAGGAAAGAAGATCTTCTTCTTACCAAAATACCCTCCGCCAGCGGGAAGTCAATAAATTAAGAGGCATCTATAAATCTGATCTTGAGCTCTGGAATGCAGAGGCGGTGGAGTCGGGGGGGGGGGGGGGCGGGGGGTGCACAGTGCCCCCACTTTTTCGAGTACCCCTAAAATGTGTTTTTAACATATGAAAGTTGTCCCCCTTTTCTCCAGATAAGTGCCCCTTTTTATAAGGGCCCGTTCCACATTCTTATAAGTGCCTCTTACCACCTCTGATAAGTACCCCTTTCACCGAGGATAAGCGGCCTCTATTAAGAGCTTATTAAGGTGCCCATTTTAATTTTAGAAGTGCCCTTTTCTTTTGTAATAAGTGCCTCTTCCCCTTCTGATAAGTGTCCCTTTTCATCTTTAATGAGTGCCCCTTCTCACCTCTCATAATTGCCTTTTTTTTTATTTGAAACGTGCCCCCTTGTCTTTATAATAAATGCCCCTTTTATTTTTTTTAATAAGAGCTACTTCCCTTTCTCAATGCCCCTTCTCACACGTGTGATAAAATGCTTATATTAAAAATCTCATAGGTGCCCATTTCCCTGTGCCATGAGTTAATCTTTCCATTTTCACAAGTGCCCCTTCACATCTTTTAATCGCCTCTTTTCAAATCTGAGAGATGTCCCTTTTATTTTGAAAGTTTAAAGTGCCTCTGTTCATCTCCAGTGAGTACACTTATTGAAAAGTGAGAGGTGCCCCCTTTAACTTTGTAATAAGTGCCCCTTTTCATCTCTGATAAGGGCCCCTTTTTATTTTGACATATGCCTCTATCCTTTCTTATTAGTGCCATTTCCCTTTTGAAAATCGCCCCCTTTCCTTTTTCATCTCTCACCTTATCAGGTGCAATTAGTGTCCCATTTTCACCTCGGATAATTCAGATTTGTACAAGTTTGACACGTGCTCCTTTTCTTTTCCAATAATTGTCCTTTTAACTTTGGATATGTGTCCCCTTTTCCGTTTTAACCATAAAATGTGCTCCTCAGTAATTTAATGCAACTAAGGGCAACTTTTTCTTCGATTTCACCCAAAGCTTGCTTGCTACGCTCATTCGCATTTTAAATTAATATGATTTTATTTCGTATTAAGGATTTTTTTCTATCTCTCATAATTAGGATTGTTTTTTCCTCTTTAAAATATGTATTTTTTAGCACTGCAGCCTCACAAATCTTTAAAATTGATTAAGACAATCACTCCCAACGGCAAAGTATGATGCTTATAAGCATTATCTTGGACCATGTAAAGAGAGCAGCAAACAATGAAATCATCGCTGATAATTTTATCACAATATAGGGGTATAAGGGCCTACCAATGTCTAAAATGTGTTTTTCGCTTTGAGGTTTTCCTTTGTAGGTGCCCCATTTTTTTCCAGAAAGCGCCCCTGTTTTGTTGCCCCCCCCCCCCACACTTTGAAAGACGCCGCTGATATGGGAATCCTATTTTGAGAGAAAATTGGTATATTCTGGCGTGTTTATCCTGCAGTAGATTGGTTGTTTGAACCAGTGAAATAAAAATATACGCACAAAAATGTACAGGGCACCATCTTCGATAAAAACCACAACTCCCATTTGTACATAGTGACCTCGTGGTGTCGGGCCTACTTAACTGGATGTCCTTATCTTTCAATGCTCATTACTCAGCCAATATACATTTTCTACCTAAATTGTGTGGTACATGTCATTTTTTAGTAATATTGAATATTCGGTGTAAGTTTCGTTCGATTCTGTGAGAATTTATGTTCTATATTTACCAGAACTCAAGTTCTTAATTCTTATTGGTAGTGATATATGCAAGGGTCGATTGGTTGTAGTATAATTATATTAATTTGAAAGTTAGATAATTATGTTACCAATGGTGAATTGTTATAGGTTGGTGAATAATGTTCTGAGATGGTTGTATACAACGCATGCTCCTGCGACGTTACTGCTGATCGCGGTCATTTCTGAACCAAAATACGAATGTCTTTCTTTTGAAGTTTGTAAATACGTTGAAAAAAAGTTTTCCTACTTATTGTGCAGAAGAATTCATTTTCACCATTAAACAGATGAGCCTCTTCAGCGATTTGCAATAGACCTACATTGTATTGTAATATACCATTTTCGTAATGTAATCACATTTAATGCATATTTCTTTGTTAAGACAGTGTCATGTTACAAATTATTTCATTCATATGTTTACGAATAATTATATTACAATAGTCAGAATGCGAATTGCATAGTGCATATACGTAACTTAATATGATGTTGGAGTCATTTGTTATTGTGTCATCGATTATTTTGTATAGGCCCCTATACTCCAATAAAATAATGCATCATCTTTCGAAGACATTGTTGCTTTTTATTACAATCAAATTTTTACATTTTGTATCTATTCTGTGAAGATATCGTAACATGTATTAGTACATGCATGACTATGTCTTTAAATCAAATACCATAGCACACAAGTCTAAATGGAAAAGTTCAAATGTGCTCATGATAGTTGATGAAAAGCAAAGTGAACATAGAGTGTGCTACTGAAAAGAGGGGGATTTATTAAGAGAGAGAGAGAGAGAGAGATGGAAGAAAATGGGGTGTAGAAGTGATAGGTTTTGGGTGCGTTTAAGCTTAAATTTTGAAGGCAGAATGAGCGATTTGTAACGCTCATCGTAAACGCTCATCGTAATCGCAGTTCCATGGTGTACTGTTTATGCTCACTTCTCTGGCTCCTCCAGGCAATTCTCCTTGGGTGGCCTTAAATGGTCTTCCAGCTGGATTCGCAAACCTTCACTGCATGTGCATGCTACGTAGATCCACTAGAGGTCAGTGCGTTGACCCCATTTAAACGCGTTTACAAATTGTAAACGCATCTTTTTGTGAGTGTACGATCGGCGATCGTGATCGCCGTTTTTCGGTGATTCTACAAAAGTGAGCATGGACGCAACCGTGTTTTAAACTAAACGCGTAACAGATGCCTGATTCTGGCCAGAAAAAGTGAAGCATAAACACGCCCATAGTCTAGAGAGAGAGAGAGAGAGAGAGAGGTTCGGAGAGAGAGAGAGCGATATAGTGTGAGAGAGAGGGAGGATATAGAGAGAGTGAGAGAGAGAGAGGGAGAGAGAGAGAGAGAGAGGGGGGGGGGGGGGGGTGGAATGGCTAACGAAAGGGAACATCAATTAGAAAGCTCTTTAAACAATTACAAAAAAAAAATGGGTGTCTTTTGGGGATGGGGGGGGGGGGGGGCATAGCTTTTATCGCCCTCCGCCGTTATCATTTTTAGACTATAGACTCAAGCAATAAAGTTATTTGTTTTCTCTCAAACAAGGATGAATTACTATGTTTCGAATATTAGTATATGGCCTTATATTGCTATTACGTTTCTGCGCTATATATACATCAATGTACATCAATGTAGTTCTATAATGGCTTGATGTTTAATTTCGATCAGTCCAATAATTAATAGTCGGGATATACCGGCCGATATATGATTTTAGAAAAACAATCACTCAGCCCCCGAACCTTACGAGTTATGTTGTTTCGCCTACTAATATGTGGCTTATGTAGAAGGGTGTGGTAGGGGGAGAGAAGGGGGAGAAAGAGGCCCGGTGTTACCCCCCCCCCCCCCCCCCCGCGGCCCCTCTCAGTCTCTCCCTCTCGGAGACTCTTCAGAGTGAGGGAAATGTAAGATAATGACTTTTCCATAAGAGGCGATTGGTGGAAAATGCAGAACATTTCATGTTACCCCCCATATCTCGCTCTCTCTCTCTCTCTCTCTTTCGAGTTCTTTTCGGCAGCCCCTTGGATTATTTAGTTCAATATTAACTGGCCATTAATAATACGTGGCACGCGAGTCGAGAAAACTGGATCGGAAAGACCTTGTCAGAGGTCATATTTAGTAGTCTAATTTTATAAGCTTATCATAATTTATTATCAAATTCATCAATATTTTGTTGTGAGTGCAATAGTTGCATGATTGAAATACATGCAACTTTCCTCAAGAAAATAATTCAAAATTTACCAAACTAAAAAAGTAGTATCTTTCAAACCTTGTGATATAATTATTATGCTAAATATGAATTTTAAAACAGCTTATATAAAAACAAGTGTTCTGAAATTAGACTACTTATGCAAGGCTAGGCTGTATTGTTATGATCTACATTGCGTTTATCATATCAGTGCACAGTATAGTACACGTACATCGTACATTGGTCCAAACTCATTTACCCGGGCCAGCCAGCGTATCATAGCTTGTTTATACTGCGACTGTAACTTGTAGCAGCTGTTGTTACTATTCTGACATTTGCAACTCACATTTTGCATCATTTCTGAACCATTTTTACGTCCCGAGACGTCCAATAAATAACAATGTCGGAAGACCATTTTGACGATTTGGAGCATTACAACTACGACCCCATTCACAGCGGGGCCAGCGGCAAGGGGCTATCGAAGAAAGAGAAGGCGACGAAAGAACATGACAACCCACACACTACGAAAGAGGCCCGTCTTGTCGAAGATCAGATTACGAACCAGAACCAGAAGAAGAAGGATAAGATCAAGAAACAAAGCAGCAAAGAATAGATTTGAGGACAGGAACATTGGGTGTTTGTTGAATAACGACCTGAATTGTAACTTAAGGTGAGACTCAGTTGCAGCCTGCATTCTTATTAAATCTTAATCTTAATTCTTATTTAATCTTAATTTTAAATTAAAGAGAAGATTGAATTCTGACTCCTGCATGGGAAGAGGTAAAAAATAATTTGTGACGTGAGAGATATCATTGTTAATATGCAAGTGCGGAAGAACAACAGATGAATAATGTTCCCTGAAAAGCATGGCTCTTCAAATGGCTTAATTGCAGAATACCCTACCATATTGTTAGTCTTCATATATTAGCCGTAGATATAGATTGTGATTTTATTATTTGCGATAACGGTGATACAGGTAATGAAGATTGTATAATGCAAGTGTTTGAATTCATTTGGTGGATGAAAAGTTGAATTCTACGCCGTTTTGTGCGTCATTGCAGCGCTGAATTTGGTGTGTTTGTGGCTAATTTGTGACAAATTTAGATGGCTTTCCTGATGGTATTTCATGCAAAATGTCTGTTATATTTTCAACTCAACACTGTAAATATAAAACAAAACTTCCAAACGAGTGTATTAGGGTCTACATGTACATGTTATGACTTACTGTATGTAGCATGATGACTAATATGAATAAACTTAAACTTGGCTTGACAATTTGTTTGTATCTTCCTTCCTCGTTTAGGTTTGGATTTGCCACAGAAGATCGGATACAGTGTCGCTATGCCGGGGACCGGAACATGGACAAAGAGGGCGCCAATCATGAATCACATTGAAGGAATCAAAAAGAAGTTGATAGCGGCCTCTATAGTCTGTCTCTGATCATGGGTCAATTACTCAATGCAGTCGAGATGGAGTTTCTACAGAAATTGTGAAAATCAACTCACTTTTATACAATTAAGCCTGCATGTTTTTTTGAAAATAATTTGTTGATGTCTCTTATCATGGGTCAATTACTCAATGCAGTCGAGATGGAGCTTCTACAGAAATCACTGAAATTGTGAAAATCAACTCACTTTTATACAAGTCTGTAATCTCTGTATGTTTTTTGAAATAATTTGTTGATGTCCTTATGTGGAAAGTTTAGAAACATTCTATTATTCAACTATTTAAAGCAAAGGGTTTGATTTTGGGTTGATTGAAGCTAAAAGGAATTTGACAAGAGATTAATAAATGGTTAAAGGATTCTAGAAAGGTCTACTCATTCTCATTCCAATTTGATAGAAAAGCCTTGATTTAAATATATTAAGTATTCATTTATCGGGGATGCCAGTCTTCAGTGTGTTGCTTGAATCCACGTCCTATTACCTCTCTACTCAGGCTTTGTTGCAGGCTGCATAGTGTACACTGTACAGCATGTATAGGGCTCCCACATGTTATAGTCTTAGTTGAAGCTAATTGAGTAAAAGCAATTGGGCAGCGTCTCACGAAACTGTCATAAGTACAAGTTCACCGACATCCCATTGAAATGTGTGTATTAAGTTAAACACACGTTTCAATGGGATTTCAGTGAACTTGTACTTATGACGGTTTCATGAAACGCTGCCCTGGTATCCTAGACAGAAAAATGTGTCTGCTTAAAGATACATGTACTTCGTCCTTTGACCTCGATGAAGCCACACATACATGTAGTCTCAGCAACACGTATACCTGCATGAAATATACTGATTTTTCTGTCTACTGGCCTCCCTGATATAATAACGTTTATCAAATTTTCCTGTAATTTATTTAGTAGGCACTAAAAACCTGACATTTTCAGTATTGTCATATAGCCATAGTAAATAATGCACATCTACATGTACATATGAGTAGAAAAATTATTCATGTAGGAGATTCAAACATTTGTGTTGGTGTATTAATTAAGCACTTAGAAGATTACCTTGAAAAGGACATGTAAAACAAACACACGTATGCTATGCCACCATATGTGTTTGCTTTTTTGATTTGCCATCATAATCCGGGGCCCGTTTCACAAAGCCTTTTCTCAATGACAAATGACAAAAATCAGTGACAAATCTGCTGATAACCAATCAGAGGCAAGTTTTGTGAACCCCCCCCCCCCTGCAGTTTTTACCTTGTGCAATGTTCATTGACCCAATATCTTCCATACATGTGTGTATACAGTATCTCTCAATTTGTTTTCAGCGTCAGTCTTGATTACGACAACTCAAAACTTTTTTTCATTGTCATTCATGTTTACGGCAACTCACAACTTTTATTCATTGTCATTCTTGCTCATGTAGTCAACCTTTGCAATGGAATAGTATTTAGGCAATATCATACCTTTTTTCCCATGAAGTATAATACATGTACATGTACATGTATCATACAGGGTGTTGCTAGACAAAAAAAAATATTCTGTTGAGGTCAGAGTACTTGCATGACATGCCAGCCTTAAATTTCACTTGCCTAAGTACCATAAGCACATCAGATACACACAAAAATATTCAAAATTGCAAATTTATTGCTACAATTTCCAAAACTTGGATTGAAAAGCTTTGTTGCTCTAACCAGGAAAATGGGATTTTAATTTGATATGCCATCATGCTGAAGCACACCTAATAAATAGACTACAGGTACTAATAAACAATTAAACATGTTAGCTGGCATGACTTACAGTATTCATAGGTTCCATGGTAAAGTATTGTAATGTAGTATTATCCCAATTTCTTGTCAGAAATACTTATTTGTTCATAGAATAGACTTTAAGCTTTAAGAAACCGATACAAATTAGTATACGGTAGTCGTTGAACAGCGTTTAAGTTTTCTAATACTTCCTTTACATGGTATTTTAATGCCATTTTTTGCAATATGTATTTTGTAGTACCGTAGGTTTCTGCATTAATCTTTACAGTGAAGGTCTCGTAAAAATTCTCAGTAATAGACATTTTATTTACATTTAACATAACACAAATGAGAATCAACATTCAACTGCAATTATAGTCTATCTTCATTTGAAATATATACGTACTACTATGTGATAGTGAATTATTTCAGAAATATTTTTTAAAATTTGGTCTTGGACAGAATTGGAAATGACTAAATACAAACCTGTGTAGAATATGACTGCATCCAATGCAAAAATGTAATCTTTTTATTTTGAATACTTGCAATGTGTTGAACAGAGGACCAATCATTTGAAGAAAAAAATTTGATTAGAGTTGTTATGAAAAAATTGTTTAACAACAATACTCAAAACAAACTTTACCCAGCGTTCTACGGATTTACATTTAAGAATTATGAAGAAGACAACAAAAAAAAGAATTTCTTGCAGGGAATTCAAGTCAGACTTGGGTTTGTCAAGTTCTTGCTTTTAAAGGTGTTGTGGTATAGCGGATAAGTCTCTGGACTGTGGGAACTGCAAGATCCAGGGTTCAAATCTCTGCCTCAGCACTTAGAACTGTACTTACTTACTTACTTTAATACACGATGTTGTAGGTCTAAGCCTGTTCATCGATCCAGGATTCTTCCGTGATTACTGCTATTTGTGGAGGGAGGAGGTTGTGTAATAACATGAGACAATAGACAACACCTAGACCGGCTCATACAGAAGGCTTCCAGGTACACTTTTTGACCAGTGACTATCTACTGTACGTCCTTTGGCAAGACAATAGGCATTATTGTACATTTGCCACACTCGACCCCAGCTGTCGTAAGTGGGTACCTGGTAGGATGTATCCCTTGAATACACTGAGCACTAAGGTTGCCCTGGAAAATATTATCCAAACTCCTTTGGAAGTGCTTTAAGACGTCATATTTAGGTATAACACAAAGGGCATATTATATCATTTAAAGTAGTGATATACTCAATACTCGCCTTCATTGAGACGATATTGAAACTTGTATTTTCTCCTTATAGAAATAAAATATGATTACCGGTAATGAAGCTGCTATTCATGACATGATTGATGTAATGTTATTTGTGCCTCACTAGACGTGTGTAATATTGGTAATGGTAGATGTAATAATGTTTACTTCTGATTTAAATTTACTTTTATCGGTATAAGTCGGTATACATGTAAGTGGTCTAAAATTTCCTTTTTTGTGTGTATCGTGTAGTTTTTTCTTCTGATCTTCAAAAAACAGCTCATATGTAGAAGTTGATTTCAGAACTGATAAATATCTATAGGGTGTAAATGTATGAACATTAATCTTTGTACTTTGTTTAACAATATAAAAACAAATACAATGTATGGTCACAAATACGCATACTGTAACTGGTTAAGGCCATGAAGTAGTCTGCACTCTGCAGGCACAATTTGTAATTTGACACTTTACTACAATTTCTAAAGACTTAAAGTGACTGGGTAACATTGTTGAAGGTTGATGAAAAAAATTGCTTAATTTTTGTATAAAATGTAACTTACTATATTCCTTCTACTGTACTAACCCTCTGACAGGCAAAAAATCCTGAAAAATTCTCAAACCACAAAGATATCTATGGTTTTCTGTGAAGGCGTCGATGTGAGGCACCCTCTAACAGTGATTAACAATAAATTCTCCCAAACATTTTTGAATTTTCCCAACCGTTTTTCCATGAAAAAAAGACATAAAACAGGCTATAAAAAATCGGTCAACACTTAAATGTCTGGAATGGAATGTAGAGCCATTTTATTGCTTTGTGAGATTTCCATTCACCTAAAATGTAATTAAATTGTTCTATAGATCTAGATCTAGACCTAGTTGGGAGAATTAAGGAATCGATCAGATCAGTTTTTCCCAATTTGTACCATGAATAATGGTCCGTTTTCACTCAAATTTTCAGATTATCTTTAATTGTACATCTAGCATTGAAGTCACTACCTTAGAACCACTACCTCTCATCTGAACAATGTTACCCAGTCCCTTTAAGTAGAGCCTAGCTCTGGCTGTCTTTGCAGTAGGCTGTCAGCCTAGTCTTACAGTGCAGTCTGTGCAGACACTGTTACACACAGCGACTGACAAGGATGTGTGCCTGCACAGTGCACACCAATCATCAAGTGAGGGGAGGGTGTAGTACTCTATTCACTCCCTTTCTTTCTCTCATTTTGTGTTTTCTCCTTTTTGGGGGCCATTCTGGGGGGGGGGGGGGCAGGTGTTCCTTCTGTAGCTAAGCCATTGTTTCTGGGAAGGTTTCCTGCCCATGCATGTCAAGGCAGCGACAGCACTTTGGTAAATTTGTTCAGATACTAGTATTAAGTGTTACGTTATGATTGATCAATAAGTGAGGGATTTAATAGTTCTTGTACTTTAAGAGATTCTACAGATTCAATTCATTTAGATACATACCAAAGGTTTCATCATTTAGATTTAGCTAAGATCCTTGTGTTAATTTGATACATTTTAAATGTATTCCTTTTATTTCTCTTTGACTGTTCTTGAATATGATGTAGCTTTAACACAGAATAAAATGAATCTATTAAAGAAATACAAAATTATCACAATTATTTTATTGAAAAACTGGCTGGAAGAGACTAGGAATCAGGTAAGAAAAAAAATGGTGAGAATGAGAATGGCATAGTAAAAGTGTGTGTGTGAGTGGGGGTGGGGGGGGGGGGGGTAGAGGGTGTAGAGAGAGAGAGAGAAAAAAGGGACAGGGCGTGGAACAGGGAGGGAAATATACATGTATTGTGAGAGGGATAGAAAACAATTATAGGGAAGGGGGAAAGGAGAGTATAATTGAGAGAAAGTTAAGAGGGGAAGGGGGAAGAGAGAGAGCGTGTAGCGGGGTGAGGGGAATATAAAAGAGTGAGCATGCAGGAGAAAGGGAAGGGAAGGAGGAGGGGGGGGGGGGGGGGGCATGGAGAACTTGCAAGGTGTTGGGACTCCCTGGAGAAAGGAAGGGCGAAAGGAAGGCCTAATTAGATTCATGGTAGTGTGAAAAATAGAGAAAAGAATCTACAAAGACTATAGATACTGAGCAGCTTATGTACGTACAGATCTGGCTGTAGTCTCATTTTGCAGACACTATATACGCACAACGATTGACAAGGGTTTGTGAAGTCATGCAAACTAATTGGGGCGAGATTCACATAGGAGCGCATGCTGAAAAGTAAAATGGAGGGATGAAGTGGTGGAGAGAAGAAGGGAATGGGGATGGGGAGAGAAAGAATGGAAAGTGGATGGTACTAGTTCCCAACTTGCTTATATACGTGTACCTCAGGGTTCTGTTCTTGGTCCCCTGTTGTTTTTTATCTATATAAATGATATAATACACTCATCAACATTATGATACTCACTTTTTTGCTGATGATACCTAGCTTGCTGCTGGCTGATAAGAATGCTGAAGATTTATTACTAATTGCATGGTATTGTTGTAATAAGTTATTGTTGAATGTTCAAACGGACAAAATGTGTTATTTTTCGCTCAAAGGGTAAAAAGCTTCCAGATGGTATTAATTTTTTCGGGGGCCATGATGTTGCGCTTATAGTGAGAATGTTCAGTTCTTAGGGTTAACTATGAATGAGCATTCATCTTGGAAAAAAATCATTTAGATGCTGTATGCACAAAGTTGTCCCGAAGTGTACATGTAGGTGTCATTTTTAGATAAAAATTTTGTTTACCCGAAAGAGTGCTGATAACATTATTCTTCCATATTTGACATATTGTAATGTTGCTTTGTAAACACTTTTAAGTCATATCTTGATAAGTTGAGAGTATTGCAGAAGAAGGCAATACCCGGGTAAAACAAAAAACAGTTAAGGACCAGTTGAAGAACATCAGTTGAAACAAATGGATGATTACCAGTTGGAAACCAATAGATTATTACCAGTTGAAAACCAGTACAACGAATCTTATGCATATTCTCCTAGACATAGTAAATTAGGATATCGCAATATAATTACGACGAAAAAACAAACAAATAAGTTTTCAGGTTATATAGTTAGACTATTATATTATTCATATCTATATAGGCCCATATGTGGTATACAATAAGAGAAAAGGACCCAACTTTTGTGTATAAACAAAAATAAAAGTAAAACAAATCAAACTTCCTAATCATAAAGTCTGGTAAAGTTGCCTCATAAAACATGTTCTTCTCTCTATACCCCCTTCCCCAACACGCACAGACTCTTAATTTGATTAATTTAGTTTCCCCCTTTGCGTCCGGCAACCCTGTTCTTTCCAGCTCACACACTTCCTCCCTCCATTTTCATTCTTGCTACTATCCCTTCGCTCTCTCTTTCTTTCCCTGTATCAATCTCTGACATGTTCTTCTTTCTAAACCCCTCTCTTTCTAGTCATTTGATTTCTTTGTTCTTTTATTCCCCCCCCCCGTTTTCTCTTCTCCCTTAGCACCCTCTATCCTCTCCTTTTTAATCCATCCTTCCATCAACCTCTCTCTCTCTTCCTCTCTTTCTCTCTCATTTGATTTCTTCTTTCTCCTTCCCTATCTCTACTCACTCTCTCCTCTACTTCTCTCCACCTTCCTCTCTATTCATATTTCTTCTCTCCTCTTTATTCATATTTCCTCTCTCACTCCCAGTAACTTACATTTGACCAATTACAAATATCCACAAAAGTGCATCATGTTTTCTGTATAATTTCATCTTACATATATAATTTACGACATTGATTTTTTTAATAAAACATAAATAGATTAAAGCACCATTGTTTGGGTTTTTGTACAACATATATGTTCCCAAAGATAATTGCTGAGTTTACTTTGGGATTTACAACTTCCAACCTATCATAATATACATATACAGTGCGTCCCAGAAAAAACGAAACCGAGAAGTATCGATGTTTTATCATAACTTAATCACAACCATAATTAATGAATGATACATATTTGGAAAGCTTAGAGTCTCTTCTTTCAGTTGATGCTACTCAGATGATGCATATTTCACGCATGAGTGATTAAAAGCAATTTGAAGGAAGGAAACCAAAAAGACATTTGGCGGGCGGTATCTGAATTTCGAAGAAAAATTCACATTTCTAGAAAGTTGAGTTTCTGCCCTTTCATATGACACCTCAATCAGGAAAAATGAGCGAGGAATAACAAAGTTCTGTTTGTTTAAAGTAGCCCTTACATTTTCATAATTTTAACAAACGAATTTGTTTTCACTGGGTGCCTGCCGTAGCAAACAGCAGATTTGACAAAAGACTTAACTCCGTTTCGTTGACAATCAACCATGCATGAAGACTCTCGTCTACGGCTGATTGTCAACGAAACGGAGTTAAGTCTTTTGTTAATTTCGTTTATTGATACGGCAGGCAGCCAGTGAAAACGAATTCGTTTAATAAAATTATGGAAAAGCAAGCACTACTTTAATCATTTTGAAGCGCAATTTTGTTTGGGCTTCAATATTACGCTATATCACAGACACTGATAACATGTGGGGCCGTGTATCTCAGTTGTTAAACGATCCCTCTTGCAGAGTCTAACTCTGTCAGTCTCTGGCTGTGTCATATAAGATCAGCTACAGTGAAGGGCATATGGACTGCAGTCTTTGTATAGTCTCCTAGCTTAGAACCTCTGTAATGCATTACTCTGCCTGCAAACTATAACCCTGGCCGGAGTAGAGACTGTCAAATTCAAATTCAGGAAAGGCTCAAGGTTAATCTAAGTGTCCAATCGTGAAGCGATCAATAGATTCTGTACTCTAAGACCAAGGCTAATTGGAGGCGTACAGAGGTTATACAGTTTACATACTAGTAGTTCCTGGAATAGAATTACCATGAGCCATCATGCATTTTGATGATAGGGACCGTGCCTCCAAGGGGCTACCCTTGAAGGTCTCATTGACCAAAAAATAGAAAACTGTTTTTACACATATTATATAAAAATATATACCTTGTAATATCATGATTGATTAATAATTATTATCATTATCGCCACTGCAATTTAAAGATGAAGTTGAGTTCTGGTCATGCGATTGCATTGTGAAAGAAACGGTGTGGAATCGAACAGAAAAGGTTGATCATCTAGCATATAAGAATTTGTGTGTATTGCAAGGTTCTGGAATCATCAAAATGATAAGAAATTGGCCAAGTCTTGGTAAAGTTACAAACACTGTACACAGAAAGATGTATGTGGGGCTACGCGAACACCTGGCGTAAAAAACCTACCCCCCCCCCCCCCCCCGAGTTTTACGATGTACATGACATATTTAGAATATGGAGGCATTTGAAGAGCCATGCTTTTCAGGGAACATGTCTTATCTGATGTTCTTCCACACTTGCATAATAAGAATGATAACGCTCACAAAGTATTTTTCACCTCTTCCCAGAACAAAACCTTGTCCTGGAACAAAACTCACGCTGAATCTTCAAGATTACAAATAAATGATATGTGCCAAACGATTTTGGTAGAAAACGTATAGGGGCTGAGTAATGGGCTTGAAAGATTGTTCATCAAGCGGTAATTAAGTAGGTTACAATGCAATCTCATGACCGCAACTCAACTTTATCTTTATAATTAGTCTAATGATCACAGATTTTCCAGAGAGAGACATGAATTAAGAATTACACGGTACCATGATCTCCTACAAAAATAAAATTACTCCTACAATAAAATTACTCCTACCGGTACATGTACAGTGTACATGTTCAGAAGAAAAACTGTACACCGGTACTGAAAAAAGCAATACAAATGTTGTGAATGTCCTTCTGTTAAATATTACTCAAAGCACAATATTGCACTTTACCTGAAAATATGAGTTCCTATGAAACATAAATATCACATATTGAGCAACGGAAGGGCATATGACACTGTTTGTGTTTTGAGTTAATCCCCTTCTGGCTCCCATTTAGGCAACATATTAATACTGCTCAGGAAAGGAAACAAATATATATATGATCAATGACCAATGCAACTCTGGGAAGCTCCAAAATAGCTCTGGTAATTCCAAAAAGGAGCTCTGATATAAAGAACAAAGTTACAAATAAACAAAAAAGCATACAACAAATTTGCAAAAGAGAAACTAATTTGAATATAGCACACCAAGCAAGAGCTTCTACAAACATAGGCCTACCGGTACATGTAGAATTCTAGATGTATATTGTTTCGCCCCTCATCAGGGATATTGCCTGTTGAGAACAGAGAGTGCATGAATTCTGTTTTAAATTAAAAAAGTTATGTACACTCTTTCGGCTCTCACATTGATGATCATGTCCTTGCTAAGCAGTAGTCATATTGGTAGTCTTTGGAGCACAGACATGTTTAGGAAGATATCTGTCTGAGCTGAATTCTTTCAGACATACCCCACACTTGTACGGCTTCTCGCCTGTATGCATGCGTACATGCTTGGTGAGGGCGCTCTTCCATTTGTACGTCTTGCGACATACCGTGCAGCTGTAAGGTCGCTCCCCGGTATGGACACGCATGTGGACAGTGAGGTTTCTTTGAGTACGGCACGTCTTGTCGCACAGCTTGCAGGCGAATGGACGTTCACCTGTATGGATTCGCATGTGAACTGTCATGTCTCCTTTTCGACTGAAGCTTCTCCCGCAGGTCTCGCAAGAAAAAGGCCTGATCCCGGTGTGGGTGCGGAGGTGATAAGTCAGATCCGAGCCTGCACGGAACTCCTTGTGACATACCCAGCACTGGTACGGCTTCTCGCCTGTATGCATGCGTACATGCTTGATGAGGTTACTCTTCGATGTGTACGTCTTAGGACATACAGTGCAGCTGTAGGGTCTCTCCCCGGTATGGCCACGCATGTGGAGAGTGAGGCTTCTTTGTGTACTGCAGGTCTTGTCGCACAGCTTGCAGGCGAATGTACGTTCACCTGTATGGATTCGCATGTGAACTGTCATGTCTCCTTTACGACCGAAGCTCCTCCCGCAGGTCTCGCAAGGAAAGGGCTTGATTCCGGTGTGGGTGCGGAGATGATAAGTCAGGTGGGTTGCTTGGCTGAAGGCTTTCTGGCAGACGGAGCATTCAAATGGCTTCTCACCTGTATGGCTACGCATGTGGCTTACAAGGTGGCATTTTTTGATAAAGCACTTGTTGCAGACACTGCATTTGAATGGCCGCTCTGAAGTGTGAACCTTCATGTGTGACTTTAAATGTTTGAAAGATTTGAGGCATATCTTGCACTGCGAGAGTTGTTCTTCTTCATTCAGTGACGGCATTGCTGCTGCGCAATGCTTCCGTGACCTTTGGCATGACATTCCTTCCGATGCATTTGTCCCTTTGTCCTCTTTGGATACAAGATCTTCTTGACAGCGAACAGCAACTCCCGATTCATGAATCATAGTCGCACCCTTAGCAGAGGGTTCTTCATCCAAACTCTCTCTGTCACTTGCTTGAACCATTTCATTGGCTAGAGATCTTGGATTTGCATCAGGTACATGTTTGCTTTGAAACTGTCTTTCCAGGACACTTGCACCTAAACCATCTGTCGTCGGGCGATTAGTATCAGAAGCCTGTGATCCATAGAAATATCTCCTTTCCAGAGCACTTGTCTCTTTCCCATCCCTGCTCAAAAGATCTTCTGGATAAGTTATCGAAACCCTGGATTTGGGGGAAATTGACTTGATTCCACCTGATTCATGCTGAGGTATTAGAATACGTCCTCCTTTATTTACAATTATCCATGGCTTTTGGTCAAGTGTCCTTTCACAGGTATTTGAAACCAAGCTCTCTTCGGTCTCTTGTGTCGAAGGACCATCCAGGTCCTGATGAGCAACCTGCGATTCTTGCATCAGCGTAGTGCTTGTACCTGGTGCTTCCCCATGTGGTGGCTCACAAGGGACCCAGTCTGGAGGCGTCGTCCTAGGGTTTGGAGCTGGTGCATGAAGCTGGACACCTGCACAGGAATCCTGTGAGTTCTGTTCCTCTGTTGAAGAACCAAAGTCATGACCATCTCCAACACTGGTCCTTCCTGTCTTGAAGTCTAATTGACCTGGTGGTGAACATGACACATGTTGATTGGCAGTTACCGGACATCCTCTCTCATCTTCTGCAATTAAGAGGGAAACAAATAAACATACATGAACAGTTAACAACTCAATTTTAAATCATACCCTTACAAGGCTTTAGTAATGTTTAAGTATGTGAAATATTTTATTTAGCCTGATTTATGTTTCTGGAGAATGTAACATACATGTAGTAGACGATGTAGACAATGTAGTAAGCTAACATCGAAAAGTATTTAACAAAGGATCTAACTAAACCAGTCTACCTTTCATCCTTGAGTTACAAAGAAACAAACATCAAATTTAGAAGAGGAGTCAATAATTTATTTGTTAACTTTAAATCTACATGTCCATGTACATGTGTATGTTTTGACATTCTTATGAGTCCCCAATGGCATATTTAGGGTTGTAGGTTGTAGGGTTGAGGTCACAACTAATTATCCGTAGAGTGCTTTAAGGATAGGGTTAGGGTTAATTTTATCTAGTTTTATGTACCATGTCCGAAGTTAGCAAACGTCATTGGAATAAGTGACATAGAATTTTCCTTGTAGTTTTGACCGACTTAGATCAAGATCTTGTCTTACCCTGCTGGTTGTGAGGTTCCACTGGTTCTTGTTTGACAGTGACGGTGATACCTGCCAGAGTTGAGCTCTCCATCGTCTAACTCACATCCACCAGCCCCAGGCCAGTCGGATTGAAGCACTACTGGTTTGGAGACCTGTATGAAATCATAAACAACGGGACAATGAATAACTTACAGGTGAGGAATATTATGGAGATAGATTAATAATGAAAAACAAAGGAAATCACAAATTAAGATCACTGGAGTCTTTAGGCTCTAGCTCTTCACTTCAGACTTCATTCAGACAATATTCTCCACTGCACGGCCCGCGATCTATCTGGTCACCCTGTCCTACCCGACAGCTACGGGAGAGCCATTCTAACCTGTCCGTAGATCAACCCAAACTGCGCTGCATGCCACTTGCCGACAAGATACGACTTAAATTGTACTCTTTTCCTACGTTTATATCGATCTGTTTTACTGCACACTCTTGCACTTGAATTCAAGTATCGCTCTTTTTATTTTAAACTTTCTACTTACCCTATTTTGGGGTTAGACTTGGTTCATTTCTTCTTCGAAGAATTTTAGGGCCAACCTACAAATGTAATAGTAGTCTTGTTCTCAGGCTATATAAATATGTAGACGCTAGACGTCTACATATTTATATAGCCTGAGAACAAGACTACTATTAAATTTGTAGGTTGGTTGGCCTAAAAATCTTCGAAGAAGAAATGAACCAAGTCTAAAATAACCACAACATAGGGTAAGTAAAAGGTTTAAAATAAAAAGGGTGATACTTCAATTCAGGTGCAAGAGTGTGCAGTAAAAAAGAGCGATAGAAATGTAGATAAAAGAGTAAAATTTGAGTCGTATCTTGTCAGCAAGTGTGGTTAGATCGAGATCTACGGTCAGTTTAGAACGGTCCTCCCGTAGCTGTCGGGTAGGACAGAGCTGCAGAGTGACCAGATCCAGAGCTCGCGGGCGCGGGCTGTGCAGAATAACTAGTCTAATTAAATGAAGTCTGATTCTGAAGTGAGAAGAGCTAGCTAGGGGGCTTGAGTAAGTTGAGGGATCTTAATTTTTGATTTCCTTTGTTTTTCATTATTAAAGAATCAATCGAAAAAGAAACATAAAATAGAGTCTAGTCTAACAACTAACGTTAGATCTAATCATCGCACATTTCGCGGCCCATGGTGACGGTCATGGAATAACCCGAATAGCAACAAACTAATGCACCTGTCAATTGTATGACCCACCCCATGAACCCCGGGATGGTGCGTCACTTGTCTAATGTGCGTCAGATTTTACTATACCATGACGCACATATGCGGCAAAACTATGACGAACTTCAGGCTACCAATGACGGTACCTCGGTCAAAATTATGACGCACCAGCTAGCGGCCGTGAATACACTGTACTTTATTCAGTGACGCACCTATGTAAAGTGACTGACATCGACACACCCCACCGTCAATATTGTGACTGACCATAGGAGTAAAATGACGGTACCCTGAGTCACACCTTGATGGTAAATGACCCAACCATGACGCACCTTCCCCGGGGTCCATAGGGTGGGTCATACAATTGACAGGTGCATAACTTGTGGTGGCGCTTTAGCGTTAGCTCTACATGAATTAAAAAAGATGTGATGGCGGGTTCGGAGGAGTGACAACTCGCTTGTCGCGGAAGTTGTCGCTCATCTTGGCAAAGACGGCTTTGTGAAACACTTAGCTGACAGGTTGAGCGACAGTGGTGAGATGTCGTTGATCTTGTAGTTGTACTAGTAGGTCTAGTAGTTATGACGGTTTCGAGAAACGGCCCTCAGGCTGTTTTATTTATTTTTTCTTGGCTTTTCTGCCCAGAATTTTCTTTGAGTTTAACCAATTGAGGCATTGAGTGATTTCATGTTGGATGTGTATAGTGTTACAGTTTGGAGCAGTCAATTAGAGCTCTGTCTTACATCCGGCAAAAGATTTGCTGATGTCGTGATGAAATTAAGATCTCGATCGATACCGATATCAATATCGGTACTGTGCGCACTGACTTTGCCACACAGACTTGATTTCACGACGATGATTTAAAAATAGTACATCAAGAGTTCATGCAAGACTCAAGATATCATGAAAAGCACAGAATAAATTTACACTTACTTCTCTGGTCTTATAAAATAACTCATTTTACACAAAAGAATGTTTGGTTCACATAGTGAAGGACCTGTTTCTACTTCTACTTCTACTATCGTCAGACAATAAATTAGCGTCGTTCGTTCGTTGACTGTTGTGCGGGAACAACACTAATACGGAACTGGAAATCAACATTTGCTTAATCCCTAGGGTCTAGTGTTCGTGAATAGGACATTTGTACGTAAAATATTAACACCACAACAACAAAGGTCGGTTCAGCAGACGACAATTTTGAAAAATCAATAACACTAGGTACCGGAAGTTGACGATATTCAGAGGTCAAAGCCTTAACACCAGCTGATTTCCATTTCTGTGTTTAGGGCTGGTGTTCATGTTTATTTAACACTAACACCAGCCCTTCAAGGTAAAGACCAGTATTGGAAACGCCCCAATTTCAAAAAAAGAAATGGAAGCTCTTATTACCAATCATGTGAAAGAATATGTTTTGACTAATACATGATGATACAAATTTTGCCGGGAAACCGCCTACTAATTAATATATTTGGCAAATTAGTTTATCTATTGGTGTGTGAGAGATAAACGCACGTGTCGCGCATGTGTGCGTAGTCCCATATACATCTTTCTGTGTACAGTGCTTGTAACTTTACCAAGACTGGGCCAAATTTCTTATCATTTGATGATTCCAGAACCTTGCAGTATATGCTTGATCATCAACCTTTTCTGCTCGATTCCACAACGTTTCTTTCACAATGCAATCGCATGACCATCACTATGAACATGACTGACAAAGAAAGCGGACAAAATATACAGTTCCTCAGGTAGACAAAGGAACATCCCTTCACTTCTATAGTATTACGGTATGTAAAAATGTGTAGAACAGGTGTCACATGCATATTCACCTTTTTACATAATAGCAGTGAAGTGATGTTCCTTTTATCTTTAACCCCCAAATTGAAAATACTCATTGAGCTGAGTCTGAGCTGACTGAGCTGCGTAAATTTACATTATTTTGTAAAAGTTAGATTCAGAATCAAAGATACGCATACCCGGTACCCTCTAATCTATCTCCATAATATTTCTCACCTGTAAGTTATTCATTGTCCCGTTGTTTATGATTTCATACAGGTCTCCAAACCAGTAGTGCTTCAATCGGACTGGCCTGGGCTGGTGGATGTGAGTTTAGACGATGGAGAGCTTGAGTCTGGCAGGTATCACCAGCACCACTGTCAAACAAGAACCAGTGGAACCTCACAACCAGCAGAGTACCGGTAAGACAAGATCTTGATCTTTGTAGAGGTGTTAGGGTCTGTCACTGATTCATGTGGTTCAAGGTTTGAGTCCCGCAGCAGCACTAATGATATCCTTTAGCAAGATATTTATATAATATTGGATGGTTTTGAGTGTGATACAAGAATATATTGCTCGAGCTATGACAATATTGAACGAGTCAAAGACGAGTCCAACAGTGTCATGGCAAGAGCAATATATTCTTGTATCACACGAAAACAAAGCCATACAATATTATTTTTATTATCTATATCAGACTGCATGATTAGTGATATAACAAAATTTGACTTCGCTAAATATGGCTTTGTTTTCGTGTGATATTGACATGATATCTATATCGATAGTTGAAGTTCCCGGATGACTGAGCAATACAAAAACAATATTGGTCAGTCATCTGGGTAGTGTACTGCGCTAAAGATAATGTACACTGATTAATTGTACCACTTGAAAGCCTTAAAATACAGATACTGTAATAATAATCTATATTGCCACTCTTCACCCAGGTGTATTAAATGTGTACCCAGTAGAAATAATTCCTTGAATGCTTGAGCGCCTTCTCATGGTAGCTCCACCAAAGCCGGTGTAATGTTAGATTGCAGGGCCCTCAGGGAGAACAGTATTTATACTGATGAGGCTTCCCTGGGTAAAGAAGATGTTTTATTAATATTATTTTTATCAATATTAATATTATTTTAGTCTGTCAAGTGTCAAAAGTGCTAATAAATTATGCAAAACGATTTGGCACAATTTGCTGACTTCAGCCCAAACATGATACACGACCCTAAATGATAAACCCTAAATAAGAAAATCTAATCACATCCTTGGAGCACTATCCTGAAAACTAGTTTGACCCCAACCCTACATCTTTATAAAATCTTTAACAAAATAGAGTTCAAAGCAAAATTATGCCACTCATGGGTAGGTTACGTATACTTCCATGCAGATGTACTTACACTGTACATCTTCTTCATGCACAGGTAAACAAAATTATTGAATTATTTTTGATAACTATGTTTTTTTCTTTGATGCAGGAGACGATAGACGATGCCCGGTAGTTGACAATCAAACTATGTTAAGCCCACCACCAGGTCAATCCTGTGCAGGTGTCCAGCTTCATGCACCAGCTCTAAACCCTAGGAGGACACCTCCAGAATGGATCCCTTGTGAGCCACCACATGGCGAAGCATCAGGTGCAAGCACTATGCTGATGCAAGAATCACAGGTTGCTCTTCAGGACCTTGATGGTCCTTCGACACAAGAGACTGATGAGAGCATGGTTTCAAATACCTGTGAAAGGACACTTGACCAAAAGCCATGGATAATTGTAAATAAAGGAGGACGTATTCTAATACCTCAGCATGAAAAGCATTCAGGAGGAATCAAGTCAATTTCCCCCAAATCCAAGGTTTCCATTTCTCATCCAGAAGATCTTTTGAGCAGAGATGGGAAAGAGGCAAGTGCTCTGGAAAGGAGATATTTCTATGGATCACAGGCTTCTGATACTAATCGCCCGACGACAGATGGTTTGGGTGCAAGTGTCCTTGAAGGACAGCTTCATAGCCAACGTGTTCCTGATGCAAATCCAAGATCTCCAGGCATTGACATGGTGCAAGCAAGTGAGAGAGAGTGTTTGGATGACAGACCTTCTGCTAAGGGTTTGACTATGATTCATGAATCAGGAGTTGCTGTTCGCTGTCAGGAAGATCTTGTATCCCAAGAGGACAAAGGGACAAATTTTCTAGAAGGAACATCTTGCCAAAGGTCACAGAACCATTGCGCAGCAGCAGTGGCGTCACTGCATGAAGAAGAACAACTCACGCAGTGCAAGATATGCCTCAAATCTTTCATGCATTTAAAATCACACATGAAGGTCCACACTTCAGAGCGGCCATTCAAATGCAGTGTCTGCGACAAGGGCTTTATCGAAAGACGCCACCTTGAAAACCACATGCGTAGCCATACAGGTGAGAAGCCATTTGAATGCTCCGTCTGCCAAAAAGCGTTTAGCCGCGCGACCCACCTGACTTATCATCTCCGCACCCACACCGGAATCAGGCCCTTTTCTTGCGAGACCTGCGGGAGGAGCTTTGGTCGTAAAGGAGACATGACAGTTCACATGCGAATCCATACAGGTGAACGTCCATTCGCCTGCAAGCTGTGCAACAAGACTTGCAGTACACAGAGCAACCTCACCCTCCACATGCGTGGCCATACCGGGGAGCGACCTTACAGCTGCACCGCATGTCCAAAGACGTTTAAATCGAAGAGCGACCTCATCAAGCATGTACGCATGCATACAGGCGAGAAGCCGTACCAGTGCGGGGTATGTCACAAGGAATTCCGCGCAAGCTCGGATCTGACCCGGCACATGAGAGCCCACACCAACGAGAAACCGTACAAATGTGATGTATGTCTGAAAGAATTCAGCTCAGACTGTTATCTTCCTAAACATGTCTGCGCCCCAAAGACTACCAATATGACTGATATGACTGATACTGATTAGAAAGGACATTCATCATTGTTGAGAGCCAGAAGAATGCAAAACTCTTTACTTTAAAACAGAGTTCATGCACTCTTCGTTCTCAACAGGCAATATCCAGATTAGGGGCGAAACAAAATGCATCTAGAATTCTACATGTCAGCCTATGTTTGTAGAAGCTCTTGCTTGGTGTGCTGTATTGAAATTAGTTTCTCTTCTGCCAATTTGTTGTATTCTATTTGTTTGTTTTTTTGCTTCTTGATGTATACAAGAGCTCCTATTTTGAATTACCAGAGCTATTTTGGAGTTTCCAAGAGTTGAATTGATCCTACATATTTATCCTACCGCTGCCACCATGCTGAGTTTGAGGTTCTTAGTTCGTAGATAACTCAGGATAATATAGAGTCGGCAGTATGGTTTGTTATGGTAGACATGATGAGTTTGTGGGTCTTAGTAATGGTAGATAACTCAGGATAATATAGAGTCGGCAGTATGGTTTGTTATGGTAGACATGATGAGTTTGAGGGTCTTAGTAATGGTAGATAACTCAGGATAATAAAGAGTCGGCAGTCTAGTTTGTTATGGTAGACATGTTGTTTATTCAACTACCACGGATACCGGATATTCGGATATTGCATATCGTAACATTTATTTCCTTTCCTGAGCAGTATTAGTACAGTATGTTTTCTATTTCAGAGCCAGAAGGGCAGTATTACTCAAAATACAGAGAGTGCCGATGCCATTCTGTTGCTCAATAGGTGATATGTTTCTTGATTTTAAGGAAATGATTGGGGCTAATTGGCACCTACTTAAAGGGATCCGGTAACTTTGTCTCAGATTCTGAAACAAAATGCTGGATTTAGCTCATGCTGCAATGATAATTATAAACCTTTAGGTCAGTCAGGAACCCCTTGACTTTTACAAGCTGATCGCCTGTCTAATTATCAAAATATTTATGATTGGAAATTAAAACCAAATTTTGCATTTGCCAAACGGTTTTCATAACACTACAGTCTATTGGGGAAAACGAGCATGGTAAAACCGGTCACTCAAAGATTTTTACTTTTTTGAGGCACTTCTTGATCATTTTGAAACGCGATTAAAAAAAATAAAATTAGGGCTTCAATATTACACCATATCACAGACACTGATAACACATAGGGCCGTGCATCTCAGATTTAACATTATTAAACGATGCCTTTAAGGATGTGACAGGATGATTGAAGTATTGAAGCTTTAAAAAAAGTTTGATAGCAGTATTAAAAATATTGTTACTTGATCCTAGTGTTTGATGCAATATGTGACAAGAGTTTCCCTTCAAAGGTTCAAGTAAGCAAATCACTCAGATACCTCACTTGAAAACCAGCAGAGTGAGTTATCCTTACGTGTCATCACAGGAAGATTCAATATTCTGGAAAGAGGAGATGGCACCCAAAAGATAAAGAATGAGAAAATAAAAGACAAGGAAATTAGTAAATGAATGAATAAATGAATAAATTTCAAAGATTAATTGAATATAGAAAGAAAGAAAGAAAGAAAAAGAAATTAAGTTAAAGAGAGACAGAAAATAACAGTGTTCAGGGGAACATAAATTTGAAATGGCGGATGCACTGCTCTTAGTTTTACATTCTATCAAATTTGGTGCTTATAGAGGAAACTGAAGAATCTTTAATTTTTTGCCATTTAATTCAAGTATTAAACTCATATTTAGTGCAATATTGTGATTTGAGTAATATTTATTTGAAGGACACTCACACCATTTTTATGGCGTTTTTTCAGTACATAGTTTTTCTTCTATACATGTACATGTACATGTATATCAGACAGAAATGACTGAATTCAAGAAACTTGTAGGAGAAATTTTATTTTTGTAGTAGATAATGGGAAAGTTTCGTTCATGATATTACACGGTACAAATATGAAAATGTTTTTCTTTCTATTTTTTTGGTTAATGAGACCTTTGGGGGTAGCCCCATCATGGAGGCATGGTCCCTATCATCAAAATGCATAATGGCTCAGGGCAATTCTATTCCAGGAACTGTGTATAACCTGTGTATCACTATGAACATGACGGACAAAGAAAGAGGACAAAATATACAGTTCCTCATTCTACCCTCAACAATTGCTGTGGTAGACGGAGGACATCCCTTCACTGCTATTATGTAAAAATGTGTAGAACAGGTGTCACATGCATATCCACCTGTTCTACACAGTTTTACATAATAGCAGTGAAGGGATGTTCCTTTGTCTGCCACAGCAATTGTTGAGGGTAGAATGAGGAACTGTATATTTTGTCCTCTTTCTTTGTCCGTCATGTTCATAGTGTATGCCTCCATGTATACTTGTTTGGACACTTAACAGTTAGACACTTAATAATTGGACACTTAAATAATCTTGGAGCCTTGCTCAAATTTAATTTTGTCAGTCTCTCCGGCCATTGTTAGTTTACAGGCAGAGTAATGCATTACAGAGGGTCTGAGCTAGGAGACTATACAGAGACTGCAGTTCATAGGCTCTGCACTGTGGCTGTTCTTCTTTGACACATACAGCCAGAGACTGACAGAGCTAGGCTCTACTCAAGGCTTTATGGATTGTGGTAAAGTGTCAGATTAGAATCTCCACCTGTAGACTAACCCCATTGCAGTGCTTATCGAATGCAGTAGATAGTCTTCAAGCTCAGACCCTGTGTTGTGCAGGTTTTACGGCAGGTTGTACGTGTACATCTTTTATATACACTAACTGTATAGTTAATGATGGACATTATCCCTGTAGGCCTAAACAAAAGATGTTGTATTGCCCTTTAAGTGCCAAAACATGGGTCGGTCGGTCAGAAAAAAAAAAAAAAAAAAAAAAAAAAAAAACTCCCTCTTTTGGCTGATATTTCTCAGCTTTGAATATATTTTTTCCTAAAAACACAGTAATTTTTTATTTTCTTAATTTTTTTAAGCCGACCGTAGATTTCAAGACTTTTGGGTCGGTCGCAAAGGGCAATACAACATTTTTTTTAAAAGGCCTTATGGTTCCACCGTAAATTCAGCTTATCTCTGGGTACATTATATATCCTGTTTAATAATAAAAACCCAGAAAAGGGACTGTAGGTATGTTTATTTTAATTAATCATTGTTGGAAATTATCTTATATTAAATTATACAAAAGATGCAATTATACAGAAACAAATCAATGATGCACTCTACTTGTAATTGCTTAAATGTGAAAGTTACTGGGTGTGACAGAGGAAATATGAATAAAAGAGGAGAGAGAAAAATTGAAGAGAAACTGAGGATACAAAAAGGAAGAGGGAGGTAGAGAGAGAGAGAGATGGAGGGAGGTAGAGAGAGAGAGAGATGGAGGGAGGTAGAGAGAGAGAGATAGAGATGGAGGCCGGAGAGAGAGATGGTAGGGAAGGAGAAAGAAGTGGAGAGAGAAGAGGAAATTTATTTGAAAGGGGTGGGAAAATTATGAAAGAAAATAAATTTAAGGACAGAGAGAGGGGGAGAGGAGCTAGGGAAGGAATGGTAAAAATTAACCGTGTGATAAGAAAGAAGAGCGCATCAGATATTGAAATAGGATCAGGGGGGGGGGGGGGCGGGGCGGGGAGTAAGGCTTGATGAACCCCCACCCCCCCCCCCCCATCCCCATGGCCATGACGCTCAACTTTACAAGACTTTATGATTATACATCTTTTCTTTGATTTTTGCTTTGTAAATGCAAACAGTTCGGGTTTTGTATCACTAACTAGGCCTATGAGTATGACTCTAGCTGCGCACGCGCTGCGCTGAACTGGCTAGCGGCGATAGGCCTGAAACTTGAGAAAGACTACTGATCAAGGACCTCGCCCATTAAATCCCATCGAAAAACTGGACGGTAAGATTTTCTGAATTTTCGCCAGAGCTAGTCATTTTTTCTCTTCGTAATTCATGTTTATCGAGCCCTTCAGTTTAGTGGGAGCTAGACTTTTCGTTGAATAAGTTGGAATCACATTACCAGCATGATGACGATCTGAATTCGATCATTCGATGTGTTTACATTGATTTTATTCAGTCCCATGTATTCATTTTGGCGTGTGATTCATAATCGTATTGTTTTGAATGAATCATTTTGAGATAAAATACAAGATGTGGAGTGTTGATAAAATCAGGTCATTTAATATCACAATACTAATATCATGTTCAAAGAATTATAAATGTCATGAAGAAATGAACGTGAATATTGTTGCTGCTAATTATCAATGATTAATGAGCTTCTGAAGGAGAAGTTCGAGGAAGAATGAAGACTGAGTGAAGCTGAAGAAGAAGGAGGAGGAGAAGAAGAGGATATGGATCGAGGAGGAGGAGGAGGGGGAGGAAGAGAAGAAGAAGAAGAAGAAGAAGAAGGAGGAGGAGGGGAGGAGGAGAAGAAGAAGGAGGGGAGGAGGAGAAGGAGAAGAAGGGGGAGGAGGAGGAGGAGGAGGAAGAAGAAAATTTAAAACTAATTTAAAAGGAGGAAGAGGAAAAAGGAGGGGAAGAAGGAAGAGGAGTGGAAGAGGGAAGAGGAGAATTAGGAAGAAGAAGGAGAAGGATTTACAGATGTAATTAATCTCTATCCATACAGAATTCAGGCCCTTGCTGCTGAGGCTTCCAGCTGATACCATCTCATCATGAGCTACCCCCCACCAGGCGGAGGAGGGTACCCCTACCCACCTGATGGTGGTGGCGGCTACCCCCCTCAACAGCCCCCTAATCAGGCTTACCCACCCCCAGGACCAGGAGGGGGTTACCCACCACCCCAAACAGGCGGAGCACAAGGGGCGTATCCACCCCAGCCTTATCCTGGCTACCCACCTCAGCTTGGTGGTGGTTGTGTAAGTACATTATTATTATTATTATTATTATTATTATTTTTTTTTGGGGGGGGGGGGGGTTAAATCATTCAGCTTTTATTTTGCCAAGGGTGGGAAGGGGCATTTCAATTTCACAAAGCCTTTTTTCAATGACAATTGACAAAATTCAGTGGCAAATCTGCTGATAACCACTCAGAAGCAAGGATTTCAGTAGCTTATATTGTTATAACAAAAACCGTCATTTGTCACTGATGACAAGTTTTGTGAAACGCCCCCCTGGAATATATTTAAAATTTACATTTGTATAGTATTAACAGTAACAATACATGCAAGTGGTGATTATTTCATTAGATTTTTTTTTTTGCTTTTTGAAAGTTTGTTATAGGGGCATTGGTCATTCAGATTTTTTTCCTGGTTCACAAAACCCAGCCTCTTGTCTACACTGCAGGCTAAGACATGGTAACTGTTGCTATATCAGGCAAGCTACCTACCTCCTTGAAATATATTACCAAGAACCCTCCAAGCTTTAGCTATGCTGAGCCATGTTAGGAATCTTCAGTGGCGAGAAAGAGAAAACCTCAAACCTTTTCTTCGCCTTGAAAATCAGATTAAAACATAGTGGAGATGTTGTGTTATTGTGTTACATTCACTTGAATTGATCCAAGGATCTAGGGTTTGAATCTGAACCCGGACTAATCCTTTGGTAAAACATCAATCTGTACTTGCTACTCTCCACTCAGACGTAAGTGGGTACTTGACAATCGCTGGCATGAAATTATTGCTAGGCCCGCAGGAAGAACAGCATTGATTCACTGATGAGGTTTTCCTAGGTACCGGTAAACAAAGTTACTGTTAAATTATTGTTTACAGAAGTTATTCTACTTGAAATATATGTCAGTTGTGGATCATTTGTTTGTTGTGTGCAGGTGCCCCCACCACAAATCCCACCCCAGGGCTACCCAGGACAAGTGCCATCATACCCCGCCCAGGGGCAAGCACAGGTAATCAAGATATTTAAATATAGCGCCTTTTCCTTGTGAGTTACAAAGCGCTGCAGTATGTAGTCACACCAACGAAACCGAGTCTGACCGACACCATGGCATTGTTTCATGAAACTGTCGTAGGTACAAATTCCCCGCAACCCATTGAAACCGGTGTATTAGAATTATTGCTTGCTTCAATGGGATGTCGGGTGAAATTATAATTATGACTGTTTCCTAAAACGAGGCCTAGACGTAGAACAAGCAGAAGCGAAATACATGTGCATTACCCCTGAATGGTAAAGAGGCGGTGGGTTTGGAGTTGGGTTTGGCGGTGTTGGACTGAGGTTCTACACTTGCCACAGCTGTCTCAGCTCACTGCGCCACTAGTAGTCTGCAGACACAAACCCTTTGTCAGTCCTTGTGCGTAACAGTGTCTGCACTGTGAGACTAGGCTGACAGCATCTTGCATTGGCTCTGTACTTTAGCACAGTCAGTAGACTGATAGAGCTAGGCTCTGCTCAATGCCTTAGGAATTGGAGTAAAGTGTCAAATTATAGTTCATGACTGCAGACTGGTTACCTAGTACTATTGTGGATTGTTCCCTAGCTTCACCCATTAGTAGTTCAGAGTCTGCTTTTAGTGCACATTTTTTTGCATTTTATCAAATCGATCGCTGCCACAGTGCCAACATCCTTAGGGTTTTCATATTCCTTGAAAAGTACTTTGTGCTGATAATAGTTTCCAGATTTAAAGATATTGTGTCCCTTTTGCAGCCAACATCAAATTCTGTAGAAATTTGAAGGAATTATGAATATGTCATGTATGTCCTATCTGTGAAATTTAAACATTAGCAGTGTCCTAGTATTCAAATCATGCAAGGAAACCTGTTTACCTTCTAGACTTCACTATCAGACACTATTGAGTGACTGACTGACATCTTTTTTCTTTGAAAATAGCATACATAAAATGAGCAAGTACATGTACCAGCCTGGCATCTTAGACCAGATTATTATGAGTATAATTATCATTATCATTATGATCATTATAATTATTATTATTATTATTATTATTATCATCATTTATAATTATTTGTTTTCCACTCCTAGTACCCACAAGCTCCTGTTGGCTACCCTGGCGTTGCAGCACCTGGATACCCTGCTTCCGGTTCCATGGGCGTGGTCGCTCACGGGAAGAAGAAGAAGAAGCAGAAAAAGATGAAGAAACACAAGCACAAGCATGGCTCGTCATCAAGTTCATCCAGCTCATCATCATCGTCTTCCTCAAGTTCGTCCAGCAGTGACTCGGACTGTAAAGGGCATGGTTATAAGGTGAAGGTGAAAAAACATAAGAAGAAAAAGCACAAAGATTTTCGATGAATAAAGTCCTGGTATAACCCAATCAAATGACATGAAAAGTGATCTGATACATTTATTTTTAACCAGTAATATTGGTGTAGATGGGGGATGTGGTATGCATGAACATTTTTTTTTTTTTTTGTGAAAAGTGACAAAAGTAGATAGTTGGATAAAATATGAGCAGATAAGGCTTTTCTTTTCTTGCTAGTTTCCTAACCTACTCTCCACTGGAACCAAATTTTGTCTGTATTAAGCCTATGAGAATTAGACAAATTCAGTATTAGGGTTAGGAATATTTCTTGTTCGTTTTTTAACCTATTCTTTATTGGAACCAAGTTTTGTCTGTACTAAGCCTATGGGAGTGGGAAAACTCTGTAGTTAAAAGTGTTAAGAATATATGGTCTATTTTGGTAGAGTAACTTTCTGATGGACTCACTTGGCAGAGTTATCAAAGCTATAGCTGAATCAATCACAAATTTTCTGATGGACTCACTGATGTGAATTAAGAGGCTGCTTTCCTCACTATGAACATGACAGACAAAGAAAGCGGACAAAATATACAGTTACTCGGGTAGACAAAGGAACATCCCTTCACTGCTATTATGTAAAAAGGTGAATATGCATGTGACACCTGTTCTACACATGTTTACATAATAGCAGTGAAGGGATGTTCCTTTATCTACCTGAGGAACTGTATATTTTGTCTGTTTTCTTTGTCAGTCATGTTCATAGTGCCTGTACCTGTATCCTTGTGTTATTTATATTTATTTTCTGTGAAGAAAGGGTTATGATTTAATGTTGCAAGTCTAGCTTAGGATCCTGGCTAACTGGGGAAAAGGGACAACTTGGCGCAAGACCTTGGCAGAGTTATCCAAGCTCGCTGAATCAATCATAAATACATGTGTGAATTTTAAAAAAAATTGCATCAAATAAGTCTTTTAGAACACCATATTCAAGATTATTTTGATAGGTAAAATTCGGCAAAACATGAAATGTTCAGCTATTTGGAGGCCAGTGTGTACATGTACCTGTTTTTTCAATCCTTAAAACCTCCGGCATTGCTGTGCGATGCCGGGTTGACCCCAGTGACAAGTTAGCGCCAACCCTAGATCTTAGCCAATGGCCTCGAGAGACTACCGCTTCTTGGCAAAAGCATGAAGATGAGAATGTTTCAGTTTGGAATATATTGAAAAAATGATATTGCAATAAAAATAACAGTACTTTCATAATACATCTTGTTTTTCTCCTCTATATTCTAGATTGAATGTGAAAATATTTGCCAGAATTATCAACCTGTCAAAAATTTAAATTTTCATATGTATTTTTATATCATGAATTGACAGGGGGAAGTTAGTGTCTCAACATTTTAGTGCTATCATTTCTGCTTATATTATTTGCAGTTTAAAATTGGATTCTAGACTTATTAATTGATTGTCTGTATTTTAGGTGAAAAGTAATAAATAAATGTGTGTAAATTTCCTATTGAACAGTGTTCCTTGAAATGTGCACTTAACCACTTGTGTATACATGTAATAAGAAGCAAAAAGTGAATCGGTGAAAAATACTACATGATATATATCTATTCAAATTATGAACATTTATCAGATTTATAATAATTTATAGAGCGCAGTACTAATAGAGGTGTATGCTAATTTAAGCTGAGTGCATTGACAGTAATTTTTTTTGTATTTATTCATAATTTTCAACCATTTGCTGTCAGAAGAAAAATTATACAATAATTGTACATGACAATTTATACAAGGAATAATCAAATTCAACAGAAGTGTTATAAGCCTATGTTCCTTTTTTCTGAGTGGATTGTATTGTCTAATACTCGGACATGTTATATGAAACGTAGTGCCAAATATAAACCAGGAAGTTATTTGGTTATATTTTTTTATGTTCTTAAGAGGCTGTATTTTATAGAGTCAGGATCTCATTTGTTCAACTCTTTTTAACTGATTATTGGCATGTTTACTACTACTACAACTACTACTACTACTACTACTACCACTACTACTTAGTACTACTACCACTACAGTACTACTACTTGTAGTAGTAGTAGTAGTAGTAGTAGTAGTAGTAGTAGTAGTAGTAATGATGATGATGATGATACTAATGCTGGTACTACTACTACTAATAATGATAATAATAATAGTAATGATAATAATGATGATGATAATGATTAAAATAACAATAATAATGATGGTAATATGAAAAGTTAAAAAAATATATTGATGATGATGGTGATATACTAAACAAATTATATTTATATCAATAGCAATAATAATAATAATGAGTTCTTGTACATTGCATATTCATGTTATATCAAGTGCCTCCAAACAGCTTTGGATTTGTATCTATGTATTTTCTGCTGCGACAGAAACATAAACTTTATTCTCAGATGATGCTGTTAAAATATAGGCTTATAGTCTGGATCTTTCATGGTTAATATATTTTAAATTAAGAGAGAAGAATGCAACATATTGTCTTTATTTTGTTTGTTTTGTATTATACTGAATTCATATTAAAAGGATGGAGACTGAGATTGGGGAGAGTAGGAGAGAGATGAGTGGAATTAAAGTTCATGGAGAGAGAGATAGAGAGAGAGAATGAGAGAATCAAAATATTGTTTAGGGAGCTCTATATGATACAAGATTACAAAATAAATAGCACAAAATGATGATTAAAACTGAAATAAACCATAACGAAAAATAATCAGAATCATAAGATCGAGATAGATATGAGGAATGAATTAGGATAGAGACTAATAATAGTTGTAATATATTTGAATGAGACAGATGGAAAAATGAAATACTCGAATGAGGGAAAGAGGAAAAAAACTAGATTGAAACTGAGCTAGATAGAGAGAGAGAGATAGAAAGAAAGAAAGAGAGCGAGAGATAGAAAGGAGAGAGAGAGAGAGAGATAAAGAGGGAGGGGAAACACATTTGTACACTCAAAGAACAAAGAATTCATAGAGAAAGGGGTGTGCTAAAACTACATTTACATACCCACTATCGTGGAAATTACCCACAATGCAAATGGAAGAATCCATGGGGGAGGGCGTCCGCAGATTAAACAAAGAAATTAGGATTTAGGGTCTGAGGGCTAAACTATTGCATTATCGATATGCTTCCGGTGTACGACGCAAAAAATTTAGGGCACTTTTCATCAAAAATTTCCACATTTATGGTAAGTGTTTTCGATCCCTTTTAGTTATAAAAGTGCAAGAAATATTTGGTGATAGTTTAGAAGAGTCGATTGTGTTGATTTTCGTCGTGTGGAATGTGTAATATTGTGTTGAATTTTGTGCGAGGCTGCCACGACGCCCCGCGGCCCCCGCACGCCTATGAAAACTGTTCATTGCACTATAGTATGGGCCTTCTGCGTGCATAGTGTGTGCAGTGCATGTACGTTTGTATACTGTAGCATTTTGATAGGGCCTGTGTGTGTGCGTGTAGTGTGTTGGTGAAATTGCCCACGCGATAATTTGTGTGAGTTGTGCGACGTGTTTTCGCGATTAAAATCCAATCTTTTCAATAATGCCAACATCATTTTCATTATAAATATGATCTAGCGAATCTATGCATATAAATGATAGAATTTAAGATCTAGAATAAATTAACTCAAGTTACTAGTTAGATCACAAGAATATGGTCAGAAATCTGCAGTAAGCTTGGTCTCAGACTCTCACTCAGCATGGGGGCCATTGCAAGCACATCCCTCCCCCCCCCCCCCCCCCAATCTGATTATGTATCTAGATCTGCACTTCTGAAAATTGGTTGGTCTTGAGCATTTGTCGTATACGAATTTGCAGAATTGCATTTAATTTGATTATGCTATGCACATCTCCAGTGTAGAGTGTAATACCCACTATCATTACGCAGAGTTTTTTTTTTTTGGGGGGGGGGGGGGGGGATTTAATTATCCTCCATAAATTTGCAGGATGAAAAGTTCAAATAAAATCTAAAGCAAAACTGTGTTCACACACAAAAACACCTACTAAATACTGCTGTTCATTTATGGTTGATTAAATGTAGAATCAACATGTTTTTTTTTAATTTACAGCAATATTTAGCCGCGCCATTTGGAAAAAAAACAAATCCTTGATTTTGACTTAAAGTTTTGAGTTGGATTAATTTGTTTTTGCAGAAGCGTGGAATGCACAGCATCGACAATTTGAAATATTATTTTAATTCAAAATATTTAAAAAAAATTACCTTTGATTTTTGTTAAGGTAATTCTCTGTAGTCTAATATGTTTTTCATTTTATATTTTGATGTTCATGACTGCTGCGTCAATGTCTTTGAATCTATTGGAGAAATACAAATTTTAAATTTTTTATTTCTGGCCGTAAATAGAGTCTATTCATTTTTTTTCTTCTAATCCATACTGTATGCTGGGAGAGTAATAATTAATTTGTTGTTAATGTATTCCTGTTGGCTGTTGTTCTATATTTATTTAGACTAGACCCTGATTCATTGATTTATTCTTCCATTTATTTTTTATTACATATTTTGAAAATTGACTTTGCAATTATTTTTCTTGGGGACTTCTCTTTCTTTATATGCAGTCCTTATGAATGAATGATGGCAATTAAAATATGTACCCTTGAGCAATAGACTGCGCTGCAGCTGAGTCGACTGTCGTCACATGCACAGTGTGTATAGCATTTCGTCCTTGTTTTCACGAAGTGACGGTAGTGAGGAAAATCGTAACGCAAAGTGAATGCAATTTTTTTTCACTACCGTCACTTCGTGAAAACAGCGACGATTTGTATTGTACCATATACACTTCTAATAGTAGTCTGCTGGCACAGACTCTGATGTGACACTTAAAATACAATTCGACAAAACCTTGAGCCAAGCCTAGCTCTGTCGGTCTCTGGCTGTTTCATAAGCAGCTAAAGGACTACGTTGTGCAGTCATTTGTAGTCAACATAGTCTTACAGTGCAGATATTCTCTTAATGCTACAATTAAGGGTTTGATTCCTGCAAACGAGAGTAGAGGTGAATTGTGGTCTAGTGGATACGTCGCCAGACTGTGGATCACATGGTTCTGGCCGGTTTGTGTCTCGCCTCAGCCCTGACGTCCTTTGGCCCCGGGGGGATACTCAAATTTGGTTTGGACGGGGGTGTGCCGCCCAAGCTTCAAAACCCCTACCCATTATTAGGGGTCATTCTGAGGCATTTTTCTCCACAAAAGACAAATTTTTCACAATTTTGGGGGGTTTAATTGCATGGCAAGCACCTGAAAAATTTGGAAATTGTGGAAAAACAGACCCATTTTTAATGGTATTTTGGTTAAAAATGGGACTCATGTTTACCGTATTTGCCGGCGATAAGGCTGCACCGCCGCATAGGCCGCACCCCAACTTTGACATTTCAAAGAGGGGGAAAAAAAAAAAGGGAAAAAAAACAAACGGACAAAACAAAATAATCGTAATTTTCTCTTTAAACACTATTTTTTTTACAAACTGATACCAAATTCATCAATATTCTTATAATTTACCGGAAATTTAGCTAAAAAAGTGATCGCAGGCAGATTTGGTGTCCGATATACCCCTACCACAATGTACGGTGTAATACGAAATGGCATGAAATGGAAAAACAAAATGGCGACTTCGGATGGATGCTTCGCGGCAGGTCCGGTAACAGTCCCTTCCTTTACTTTTGCAATGCATTGGCACAAACTTACATGTAGATCAAGATATATATCGGCAAATGTGCTGGTCGTGCTGGTTTTGACTTACGTTTTTTTTCTTTTTTTTCTCTCTTTCGTCGTAAAGGCTGCACCCCGACTTTTTGATATTTTCTCTTCCAAAAATACTGCGGCCTTTATGCCGGCAAATACGGTAGGGATTTTTTGTGAAAACGTGACCCATTAGAGCAGCACGCCCCTGTATGTCCTAATATGTGAGTCCCCCCCCCCCCCCCCCCCCCCAACCTAGCCTTTGGCAAGACAAACATGAACATTTGCCACACGACCCATTGATGTAAATGGGTGCCTGCCAGGAACAAATTCCTTGAAATGCTAGAGCGCCAATATGGCAGCCATGCTAAAGCCCTGGTAATAATTGTAGAGTGCCAGGACTATATGAGTGATATTATACAAGAACCCACTATTATCGTTATTACACACGAAAGTCTATTTTTCCAATCCTTATAGCAAATATTAACAGTATGACCCTTTCTTGACATTTCTTAGATTCCAACCCAATGACTTATGAGAGATGACTTCATTGAGTTCAGCTGAACAGCTAGACACAAAGGATGATGTACCACCTACTGTGACTGGGGAGCAGTCAGAGGTCAAAGGTTAGTACAACCTCAGGAAAGCAAAGAAGTTGAATGGAACAACAGGGTTTGATACGGGTTCTTTGGTCCAGCTAAATCCAGATATTTACTCTGGACTCCCCAAAACATTGAAGCCACATTTACATTGATAAAAGATAGTTTGGACTACATTGGAAAAAAAGTTGTTATGGAGTGAATTAATAGATTTAGTTGATATGGGAATTAAAGTGCCCTGTAACCTGTGAAAATGATGGAAAATAAAGTGCATCTCAGGTTTAGAAAATATTTGAAATTAAATTGAGAACAGGGCTCCAGAATAGGGGTACTACCATGATTATTGACTATAGTTACACATGTAATGTGCTTTTCTTTTCTTTTAGAACCTGAGCTACCTGTAGAGCAGAACTGTAGTATAAGTATAAGCCTAGAGAAGGAGGACGCATTACATGATCATTTCCTACTGCCCTGTACAGTCAAAGTTAAGTGCGGCGGCTGTGGAAAGGAAGCTGAGGTATTAAACAAAGACGACACCTCACCTGACTTGACAGAATCCTCGTACATCTGCGACATCTGCAAGTCCCGCGCCCAGAAGAAGCTCCGCCTCCACCAACTCATCAACGGCGGGACGTTCGCGGCGCAAGAACCGGAGCGTACGGAGCCGAAGCGGAAGCACCCATGCCCGCACTGCTTTAAGGAATTCAATTCCCAGAAGGACATGAAAAGACACACAAACATCCATACAGGATTGAAACCATACGCGTGCGATACCTGCGGGAAGTCGTTCTCACAGAGCTGCAGCCTGAAGCGCCATCTAGTGACGCACACGGACTCAAAACCGCACCGCTGCGAGGTTTGCGGTCAGACGTTCAGGGGTCATCTTGCCCGGCATATGAGGAGCCATACGGGGGAGAAGCCCTTCACCTGTGAGATTTGCCAGAAAGGGTTCTACAGGAGTGAGCTTCTGAAAAGGCATTTGGCGGAGCATATGACGGACGGGAGTGTTTCCGGCTCTAAATCCAAGCTAGGTAAGACGGGACAGGTTTAGTCTGAAGGTTTGGGGCTATGATGCACAAATAACTCTTTGAAATTTGTTTATGAAAATGAAGAAATAAAGGAAGAGGAAGAAATTGGTATGTAATCATACAGTCATTTATTTTAATTCCTTTGCTCTTTTTCTCTATTGGAAATTTATTGTAGGTACTCTGTGGCTAAAAGCAGTTTTATTATGTTACAGTCAACCCTGTTAACTATATAAACATGCAGCCCCACCCAAGAAAAAACATTGAATGAGGACTTTGTAGACTGGTAGTAATTCTATAAAAGGGGAAGTCCACCCTGATGATAAGTTTGTTTTAATACAAGGAGAAAAATGAGAAAAACAAATTAATGCAGGTCTGAGAAAAATCGGACAAATAAGAAAGCTATGGATCAACAAAACTGCCAATTTGTCTCAAAGATTCCATGATTTTCATGATTTTGAAAGATTCATAACTTTCTTATTTGTTTGATTTTTCCCCAAACTTCCACTGAATTGTTTCTCTAATTTGTCTGTTTCTTTTAAAATCAATTTTATATCAGAGTGGACTTCTCCTTTAAAATTGGTAATAACAACCTGTCCGACAGTGCATTCACATATAATCAATTTGAGATCTTGAGATAACATTTTGATTTTTCTTCCCAGACGATATTTTTCAAAGAAGCCTGACCAAGCAGCATACTTGCTTGATCTGTGATAAAACATACACGAACAGTGGACACCTCGCAAGACACATGAAGCAACACAACAACGAGAATGTCCTGCGGTGCGGGGTATGCACCCAGGTGTTCTACGTCAAGGATGAACTCCAGGAACATCTGCAGGGCCACAGCAAAGAAGACCTGGCCGCAATCATCGCTGGCACACGTAAGATATCTCAATAATACCCACTTAAAGAGAAGGTTGAGTTCTGGGAGGAGGTGAAAAATAGAGCGTTATCATTGTTATTATGCAAGTGGAAGAATATCAGATACAAAATGTTCCCTGAAAAGCATGGCTCTTCAAATGCCTTCATATTCTAAATATGGTATGTAACATCATAAAAATTGGGACAGATTTTTACGCCACATGTTTGTGTAGTCCCATATACATCTTTCTGTGTACAGTGCTTGTTAATTTACCAGGACTGGGCCAAATTTCTTATCATTTTGATGATTCCAGAACCTTGCAGTACACACCAATAATTATATGCTAGATTATCAACCTTTTTTGATCGATTCCACACTGTTTCTTTCACAATGCAATAGCATGACCAGAACTCAACTTTATCTTTAATGCCCCACTGCACTACTTATTGCTACTTGCGCCATCTATAGAGCAAACAATGCCTAATCGGTGACCATTGGTCCCCCATGATCCCCTTCTTCTTATATTAATGGAGAGCTGATTTGATGAGATAACCACCTGTCTGTGACCGTGCAGGGAGGTCTAATCCCTCCTGGCCAAACTAGTGCAGACAGGATTTAAGTAATCATCTCTATAGAGGCTATCTGTCGATATACCCCAAATTATTAGTTACATTTGCCCCAAAATGATGATACATTTTGCATTCTTTGGTTGGTTCTGTCATAATTTTTTTTTTTTTTAATCTGATACTGTGGAACCCAGAGTGGTGTGTCAGTGGTGTGATTTAGTTATTTTACGACATGAAGCATTAGTGATTCATTATACCGCTTTGAGAAATCGTTGACCCATTTATTTGAGGACATTGCTAGGTTTTGCAGCATTGTGTAATGGTTACTTTTTCTCCTTTAGGTCAAGTCGGTCATTTTCAAAGCAATAACTGGACAGAGAAACAAATTGAAAGTGCAAGACATAAAAATCGTGAAGAGAGGCGATGGCTTTTGTATAGTTGTAGAGCAGTGAACTTGTAATTGGGAGATTCTGGGTATGGCAGCTATTTTATGCACGGGTGCTTCTAGATAGGGCTAGGACGTTAAGCCCTGGGTCAGCTTTTTTCAACCTTTTCTTAGCGATCGCACCATATTAAGAAACACAAAGTTATACGCCGCCCAAACCCCAATTCACCACAGAATAGATGTGTTTCGCACCTAACTTTATACATGTACACTTGTTGTACACCTTAGGCATACACACTCAGATTAAAAAAACACCATCAGTCAAGGTGTAGGGTATTGGTGTGAGATGCGTAATATGCAATATGTCTTTTCTCCATTTATTTCCTCAAAAAATAAAAATTATCTTAATACACAAAATACCCAAAATACCCGTTAGTCAATGGTCAAACCAAGAGATTTTCCTTTGTTATGAAATGAATGAATAATTATCAACATATGGACACGTTGCGTGATATCTCCCAGTCAAAATTTTATTTAGTTTCTCTATATATTTGGATTTGCAGTTGCAAACTTGCCTATGATGACCAACGGCAGCCCTCCCTCTCCTGAGGCTGAAGATGATCCGATAAAAGAAGAGCTTGCTCCTGAAGACGATACCCCGGCGGTCTTCCCTTCACAGGTAGGAAGGATAATTTAATACATTGCCTTTTCTGCGTGGTCAAGAATTGTTTCCATTTTTTGCTCATCCGTCCTTGCGTCCACAGTTTTCAAAATGCTTCTTCTTCGTTATTTTTCAACCGATTTTGATTCTGATTGTTTCATATGATAGGGCTAGGAGAGGGATTTAAAACTTGTACACGGAATCGTGAAATTCATTATCTTTGCTAATTTATACAAATTTATTCGAAATCACAAAAAATCCTTCTCCTTCATTTCTCGACCGATTTTGATTTGGTTTCCTTTATCTGGTAGAGCTAACTTTGGAAAACTAAAAGTCTACACCCAATTTTGAAATTGTTCTCCATTAATTAATTATGGTAATTTATGCAAATTTATTCCAAAAATAACAAAAATTGCTTCTTCTCCCTCATTTCTTGACCGATTTTGATTTGGTTTGGCTTATCTGGTAGAGCTAAATTTGGAACACTAACTTTTACACAGAATTTTGAGATTTTGCTCCATTGAAATTTTTGCAAATGAAATGAAATTATGTCCCTTTCAGGGCATCAAATTTTTATTTTTTGACCAGTTTAAAAGTGTACCACATAAAATTAACGATATTTGTTGTTGCGAGATGCGGATGAGCGCTATGTCATTGACGTTCTGGTTAAGGCCTGTCTTAATCAGACCGAAGTTGCAAAATAACCCGCTATTTTCAGACTCGGGATATTTTCCCAAAGCTTGAAATAGCGTCTTCACCAGACCCATACGCTCATCACAAATTAGCTCGGACGGGCGCAAATTAGCCCATTATTTGTGAAATAGCGGGCATTTGGAAACAAGCCCAAGATTTCTCAGGATATTTTCTCGACCAAATAGCTTGCTAATTGCAACTGCCGGCTTTGTTTACTTGTTTTTCCACTTGAAAACCAGTGCATCTTGTCATGGAATTGTAATAAGTGCAAGTTCGCAAACACCTCATGGAGACTTGTATTCAAATTAAAACGTGTGTCGATGAGGTGTCAGCCAATTTGTACAGTTTCATTAAAAAAATGGCCTTCTACTAGTATTTGAAAACCTGATTTCCATTCTTAATGGTTCTTTCCCTTTTTTTCTGTCCATTTTTTTGGAAAATCTTGTTCCCTACACAGGACGCGGCTCCAGAGGAACATGCCTGCCTGGAGGATAAGGTGACCTGTGGCATCTGCGGACACGCTTGCTGCTGTACCAACTACATTCCACTGCACATGGAGAACCATGAAGAAACCATGGTCAACCACGAAGAAACTATGATGGTCCAGTGCAGATCCTGCGGAATGGACTTTGCACCAACTGGTGCCAACAAAGGCTCCACGGTGAGTGAGTGCTTGGTTTCTTTAAAGCCCATCTGCACTAGTTTGGCCAGGAGAGATTAGATCTCCCTGCGTGGTCACTGGCAGGAGGCTATCTCATCAAATCAGCTCTCAATTAACATAAGAAAAAGGGGATCATGGGGGACCAACAGGCACCGATTAGGCATTGTTTGCTATAAAGAGGGCGCAAGTTGCTATAATTGGTGCAGTTGGGCTTCAACAAACGATACCGCTATTGTGCATGCTCTGGTGACAAATGCTGTGAAGTAAATTTCTAGCGGTACGACATTCTTACTTGAAATGTGGACCCAACACCATACCTATTCCTTCAAATAAAGTCTGGAAAAATGCCGCAGGGGCATGAGTCTTATCACGAAAATCATAAGGCCCTGTTACAAAATTGATCTGCTTTAACAATTCCTTTGAATGAAGAATTTGTATTTGATCCGTGTTGCATTTCCAGATCTGCAACGTCTGCAAGCCCGAGCAAGCAGGAATGAAAGCAAAACCAGAAACAGATGACATCCAAGACAATGAAGGAGGCGAGGCCCAGGACGATGATGGACTGGCCGCAGACGATGATGAGGAGAAGAGACACCAGTGTCTGGAATGCGACAAGACGTACAAGTACATCAAGCACCTCAGGGAGCACGCCCGGATCCACGCCGGCGGGTACCGACCGTACAAGTGCACCACCTGCAGCAAGACCTTCTCCAAGCGGTACCACCTCAACAGGCACATGCTGATCCATGGTAGACTCCAGCAAAGACAGCAGCAGAGCCAGTCCAAGGGGAGAATCGGAAGGCCGCCACACACCTTAGGAAGGCCGCCACACACCTTAGGAAGGCCGCCGCACACCGTGGGAAGGCCGCCGCACACCGTGGGAAGGCCACCTAACACCGTCGGAAGGCCACCTAACACCGTCGGAAGGCCACCTAAGACCGTAGGAAGGCCGCCGCACACCGTGGGAAGGCCACCTAACACCGTAGGAAGGCCGGCAAACACCGTCGGAAGGCCACCGCTGCAGCACGTCGTGAAGAAGGGGAGAGTCGGAAGGCCACGGCTCGCCGATCGAAAGCCACAGCTGACCGAGATGAAGCCGGTTGCGCTCGCTGTCAATGTGTATGCTAGGCCGAAGCCACATTCTGGAGGCATGCCGTTTGTTTGCTCTGCTTGTGGGAAAGGGTTCCTGAAGAGGGTTCCCTTGAAGCGGCATCTGCTTAACCACCTTCAAGAAGGCACCATCCCTAAGGATCATCCGCAGATCGGTAAGTCAATTAGAATGCATTGAGACCATTCAAAAGACACAAGGAATGCAGTCTCGTTAAGCAGTCTGTCTTTATGCCCAGGGCCCTGTCTTACAAAGAGTTGGATGTCAATCGCATCTATGTACATAAGAGATTGGAGACTGCAAACTTTCGATTGATTAGAGGACTTACGATTGATTTGGATCAATCGCAACGCTTTGTAAGACAGGTCCCTGGTTACTTCAATCAAGAGAATCGAAAGAAATGCTGCCTTTCTATATAGGTGGTTGGGAATGCTGGGTTCACCTTATATCTGTCATTGTATACATACACATAGTGCACCTTGAAATACCCTTCACTGAAACCTTCTTCAGCTACATTGAGAGATAATTGTTGATTGCTGGTCATACCAAGCAGTCCCTGCAAGGAAAATTCCTAAATGAGCCATTCACATTGGTTTCTTGTTGCTCAGATGATCGTATAAATGTCTTTTCTTTTAAATAACAAATAAACTCAATTAACAAAGCATTTCTGTGACGTTAAAGATAAATTTAAGTTCTGGTCATGCAATTGCATTGTGAAAGAAAAAGTGTGGAATAGATGAGAAAAGGTTGATCATGTAGCATGTAAGTATTGGTGTGTACTGCAAGTTTCTGGAGTGTTCAAAATCGTAGTAAATTTGGCCCAGTCTTGGTAAAGTAACAAGTACTGTACACAGAAAGATGTATATGGGACTACACAAATGGTGTCTGGCCTACTTACTTTCATTTTACTATCTTTCTATGCTCATTACTCGGCCAGTTTACATTTTCTACCAAAATTGTTTGGCAAATGACATTTATTTTTAATCTTGATCATTCAGTGTAAGTTCTGTTTGATTCTGTGAGAATTCATTTTCTTTTTTTACCAGAACTCAAGTTTATCTTTAAGCAAAAAAGATTGTGGGGGCTAAATTCCTTCTTTCTCTTGTCACTTTCAGATGAGATGAAAGTCAATTCCTACATTCATGGTTTCACCTACATAGGCATACTGTACACAGAGTGCACCTTCAAATACCTTTCACTGAAACCTGCATGTCTTTTCTTTTAAATAACAAAATAAACTCCATTAACAAAGCATTTCTGTGTCATGAAAATTCCTTCCTTTTCTTGTCACTTTCAGATGAGATGAAGGTCAATTCCTACGTGAACGCCAACATGGGTGAAGTGCCCTCGCCCCAGCTTCAGTCCTGTCCCATCTGCACCAAGGTATGTAAAGGTCTCCATCTTTACCGACACATGAAGATACATTCAAAGGAAGAGATCGCAAAGGCCAAAGAGGGCGCCGTAGGTTCCTCTTCTCCGCAGCTCCAGCCCCAGCAGCAGCACAAGAGACCTCAGATGAAGATCTCCAGTGGGGAAGCTCAGGGCGAGATGGACTACGAGAAAGGTATGGAAGATGCCGTATCCCTCTTGCAGGCCTTAAATTTCAATATTTTTAGGGCAAGGCCACTTGTCTGTAGGGCACATTCCTATATTACAGCACAAATAGGAAGAATTGGAAAAGGCACAAAAAATCTCCAAGGCCAATGAGAGGGGCATTGAGGCCAATCAATAGGGCATCCACTCGCGGCCATGGCCTTGGTGGCCTTGGATCAATTTAAGCCCTGCTCTTGCAGGCCCAAGATATAGAATTGTATGAATAGAGCGGTAATGGTGATTTTATTTACCCAGGGGAGCCTCATCAGTATAAATGCTGTTCTTTCCAAGGGCCATGCAATAATAATAATAAATATATTCCGCTTTTATATAGTTTTTTAATACATCTACGATTACCCCTATCAATTACCATGTATCCATTGACACCTGGGTGAAGAGTTGCAAATGTAGATTAATGCCTTGCCAAAGGACATTTAGTGCCATGATTGGATTCAACCCTCAACTCTTGTATTAGGAGTCACTTACAAGTGCATGAATCACTATACCACAAAGAGGAATGTAATGTGTCCCATACATTGTATTACATTTATATATGTTGTATCTATGAATGTAAAATCTTTTGTTATGACTATTGCTATTAAATGGTAGTGATACAGTCAAACCTGCTTAATAGTGACCACCTGTCTACAAAGACCACCTGTCTACAACAAGCACATTTTTTGTTTCCCTTGAAAATGGTTTCTCATTAAAACATGTACTTAAGGAACCTGTCTACAAAGACCACTTTTGATTTTCCCTTGGGCGGTCGCTGTAGACAGGTTTGATTGTACAAGAAAATCTTGTTATTCAGTGGTCATATATCTAGAGAGAATTAATTTTTTGATAAAATATGTGGAAGAAAAGATAACACTGTATGTCGTACAGGACATGTGACATTGTTTCCCCCATTAACTAGTTAATATGGATTGAAACCCTATGCTATATCAGCGTTGAAAGTCTGTGATTCATACATACACTACATGTGATCAAATTTGATTTGAGAGGTCCGCTGTTTATTCCAGTATTCCCACAAAGCCTGTAAAGGGTTGAGAAATGCTCTGTGAATATTATCAATAATAATGAAACTGAAACAGATAATGCTGTGGAGAAGAGGATGTTTAATATGCTCTTTTTGTTCCACGATGCACTCAATTGATCTCTGTTTCTCCATTCCATTTACCCCCCCCCCCTCCCCATCTTTTGTCTTTCATCTTCTTATCCTCTCTTTCTACTCCTCTTTCTCTCACTATGTCTCGCCTCACACTGTCTCTGTCTGTCTGTCCATCTGTATCTCTCTCTCTCTCTCTCTATCCCCCTCTCTCTGTCCCTCTCTTTTTCTTTCTTGCTCTGTACAATCATTCCTACTGCAGATGAGAGTCATTTTGAAGATGAAGATTCTGATGAAGAAAACATGGAGGAGGAGGAAGAGGAAGAGGATGGTAATTGTCATTTGTTTTTTTCATGAAGAATGTGTGCCCAGGGATGATTTTTTAATGTGGTTTAGTGTGTTTTAAGGGAACAACTTTTTAAAGATATTAGTACCTTTCTGGCATTGATGAACTGCAAGCAATTCAGCTCTGAAAAGCCCCCGAATGGCTCAAGAAAACTAAATTAACGTCTTGCAAAAAGCTGTAAAACTCATAAAAATAACACATAAAAGTAAGGAAAAACAAATCTTAAAAAAGAACTCTCTTGAACAAAGAATTAAGAATTCTACTCTCCCACGCTTGTGATCCCACAATCATGACTTCACCCAGTTTACAGATATTATTATTATTATTATTATTTCTTATACCGCGCTCTTCCCATAAGGCCCAAAGCGCTTACAGTAAACGAAAATGAAAATTATATAAATACATTTAATAACAAAAACAACTACAAGCTGCAAAAAAGATGTGTTTTTAAGGCCTTTCTGAAGATAATAACTGACCGAGATTAACTAATTTTAAGTGGTAGATCATTCCAGTATTTTGAAGCAGATACAGTAAAAGATATATTTGAAATACAATGCTAGAGAGAGTTTTGTATTGTCTTCCGTTCTTCCAGGATCAATGTCCATGTTAAAGGATGGTGACCTCAATGTCAAAGAAGAACCAGCTGAGGAGGTGAAGGAACACACGTGTCTCGAGGACAAGGTCACGTGCGGGATCTGCGGACACAACTGCTGCTGCACCAACTACATAACAGTCCATATGGAAATGCACAGTAATGAATCAGAGAACTGTGTTAAGTGCGGGAAGGAACTGGGTGATCTTCCGTCCACTTACGTCAAAGGTGGACGCATCTGCAGCATCTGCGCTTCTCGCTCCAGGAAGCAGTTGCGCCTCCACCAGATTCTCCGGAACAGGGTCATCCCTTCGGATTTGCCCGTCGGCGTGACGAAGAAGCGCATTGAGTGCCCGCACTGCCCGAAGAGCTTCGTAGATCGCAAGTACTTCCGGGAGCATCTCCGCATCCATACGGGCGAGAAGCGCTACCACTGTTCCTTCTGCGGGATGGGCTTCGCGCACAGCCGCAACTTCAAGCGCCACGTCTGGAGGCACACCGGTGAGAAGCCCAACTGGTGCAACATCTGCAACAAGGGTATCGCCGGACACCTCGCCAGGCACATGCGCAGCCACTCAACCGAGAAGAGCTACGTCTGCAACATGTGCCACAAGGGTTTCAACCGCAGCGAGCATCTCAAGAGGCACTTGAAGACGCACCTTGGGATGCATGAGGAATACCAGTGCCATCTCTGCTCCAAGAAGTACCTGCGGAAGGAGCACTTGAAGCGGCATGTGAGATCTCATGAAGACGGGACACTGACACAGCAGGAAGGAACTAACTCCAATGACCTTAGTCCAGGTAAGATGATCATTTACCTTTATGTTTCTTTGTGAAATTGGTTTATTGCAGACGCTAATCTTTTCAGTTAATGCACTCTTCTGTTTGTATCAGTTTGCATGTTTTACAGCTTCTTATTCTAAGAATACCATGACTAGTTTACTAGTCCACAGAATTACCTTTTAGAAATTATCAAAATTCAAACAAAACAAAAGGAACTTATATGATCTTCTTCCCAATCAGAAAAATATCTTAATGCTCTACAGGGCTCACCAGTAAAATTTAATTGGGTCTGAAGGAAAGACTTGATGATACCCAGAATCTAACCAACTTTGATGCAGTTGTTCCAGTCCCCTCATTTTGGTTGACAAGGTACTATGAACAACCCTTCAGTTTATTCTTGTTAAGGATTACTACAATAACTCAGTTTTGTATAGATCTTTATAGACATTATTGTGTATCATTATTTTATCTTTTGTCCTTTTGCTTGGCCTGCAGTAGTTACGCCTGTTCGTCCACCAGTGAATGACCAGCCATACAGGGAACATTCCTGCACATACGATGACGCTGTCTGTGGTCTTTGTGGTGACGCCTGCTGTTGCGCCAACTACCTTCCTTTCCACATGGAAGTGCATGGTGAGAAAGCCGAAGACTACATCGTAGGCGGCACCGTCAAGAAGGGCGTTGCGCCCAGACAAGGTGGTGATGGTGAGAAGCCGGTCAGGGAGCACTCCTGCACCTATGATATTGTGACCTGTGGTCTCTGTGGGCAGGCATGTTGTTGTGCCAACTATATCCCCCTGCACATGGAGATTCATGGTGAGAAGGCGAAGGATCTTCCCAAAGACCACATCCTCAGAGACGCTGAAGGTGAAAGTCTGAAGGAAGCCCATGAAGCACCCCAGATTGCAGGGAAACAAGTGAAAGGGCACCCTTGCTTGCAGGACAAGGTGAGCTGTGGCATTTGTGGTGAGGTATGCTGTTGTACCAACTACATTCCTTTCCATATGGAACAGCACAATGAGCAGGCTACAGAGTCCATCGGAGAGGATGATATCATCAAGAAAGCGCTAGATGCCTCCGACATCGCCTCCGACTGCGGAGACGATGTCAAACCACACCCTTGTACTCATGAACTAATCAGCTGTGGCATCTGTGGCGAGCCATGCTGTTGCCCCAACTACATTCCTTTCCATATGAAACTGCACAGCGAAGTCATGGACCAAGAGCCAATCTGCCAAGAGGAAGTCGCCTTCGTTGCCAATCCAACAACTGTTACTGATCAAGATGTAGCTGATACAGCAGGTATTTATTAAAACTGGTTATTTGTCCATTTCATGGTCTTGTTTGTCACATCTTTGCTGACTCTTTGTCTTGTTTTCTATGTGTCATTTACTCTTCCCTCTTCTTTTCTCCGTTCTCTTCTCTGCTTTCTCTTTACTACTTTTTCAATTCTCTTTTAGGCCAATAACACAAGGATGTTCCATTTGAAACTTCACCTTTTCTTCTCTTATATCTATTTGTCATTTCAAGATGCTATTCAAATTGTCACAGCTTCTGCAATAGAAACAGTACTGTACATGTAGTTGGAACTGCCAGAAGCAATCACTCTTTAAAGCCCTACTGTACTTCTTGTAGCTACGTGCTCCCTTTATATAGAAAACAATGCCTAAGCAGTGCCTGTTGGTCCCCCATGATATTCTTTTTCTGATGTTAATTGAGAGCTGAGTTGATGAGAAAGCCACCTGTCAGTGACCTTACTGGGTGTTCTAATCCTTCATGGCAAAACTAGTACAGACAGGCTTTAACCCTTACTGTACTGGGGGGGGGGGGCCTGGGAGGCCCCCCCCTCGACATTTTCGGAGATTGCGCCGCAACCGCTTGGAATTTTGAATTGTCGTTTCATGACTTTTTTCCCTCAAGTCTTACGCACATTTTGATACCATTTTCGTCGAAATCGGATATACCTGTAAGGCGTTACATAACAATTAGTATGCGCATGTCATCAAAAAAAAAAAAATAAATTACAAATCGCATCAAAATTTGCATAAATTATCATTATTAATTACATTAAAATAACTTTTTTGTGTTAGAAAAGAAGTTTCATATGAATAATGAGTTTCAACATTCAAAAATTGGAGTTTGACACGTTTTCTGTAAAATGCATAAAATTAGCGCGTTTTGCATAATTAATTAGGCTAACGACACAAATTTGCATATTTGGAAAAAACTAATTATACCATCTTGTTCCTTACGTAAATATCTACAAACATGCAAATTTTCGTGTTCATCGGACAATCGACGGCCGAGATCATAGGGGGGGGCCTCCCAGGCCCCCCCCCAGTCAGAGGGTGCTCAAAATAGCCCAGTACAGTAAGGGTTAAGGTGAAGCAGAATGATCATCAATTAAAACTTCAACTTCTCTCGTTTTACTTGTCATTCCTAGATGCTGTTCAAGACGTCGCATCTTCTGCAGTTGAAGCAGTAGAAATGGTCCAAACCCCAGAGGCAGTTGAAGCGCCAAGAGCAGTGTCGACACTGGTGCCGAAACCAGAAGCTGTTGAGAAACAAGCGGTGAATAATGGCAGTGCCGTCATGGAGGAACATGTGGAAGAATTTGACTGGGCCAGTGTTGCCAACTTCCTTCAAGGAACTCCTGAACCAGGTATGTGATTTTTTAAACCTGGGCCCCATTTCACAAAACTTGTCATTAGTGACAAATGATAATTTTTGTATAAGCTACTGAAATCCTTGCTTCTGTTTGGTTATCAGCTGATTTGTCACTGATTTTGGTCATCTGTCATTGAAAAAAGGCTTTGTGAAACGCCCCCTGGGAAGAGCGTGAGCTCTAGGCAGAGAGTTTTCCAGAGAGAGAGAGAGAGAGACCGGCCATTTACTACTGGCTCTATTTTTCAGAGGTATAGCGTTAGGGTTGCTGTAGAGGATAAGGTTAATGTTAGGTTAGTGAGGTGTAGAGCTTGGTCCAGGTTTTGAGTTCTGAAATTGTATAATTTATATAGATAATAAGGAACTGACTGGAGTGATTATTGCCGGAGCATTTGATGTTATATCAGAGGGGAAAATTAAAGATGTAAAAGAAATTGTGCAAAGTATTCAACCATGATTGCTATTTATATAAAGAATATGTCTAGCAGTTATTGAGATATATTTGAAGATTTTAAGGAGCTGGTATTTCAATATCAATGTTAAAACAGAAGTTGATTGTTCAAGTCACTCGCAGAAGGATAGGGTGAATTTATTTCCACTTGACACTTTATCAGCACTAATGTCCTTTGGCAAGACATTGATCTACATGTACATTTGCCACTCTCCACCCAGGTGTTAAATGGGTACCTGGTACAATGCGAAAGTTAATGTGGTTGGATTAGCAAGTGGCGCTTGTAAAATGGCGACTGGCTGGAATGCTCCCCAGGGAGTGAAAATGTGCATACATTGTGTTGCGGGAAAGCCTAGGGTAATAATATGTGCTGCGCCTAGAAACGAAGTATTGGCGCATTATAAATGTGAGCTATTATTAATGTTATTATTTCTTCTCTAGACCCATTGCCTGTTCCTCCACCCCTCGCCAGCAGGAGCAACGTTGAACCGTTGAACGGATCACCAATCAAGGAGGAGCCCTCCACAGCTAGTCATGTCAATGAGAACCAGGTGACGACGGATCACGTGTGTCTTCAGGCCGAGGTGACCTGCGAGACCTGCGACAAGCTCCTGTGTTGCATCAACAACCTCATTCCGCACCTGGACACCCACAAGGTGATCAGCGTACGGTGCGAGCTCTGCCAACGGGACGTGGAGATGACCAAGACCGTCACGGTGCTCAAAGACGGGGTCAAGATCTACAAATGCGGGAGCTGCGTGATGGGCATATCAATGATGTCGTCCAGCCCCTCCAGGACATCTCAGGTAAGAGCTGGTGAACCACGTGTCCTCGCAAAGAAGAGTATTCCGTGTCCACACTGCAGCAGGGTGTTGAAGTGCCGCAAGGATTACACTCGCCACGTGAAGATCCATGCGGAATTCAAACCCTTCAAGTGCGATATTTGTGACAAGGAGTTCACAGCGATGGCCAACCTGAGGCGTCATCTGGACGCGCATGCCGGGGTGAAGCCACATGAATGCCAGATCTGCGGGCAGTACTTTAGTGGCCACATGGCTCGTCACATGAGGACCCACACAGGCGAGAAGAAGTACAGCTGTGAGATATGCGACAAGGGATTCCAACGCTTGGAGCATCTGAAGAGGCACCTTTGGCAGCATGTCAAGGATGGACAGGCTACTAGCTCCCATAAACAGCTACGTGAGTAGAAAGCAAAGATTCATCCAGCCTTCTAGCCATTATCCCTTGTCCAAGTAACTGTACCAAAGTCTCAACTGTGCCAAAGTCTGTAGATTGTGCATTCATGTAGCTTTAGCCGGCATGTGCTTCACGGTGGTGTCTTCTGGTTCGGTGGCGTAGGGAACTCTTCTTTACATTAACGTTCAAGACTCTACCAAACTAACATAGCTTTAGCTGGCATGTGCTTCAATGTGGTGTCTTCAGGTTTGGTGGTGTAGGGAATCCTTCTTTACACCAACATTTAATAGTCTAAAAAACTAACATAGCTTTAGTTGGCATGTGCTTCAAGGTAGTGTCTTCAGGTTTGGTGGGGTAGTGAATTCTTCTTTACACTAACGTTTAAGACTTCATAAAACTAACAAGCTTTAGCCGGCATGTGCTTCAGGTTTGATGGGGTAGTGAATTCTTCTTTAAAGTAACGTTTAATACTCTAAAAAAACTAACATAGCTTTAGCCGGCATGTGCTTCTAGAGAAATCTTGTTTACGCTAACGTTTGAGACTTGATTAAACTAACCATCCTTCTCGCTGTGATGTTTGCATGCTATTTACATTTAGGCTTATATACCAAAGACTTCATAACATCATTTGTCCCATTTGTTTAGTTTCCCCGGAATGAGATTTCATTGTTTATTAAAGAATTCAACAGAAGAAAAAAGAAAGATCATACAAAAATACACCTGAAGAAATTCTAAAAACATGTGTATTGTACTTTATTTTTTTAAAGTTTGTTCTCTGTGAAGAGGCAGTCATTTTGTGACAATTTCAAATATTTTCAATAATTGAAGGATTTTTTTTTGATTCTCTGGAACTCAAATTAATTGTAATTTTTTTTTCTTCCCCCCTATTTTTATAGTTTTGTTCATACCTCTCACTTATTTCTTATTATTTATGCAAATTTACATAAATGGTTCTTCTATGTCCATCTTTTCTTTTTATTGCAACGTTATAACATGTTTGTTTACTCTTCTGCTGCATGATCAGTGCCTTATATATTTTGCTTAATATTTACAGGGTTGCTTTTTGTTTTGTTTTGTTTTTTAGTTGTTGTTTTAATGCTATTGGCGTGTATCATTCATGTATGAACATTTACGCCCACTTTTTGTGTGGTGTTCTATTTAGTCTTGGAAAGCTGTAATATTTCAGTTTGTTTGGATACATTTTGTGATGACTATCCTATTATATTTATTAAAAAAAAGAAAAATATGCAGAGGTGATCAATCGCTTAAAAAAAGACGGTGCTTTTATCTTTGTCATTATTATGAACCTATGAATCCGTTATACAGTATTGCTTGAAGTAAAGTAGACACTCTCACACTGTGTCATGCATGACTGCATGTGTTATTCCATAGACTTTGATGTGACTTGGTGTGTATGTGTCTACTTTATTTTAAGCAATACAGTATGCATTGCTGTTCATATTCGTCTTTTCGTAATCATGCATAAGGTCACTTCCAAAAACTTAATCCAGTTTTCACCTTACCTAGGTAAAGTGAAAGGAAAAGGATGCATGGTACCTAAATGCATCTTGTGTGTGTTGGGTTTTCAAAGTGTCCTTATCTCATTGAAACGTCACTTAATTCTAAAACACATGTTTCAATGAGGTATCCTTTTTAGACTTATATAAGGCATAACAAAAAAAGATGTTGTATTGCCCGTTAGGTGGCAAAACATGGGTCAGTCGGTCAGAATTTTTTTTTTCTCCCTTGTTTTATATTTATTACTCCCTCTTTAGCTGATATTTCTCACTTTTGAATGTTTAATTTTTTTTCTTCTCTAAAAAAGAGTTCAAATTATTATTTTTTTTTTTAAATGCCGACCGTAGTTTTCAAGATTTTTGGGTCGGTCGCAAAGGGCAATACAACATTTTTTTTTTTAGGCCTCATGAGGAACGGGCCCCTGTTTCCTTTTATTACCTGAATATCACAACAACTCATTATGGTGATGAATAATCATGTTTTTTGCTTTTTCTTGTCTCAGTTGAATTAGGCATCACAGCGGATTCTCCGCCGCCAAGCGAGGCGGCGCCCTCTAAGCCCAACTGGTGCCATATCTGCGAGAAGGTGATCCCGGGACGGCTTGCCAGGCATATGATAACACACAGTGGCGTGAAACCCTACCAGTGCAGCGAATGCCCCAAGGCTTTCTTCCGCTACGAGCACCTGAAGAGGCATCTTGATATGCACTCCAGGAATAAACAATATACCGGGGTAGAGTCGTCAGCGACAGGAGTAGAGTCGTCAGCGACAGGGGTAGAGTCGTCAGCGACAAGGTTTTCTTCTGATACGAGCACCTGAAGAGGCACCTTGAAATGCACTCCAGGAAGACACAATTTACCGGGGTAGAGTCGTCAGCGACAGGGGTAGATTCGTCAGCGACAGGGGTAGAGTCGTCAGCAACAAGGCTTTCTTCCGATACGAGCACCTGAAGAGGCATCTTGAAATGCATCGGGGTAGAGTCGACGCCCTGAAGGGTCAATAGGTCAGAGTGAATCATTACTGTAAACTAATTTCCACACTTTACATGTTTTAATCCCGAAGTACAACCTATGCGACTAGACTTTGCTTCTTGTAAGAATATCTGGAGAAGGTATCTCAAAATCCACGCTCAGAGATCATAACTTACTGGAATGCTGTCTATACCTTGAAGTGAAAGCAATTCCATCACTGTACATGTTTTATCCAAAGTACAACCTATGCGAGAAGACTTTTCTTCAATGAGAATATCTGGAGAAACATCTGGAAGTCCAAGGTCGGAGAGGACAATTTACCGTGGAGCAGCAAACACCCTGAAGACGTGAAACCAATTCATTCACTGTACATGTTTTATCCTGAAGTACAACCTATAAGACAAGACTTTTCTTCTGTGGGAAAATCTACAAGTCCATGTCTGGAGAGAACAATTTACAGGGGTGCTATCGACACCCTGAAGTGAAACCAATTCTTTTAACCATATGTGTTTAATCCGAGAGTACCACCTTTGGGACAAGACTTTCCTTTAAATGTGAGAACATCTCAAAGTCCATGTCTGGAGAGAACAATTTACCGTGGTGCAGCAAACACCCTGAAGATGTGAAACCAATTCCTTTATGTGTTTTATCCAAAGTACAACCTATGCGAGAAGACTTTTCTACAGTGAGAATATCTGGAGAAGGCATCTCGAGGTCCAAGCTCGGAAAGGACAAATTTCTTCAGTATACATGTTTTTATCCTAAAGTACCACCTATGTGACAAGACTTTACTTCTGTGAGAACATCTGGAATTCCAAGCTTGGAGAGGACAATTTCTTCAGTATACATGTTTTTATCCTAAATTACAACCTATAAGACCAGACTTTCCTTCAGCGAGAACATCTGGAGAAACATCTGGAAGTCAAAGCTTGGAGAGGACAATTTCTTCAGTATACATGTTTTTATTCTAAAGTACAACCTATGCGACAAGACTTTCCTTCTGTGAGAACATCTCAAAGTCCATGTCCAGAGAGGACAATTTACAGGGGTGCTGTTGACACCCTGAAGTGAAACCAACTCCTTTAACCATAAGTGTTTTTATCCAAAGTTCAACCTACATGTATGCGAGAAGACTTTTCTACAGTGAGAATATCTGGAGAAGCATCTGGAAGTCCAAAGTTGGAGAGCATAATTTGCCGGATGCTGTCGACACCCTGAAGTTACATGGGGTTGGGTGAATTATAGCTTTGAACCGATTCCTTCACCATGACATGTGTATTGATTGATATCTTTCATCCCTGAGAGCAACCGACGTGACAAGGCTTTCTTTCAGTGACAACAACTGAAGAGACAATTTGGAAGTCTACGTTGACGAGGATCATTGGGTGTATTCACTGTAGGCCTGAGTCGAAACGGGTCCCCGCCCGGGCCCCGACCGTCGAGCTGAAACCCGGTTTTTCGTTTTCGGGTTTCGGGTTTTTCAAAATTAAATTTCACACTGATATTTTGAAATATAGAACTAAAAATATGCAATTCACAAACTTATATTTCAATATAATCAAATAAATATGCTTTAGAAATAAATGGATATTGTTTCAGTTGACGGTAGGTGTTTTTATCGGTCTAAAATTGAGGCTGCAAGAAAGGAATCACGCTTCGTGGTACCGATCGAGTGCGTTCAGAAACGGAAGTGGAAATAGATCGATGACCCACTGAAGACAGATCAAGAAAGTGCCACACAAAAGACTAAAATGTTGATCAGACTATTGCAATTAAATCGTAATACTAAAGGCATTAATTTAATTGTCAAAATATATCCACAATATAATGGTTTACCCTTGGTAGTTTGATGAAGGAAAATAAATTAAAGCTCTTGAAATAACATCGAAGTGCCTTTCGTTCGTTCTAAAAATGCGTGTATAACGGCAATCAGAAGTTACGAGTCAAGCTTGATATGCATGTTTACATCCCTGCACCGTCATTCGACCTGATCGGAACAATAAGCATTGAACCAATTAAAAAACATCACGTAAGACTTTGAGGGACTCCAATTCAACAAAATTACCGTAAAATAGTTATTTGCTTTGACAAATAATACTATAGATATTCATAATATCTTACAGAAATAATGATATTTCATGAGCTACGTACTCTATATCGAGTTCAGCTAGCCATCATTTTGAAATGAGACGTAGTTGTCATGCATGCAGCGCAGTGGAATACGGCAGCTCGCATCGCAGAGAGGGAGAAAAAAAAATCACGTAATAGGCACGTGAACATCACGTGATCTCAGGCCCGCGCTTTTTTCCTCTCTCTGCTGCACACTGCCCTCTACAGTCTACTGCATGACAACTACGTCTCATTTCAAAATGATGGCTAGCTGAACTCGATATCGAGAACGTAGCTCATGAAATATCATTATTTCTGTAAGATATTATGAATATCTATAGTATTATTTGTCAAAGCAAATATCTATTTTACGGTAATTTTGTTGAATTGGACTCCCTCAAAGTCTTACGTGATGTTTTTTTAATGGTTTAATGCTTATTGTTCCGATCAGGTCGGATGATCGGTGCAGGGATGTAAACATGCATATCAAGCTTGACTCGTAACTTCTGCTTGCCGTTATACACGCATTTTTAGAACGGACGAAAGGCACTTCGATGTTATTTCAAGAGCTTTAATTTATTTTCCTTCTTCAAACTATCAAGGGTAAACCATTATATTGTGGATATATTTTGACAATTAAATTAATGCTTTTAGTATTACGATTTAATTGCGATAGTCTGATCAACATTTTAGTCTTCTGTGTGGCACTTTCTTGCTCTGTCTTCAGTGGGTCATCGATCTATTTCCACTTCCGTTTCTGAACGCACTCGATCGGTACCACGAAGCGTGATTCCTTTCTTGCAGCCTCAATTTTAGAGCGATAAAAACACCTACCGTCAACTGAAACGATATCCATTTATTTTTTAAAGCATCTTAATTTAATTCAATTGATTATTTTATTGTTTTGAAAGCAGTAACTGTCCTTTCCGTCGCATTATTAGAACAGCAACTTAGTCTAACTCCCGACGCTGCATGCACACGATTTTGAGTGTCAGTGCAGTGGTGAAAATTTCGGGTACCCGGTCCCCGCCCGAAATTTTCAAGTCAAACCCGGGTTCGGCAAAACCCGTGATGACTCAGGCCTAATTCACTGTGACCTCCTGAAGTAACAATGGGATGAGAGGGTTCAGTGAATGCATTGCTCAAGATTGGAACTACATGTACATCGTAATCTAGGGCCCCGGTCTCACAAAGAGTTGATATCAATATCAGTATCGCAACTATGTAGATAGGAGACTGCAAACTTGCGATTGATTGGAGGACTTGCGATTGATTTGGATCGATCGAAACTCTTTGTAAGACTGGGATGAAAGGGTTTGGTGATTGCATTGCTTAAGATTTGAACTACATCGTAATCCAGGGCCGCGTCTTACAAAGAGTTGTTATCAATCGCAACTATATAGATAGGAGACTGCAAACTTGCGATTGATTTGGATCAATCTCAACTCTTCGTAAGACGGGGCCCTGGACCTGTCATTGATATTGAACCAAAGGGATCAGAATTGAAAATTTAGATTAGACCTTGCTGCCCATAAGCACCATGGCTGGTATTCAATCGAATGCCTATGTCAGAAATGAGAGTATTTTACTAGATTTCTGGCTAAGATAAATACTTTACAATGTAGCCAAATTTGAGATACATACACCATGTACATGTATATATGTTTATCTTGAAATAGATGTAGGAAGTTTGTGTAAAGGATTGAAAGGAAAGTTATTGTTGGTTTATATGTTGAAAATTCAATTTTCCTTTGTGACGCTAAAACAAACAAAAGAATGTAAGGTTAGAGCCCTTTATTAAAATGGCTTCTTGAGTTTTGTGTTCTTGTTCTTGTTCTAAAGGCGGAGGTCTAGCTATGACATTGAGATATTAAAGAGAAGTGAAAAGTGCCAAGCTGAGGCTAAATGATAGCAAAATTCCTTAATTGCTGCAAAAAAAATACATTATAATCGTGCTCCCAGGATATTTTAATGTTCACTGTGGATGCTGTGATAATAATATTTCCCTGAAATTATTGAACAGTGTTTTATAGACATGGAGATTACATTTGCGGGCCACTTTCAAGGAATGCAAGTCATTGTCAAATTTTTTCATGAACAGCCTTTGGTACATGGAAGCTACTGTTTAATTATCTATAAAGGAAATGTTTTTTGTAATTTGTATCATGCCATATAAGACGCTCAGAAATAAGAGTTGAATGTAGAAATCAATAAAAATCACAAATTTCAAGCAAATGTCAATAACAATCTGAAACAATAATGTGTATCTTTCTGTAGAATAATATGCTAAATCATTAATTCATAACTGATAAAAGAACATCTGTAATTTCTGTATAATCTAGCATTTATATTTTGTTCTTTCTAGTGCACTATCATCAAAGTTTCATAAATTCATTTTACATAGCAAAAAGAAATAATGTGATGTTTAACCACATTAAAAATTAATTGTGACTCCATTTTATGTAGAATATTCAATATCGTATAATTTCTCTTGGACATAGAGTTAATTTGTCTATCTTTTGTTCCAAATCCTGAGCAAATTTTTTTTGGGGGGTCCATTTTCCTCTTTTTTTTCCCCCATGAGAAAAATATAACAATAGACTACCGGTAGTTTTCATAGGAAATGCCATTGGAATATATTTAGAAAATACCCAAAATATATTTGTTTGCATGTGAAAAAGGACCAGGGAGGGAATATGTGCTTGTATCTAATCTGCTCACAAAGAGCCCTGTTACATGGAAAAGTATATTTGACAAAGATTAGGGTCAAAGATTATACTTACTTGTAAAGAATTGGTGTACATGTTTTCTTTATTTTTCCATATGCATGTACATGTTGTACATAGTATGTTGATTGAAATTGGATTGTTTTGCTGAAAAATATTGCATTCACTATAATAAAATATTTGGTTCACTATTCGTTGTTTGGGGTTGCCTTTACAAATATGGTAATATTGTTCCATCTACATATGGTACTGGTCTATTTCCTACTACTTAGCAGCATGTTGCCTTGTGTATACTGTGTGCTAGACCACTATGTATATTTAAAAAAAAGTTTGTTATACATAATGTGTAATTCAATTCATTCCTCTATATATTTCCCCCTGAATTTAATGAACAAACTACCTCTCGAGAACAGTTACCTTGTTAAAATGTTATTGATTTTCTCATGTCTCATCTTCTTGTTGTTTCTTGTCCTTTCTGCTATCTGTTTACCTCTATTTCCTCATTATTTTCATGCTCCCTTGCATGTTTTATCTTCATTCCTTATTTTCACTTGTACAAACATACTTTATTCATTCGTCTTGTATTTATTTGTCAATCAATATATGCCATTCGCTCATTTTTATATTGATTTGTATTGTGAATTCATAGTATCAAGAAATTTGGGAAGTTTTTTTCTTTATTTAACTTTTATTTTGCATACTCTAAGCACCCGTAGTTGAGCCATTGTATGTACCGGTAGTTTGTATTACAGTGGCACAGAATGAAAACCCCAATTCAAAGTTCATACAACTACTTTCTTGCCAGTTGCCACGCCTAATATTATGTCTCAACTAATTGACAAGTTCAAGGAATTTGCCACAAATGTTTATATTAACAACAACAAAAATGATAATAATGGGTTCTTGTAGAGACTTTAACAAAATGTTGATCCTTCATATAATACAAGTAGAAGGGCATGTACCCACATTTTGTTCAATTTATAATCGAGCATTAGTTTGGTCTAGGTCAGGCAAGCCTCTAGCAAGCTCTTGAGTCATTTAGGTAACTATTGTGCAGGCATTATGTCTAAAGTTCAAGTATATTAATGAACTGATCTATTTTGAGTAAAGGCGAGCCCAGAATCTTGTGCCATGACATTGTTACAAATTTATTAACTTTGATGCATGGTAGTTAATTTTGGAAAGCTCATGCATATTTAATCTCATGAATATTCATGTAAAAGACTGGTATATATTTCTCTTTGTGTATAAATATGTCATTCTACATTTGTTTACAGGCATATTAATCTGATGAATATTCATGTTAAAGACTGGTTCATGCATATTAATCTGATGAATATTCATGTGAAAGACTGGTGGTGTAATTTTGTCATTTTATATTCATGTGAAAGACTGCATATTAATCTGGTGAATATTCATGTAAAAGACTGGTTGTTCATGCATATTAATCTGGTGAATATTCATGTAAAAGACTGGTTGTTCATGCATATTAATCTGATGAATATTCATGTAAAAGACTGGTGGTATAATTTTGTCATTTTATATTCGTTTACACTACAGGCACTGATAACCAAGATTAGGCACAGAACAGCAGAGACTGTCATTTTATGTTTTATTTTGATATGTACTCAGAATTACTAAGTTACATGTAAATGGTGAAGTAATAGAGAAAGTTGATTTTTGTATTGTAGTGATGAGATTGTGAATATTGTGCTGATTTGTTGATTTATTTAGCATTAAAAGAGAAGTTATTTCTGACATTTTGTGCGCTTAGATTCATAAATCCTGTCAAATAGGTTCAGAGCGAGGTCAAGTGAATGAAAAAAGTTTGATTGTAATCATCTGGGCATATTAAAGTGCCATAGAGAGAAAGAGCAAAGAGAGAGTGGGGTTTAAAAGAGAGAAAAGAAAGAGAGAGAGAGAGAGATGATAAAAGAGAGAAAAGGGGAGGGTTTGGGGGAGTAGAAGTTTATAGAAAATAAAAAGAGAAGTCAAGTAAGAAAGCGAGAATATGGAAAGAAAACACGAGTACAGAAAATGGGAAGAGATAGTGTTGGAGGGAAAGGACCCCAGCTCAAATTGAGTCCAGTCTTGATGAATATAATACGACTGGGATCATCTCTTAAGTGCTTGGACACATTGAAGGTGTATTGAGCGCTATATAAACCCAGCTTTTATGTAATTATCAATCTTTGGCACAAATTCCAATATTCCACAGCAAATTTTAAAAAAAAATCCAGAGGCAATTATATAATAGGAAAACGGGAAAACCTGTGTTGCAAGAGAAGTTATGTTTGTTCGATTTTTTTTTTATTTTTTTATTATTTAAAGCACAATGGGCTGTGTACCCTGCTTATCATCTGGTGTTTGTTACTTTTTATATTTTTACGATTTGCAATATTGTATTATATATGTCTTTTAAATAAACTTATAAAATGAGAACAATTTAGCCACTGGCTGCTAATCGTGTTCAGTATTACATTATACCATGAATAATTAAACATTGCAAATGCAAATTGGCCACATTTGGAGAAATAATACAAGAACAAAACAAACAAGTTTAGTACAAGTTATATCCATTTTTCTTCTCAAGGAATCTATATTCCTTTAATCCATATTTATTATTTTTCTTGCATTAAAGATTGCCATGCATACAGATAGGTATATTCATTCCATGAATAAATACATATATACAGAGTATAGCTAGAAAATAAAGCACCATCTTTCGTCCACACTATACTACAAGTAAAAAAGAAAATCACCCCACACATTAAATATTCAACAATACACAAAACGTAAAGAATTAGGCTGCTTAGCTGCCTATTCAAATGTGACACTTCCCTCATCAAAATGCTCTCCCAAAATTACATTTTGCTGCTCCAAACAGTATTCCTCATATCAAATCTACACGCATCAACTATTGCTAGGTTAGAGAAACCTCTAGCAAGCCGTAACACTTCTAGGAAGCCTTGTAGATCCCCAAGGGTACAAAAGAGAGATCAGGAAATATTCCATTTATTGTCTTCAATAAATTGGCAACAGAATAACCTTACTTATGAATTAACATACACAAATAAATACATAAATACCAGTATTATTATTCTTTCCATGTATTAACATACACCTCGAAGCAAACAAATAAATACATAAATACCAGTATTATTATTCTTTCCATGCAGGATATTCAATTTCATGAGCAGAGTAGAAAATAACGATGTATCTTACGCTTTGAGCAAAAGCACACCGATAACCATGCAATTTTTCGAAATCAGCACCTCATGGTTTGAAAAAAGCATCTGAAGGACGATAACATTTGTGTCAATACCTCATACAATGACTTGCGAGAATGCAAAAAAGCTCTTTCAATTTCCTATATTGTACCTCACTCGAGGCCATTCAATACTATACCTGTAAATATTAAAAAACTAACTCTAAACAACGGTTCAGCAGAATACCCAACATGTAACCTGCAAGGCAGTATCTAACAATAAATATATCTCAACATTTCTAAATCAATGATTCAGTCAACAACTAAATTATTCATAACGTTACCAAGTTTTTGAATTTACTATTATTAATAAGTATGTAAAAAATTGATTTGTCCAGATTAGTATTTATTGAGGATGTGACATATTTACATCTAAAAGTATTTGATAAAGGCCCTACTTCCACCAATCCATGTTCCTTTCTCGAAATACACAAAAGACATCAAATTTACAGGGGTATGAATAAGCTAGCTGTTAACTGTATTTGCAAAAGCAAACTATGTATGAAAATATTAGCTGTGCAATTTGTGATAATTTATATATGATCTTGCAAGGATCATTGCATGAGGTTGGGGCAAAGAGAGAGCACCAAACTAACTCATCCCTTTTAGGGTCAAAGCAATTTATTCATCATTCAGTATGTTAAAACACAAATTTTCCTTTCCTTGAAAATAATATTTCTTAAGTCCTGCACAAATTGAAATTCTGTAGATAATCTACAAAACCCTGTTTTAGATCTATTTCACTCCAGAAATAATTTTTTTTTTTTTGCAGTCCAGCTCTGTGGAATGATTTTTTTCCTTCATCAGTCATTAAGTGTTCTGAAGTACCTTGAAAGGATTAAACCCTTCCGTTTTTCTACCTGATAAAATTCAAGTAAATCGGCACTTATATGTGGAATGTTTAACACATTGATTGCTTTGGTCGCCTCTCTGCACAGTCGCAAGTTTGCCACACAAACATTTCTGCACAATACGATAAGCAGCAATGGAGAGAGGGTTGCTTTGTGCTACGCAATGGCTTTGATATATTATCAATTTTCAGTCTTGATTAGCTCCATGTATGACAACCCCTTTAACACTGGTATAGATCAATCTTGAAGCCTTTGGTATATCTTATCTCGTGATAGAAACAAAGTGGCACAGCTAGTTTTTTTGCGTGGCATATAAAGAGGCAATTATAAAGGCACGATTTGAAAGGTTTGCTTAAATATAATTACTCTGACAAATGCCAGCTATGGGCCGCTTTTACAAGAAACACAAAAACAATACATATTATTTAAAGGGATAGTCGAGTTCTGTTACAGAGGGCGCTACACAATTTTTTTGTTGTTGTGAGATAATGAAAAACTGAGTGTCAAAATTGAAAGAACATACAATTTAAATGACAAAATCATCTTTGTTTGATCAAATTTAGTTCAGAGACGGCTGAAATAGCCATAAATATAACGGTTTCTTATACTTGTGTATTTCAGCCGGCCCATGTATTGCTTTTTTTAATCAATTAATTAATTAACGGTCACCATATTTTTGTAAAAGTGAAGCTGAATTGGTATGATCGTATTGGCTAAATTTCACACATTTTGGGGTCTAAAATTACCTTCATAGCAATTTTAGGTCCTAAAAGGGCACTAGAAATGTAATAGATACGAATAAGAGCAATAACATGCACTTTGAAGGCATTTGCGGTCTGAACTCAACTATCCCTTTAAACCTGTTTTTGTTAGGGATGAAGTAGGGTTGGGTTCCTGCCCATGGTAAATGCGCTAAATCACTTGTGCTGTTACAAAGGTATCTAATGCTGCCTGATACATTTCGGCAAAGTACTATCAAACATTTGAGGAAGATGAACCAACTTCTTTTATATATACCAAGGGCATGCAGAGATGACCCCTGAAAGTGCACCAATCACCAACAAATATTCTGTTGTGTATGGCTTGCCAGTACGTTTAGAGATCGTCACAATGTGAGAAAGAAAGTGGCCGGTAGAAGGACGTCACATACACCCCACTAGATCCTTTGGCTTGCGTGTCTAGAACTCTACATCTACAGAGATGCCAACTTTTGGAAAACATAAATAGGGAGGATTTGTAACGGACACCAAATAATGTGCGCGTAGCGCACATCTCGAGCGCGTAGCGCCCGACCCATGCGGCCGGGGTCCAGGGCCCGCCTTAGGGCCCTGGAAGCTCTGGGGTTCTAGATGCTCTCTGGTGCAATCTGAGCCTTATTTTGCAGCATTTTACATGTGTATTTAGTTCAATAATTCCCACTTTTTTTTAAAATAACATACAAATTGTACAAAATGCATGATGAATTCCTTTCATATATATGATACAGTGTTCGGTCTTATACTTCTGATACCATTTCTTGGTCTTCTTTAGCTGATTTTCCGCCATTTGGATTCTGTGTCAATATCCACGCATTGGTTACGGCGATCCATATGCTGAAACAATCTTTCGCTACTCTTAATTTGTCTTTTAATATAGTGGATTTACTACATGCTAAAGTTAACAGACGATATTTCTCATTCAATTCACAGATATATATACTGATAAGCGCCAAAAAAAAAATAAAAAAAAAAAAAAAAAAAAAAAAAAAAAAAAAAAAAAATCATTTTTTTAATTTTTTATAATAAATCGGGAGGATAAGGATGGTGATCGTAAGGTCGGGAGTTGGGGTGAATTATCGGGAGCCTCCCGATGAAATCGGGAGGGTTGGCATCTCTGCATCTACGGAATGACACAAATCAAATCCCTTTCATTGGAAAGTACGTGGGAAATGAAACCGATAGGGATGGACGTGGCCTGTAGAGGGGGGTCACATACACCCCACTAGATCCTTTGGCTTGCGTGTCTAGGACACTACATCTACAAATTGTCACAAATCAAAGCCCTTTCATTGGAAAGTATGAGGGAAGTGAGACCAATAGGGGCAGGCGTGGCTGGTAGAGGGGTGTCACATACACCCCACTAGGTCCTTTGGCTTGCGTGTTTAGGACTCTACATCTATGGATTGTCACAAATCAAATCCCTTCCATTGGAAAGTATGAGGGAAGTGAGACTGATAGGAACTGGCGTGGCCAGTAGAGGGGTGTCATATATACCCCACAGGATCCAGCATTCCCTCCCAATTTGGCTTGCAGTAACAGCGGACTTGGTTAACCGTACCTGCATCATGGCTGGAAAAAAGGTAGAAAGAGAGAGGGATGATTATTTCATGACATATAACGTGGTTCATAAAGTAAAGTAATGTTAATTCGTTTGCAAGCTTGTTGTGCATTCTATGTTTAAAAGATGAAAGCTGGTATCAGCTTTTACACCTGAAATTGTTAAAATAGATTTTTGTTTCAGTAAATTGTTAACGTATTCTCCTTTCTCTTGTTCTTCATCTGTTCATCGTCATTCTTTATCTCTTTAAGTTTTCTTCTACATCACTTCTTCCTCTACTGCCCTCCTTAAGCTCCTTTCCTTCTCTTCCTCTTCTTCTACTCCTTCATTTTCTCAATCACCATCATCATCATCCCGTCACCATCATCATTGTAACTAACCCAGCCATCGGTACAGGTATATCGCTACAGTGATACTGGTAGGGGTCAGGTACGTAGTCAAGACTCCATAGCGATCCTCATCATCACCCTCATCTCCATCACAATCATCATCATCATCACCACCGTCATCATTGTAACTCACCCAGCCATCGGTACAGGTATATCGCTACAGTGATACTGGTAGGGATCTGGCACATAGTCAGACTCCATCACAACCATCATCATCATCATCATCATCATCATCATCTCCATCACCATCACCATCACAACCCTCATCATCATCATCATCATCATCACAACCCTCATCACCACCCTCACAACCATCATCACCATCGTTGTATTAAACTCACCCAGCCATCGGTACAGGTATATCGCTACAGTGATACTGGTAGGGATCAGGTACGTAGTCAGACTCCATAGCGATCCTCGCCTGCTCTAGCTCATCCTCCATCTTCAGGGAGTTCTCCTGTGGGAGCGCCCAGTAGTCGTTGCTTTCTACCTCCATGGACTGAAAGAAAACGTTACATTGCAATTGCATATTGTTATTCATATACATTCAAACCTGCTTACAAAGACCACATGTCTACAAAGGAAAGACCACCTGCTACAAAACCCAACTGCCTACAAAGACCACACGTCTACAAAGGTAGGGCCACCTATCTGCAAAGGAAAGACCACCTTCCTACAAAGCCCAAGTGCCTACAAAGACCACCTGCATACAAAGACCACCTGCCTACAAAGAACACCTTTTGTGTTTCCCTTGGGCGGTCGCTATAGACAGGTTTCACTGTATTCATATATTTACGTATCAGACTATCAAACAGTTTCTTTGACTTTGTGTACATTATTTCTATCATTGTTATCTATCTGTTTTGTATTTTTTTGGGTATTAGAAATCGAAGAAATAATAATATATTGAACTAAACCAACACACAAAGAAACAAAATATTTTGTAAGCTGAAAATCGTATAGTGCACCAGCGTAAAATTAAGAGATTTTCTTATACAAATTGAAAATAACTATTGAGTCCATTCATTTAGTGTTTATTCATATCTATTTAGCAATCAGTAACCATGGATCTTTGCATCCTACCATTTTTATTTATCACCAGGGGGGTGTTTCACAAAGATCCTTATTCAAACTTAAGTTGGACTTAAAAGTTATGGAGAGCCATTTGTAGCCTTAAAGTAAAATATATTCAAAAGCAAAAATTGAAGTGTTTTAGACTTTTTATAAATTCCACATCAAGAACAAGACATCTCCTTGATAATAGTAAATATGAATGATTTGAATCAACATTTTATATCTTTTATAATAATTTGTACAAATTATTTTCATAGATGCTTTCCCTAATTGTTAAGTCCAACTTAGGATCTTTGTGGAACACCCCCTGGGTGGATAGGTGGACATATACTGGTATCAAAACCGAGGGCTCAAACCCAAGATCTTTCCATGTCGAGTCAAGAATCAAACCATTCAACAATGACGTCTCTATTTCTTTATGCAGACTTACCTTCATGTAATGGAGTTGTGATTGCAGCTTATCTGCTTTGGCCCGAAGTGATTCCTGCCTTGCGTGCTCTAGCTCAGGAGTTCTAATTTGTTTCTGGAAAAAATTAAAAGAAAAGAAATGCAATATGTTCAAAGAATTTGTTTTTGTAACGTGGGCTTTCATAACTTTATTGCCTAGTCTTATGCATCTTTTGATACCAAATCCATACAAACTCAACCAGCAGGTACAGCGATGCGCTGCTTGCGGCTAAAATAAACATTTCCCAATATGTACTGTACACAATGTAGATTTATCAATTTGAAGATATGTGAATATTGACTATTAGTCGATAAGCAATATAATTCAAATACAGTTTGAGATATGGATATAAAACTTCATTTGCTTATTTAATATGAGATACTCCATCTCTCTGTTAAGTTTCAGAATCTTTTTGTCACTCCATCTCTGAGATCCCGAAGGTGATGGGGGGGGGGGGGGTGGAATCCATAGGGGTGAACCATAACAACCACCTAACAGCGACAACAAATTACAAAGGAGTTGCAAAAAAGCTCTGGTAATATATAACAATAAATTTATCAAATATCACTGTGAAAACTTAGCACTTTTACCACACAAAATCCTAAAAGAACCCCTGTGAACAGAAACATATTTGTTTAGACTGCAAACTAACCTCTAGTTGTTTGCGAACGTTTTGAGGAGTCTGCCAGCAGCTGCTTGAATCTTGATCTATCTCCACTCTGGGGCTGCTCGGCAATGCCTCCTGACCCGATCCCGACCCCAGCCTCTCTGCCCCGCCCCCTTGACAACGTCCAGCCTCCCCCTGGCCCCACCCCTCTCTGTCCATTTGTGCATTGTCGCCGCCCCTGCAGGACCGCGCTACGGCCGTCCAGCTCGCCAACCTGCCCCCCTGCCACGAGAGCCACTTGGGACCTTCTCCCTGATTATTCGGTTGGGGTTCTACCCTTGGTCCCGTGTGATCACTCTGATGTTGGTGAAGTGACGGTGACATGTGAGGTACTTGGTGCTTCGATGGTTGATGTGTGACGGCGGGGAAAGACGTCTCTGGAAGGCAGTCGTCTTCCATCGCAAGGTCCGACGGCGAACACATCTTCTTTGCAACTGGACAAAACTGGGAGGTAAACATGAGTTGTGGTTGTCTGATTAAGTTGTAAAACAAACTGTGTTCAAGTCAATGGGAAGGTTGATGATGAAGTATATAGATGTTGGCCCAAATTCACTGAGGAGGTTTAAATTTAACCCATGGTTTAAATCTTCATTTACATAACCCATGGTCTAAAATTAGCGTAAATTAAGCGCAACAGTCAGACGTCCAATATTAGACGCGACAAAGGCAAGATACGCTTAATTTGCGCTAATTTTAAACCATGGGTTGTTATGTAAAGGAGGGTTTAAACAACTGGTCGAATTTAAACCTCCTTTGTGAATTCGGGTCATTTACTCTGAAATTTTGGACTTATCAAATATCAACATGAAAAGAATTTATGTACACTGTACAAAGAAACGCGGACAAGTACAATATTGGACTGCACATTCATTCATTTATCTTTTCATTCATTGATTCTTTAAAATATTTCATGCGTTCATTGATTCAGCCATTGTAACGATTGTCATTATTCATTTATATTATATGCTCATTTTATTTACCGATTCATTCATCCACTCACTTCAGTCTACACCCAGTTCTCCATCTATTCATTTATTTCATTCTATGACTATTTCAACGAATAGGAAAAGAATTTACCCATCATTGGATATGTTGTGGTTGTGGTTATTTTACCTGACTGCTAAGAAAGCATAAATGCTTGTACATCATACCTGCCAACATTTGAAAATGATAATTAAGAATTTTTAGCACGGTATGTTTTTCGAAAATAAGAAATCTGTACCCTTAACAGGCGTTCGCACATGCAGCGGCAGTGTAACTGGCAATACGCGGTAAATCTGTGCCAAAAATTCGCTGCTCAATCATGCAGCCCTTCAACGCACGCAATATGTGAACTCTCACATCGCGGCATATGATAAAACAAGCTTAATTTGGCTTAAGCAACACACACAAAAAAAAAAAAAAAAAAAAAAAAAAAAAAAAAAAAAAAAATCGAAATTTTGAAAATCCGGGATCTCCCACATTTTGGGGTCCTAAAAATCCAAAAATGCGGAATATTCCGGAAAATGCGGGAGGGTTGGCAGGTATGGTACATGTAAGTAAGCAACCAGACGGCCGACGGCTTTAGGTCCTCTCCGAAAGACCTGGTAATGAGGATTAATGCCTCACCAAAGGGCACTAGCGCATCGACTTGGTTTTGAACCCGGGTCACCGGATAACGAGACCATTGCTCTACCGAATGAGCTATCGCGCCTCCACATGGGGTGTTTTAAAATTCCTTCAACCATTCATTCATTTTTATCATCAGTCTTCTTATCTTATCAATTATCCATTCTTTTACTTTTAAAGATAAGGGTTGGAAAGAGCATACCTGCCAGCCTTTCAGATAAAAAATAAGGAATCTCTCAAGGCAAAATTAGGAATGAAGTCAATTTTATACACTTTTCACCAGGCAAAAAAATACTTTAAAAATTTTGGGGGCTACTTTTCAAGCTTGCTTGCATAAAAATAACACTCTTTATTTTGTTTTTCATTGAACTCTAGCAATTTTGGGGGGCTCTTTTATGACTTTCAGGGGCTCTTTTTGGCATTTCGGGGGCTAATTCGCCCTGAGCCGCCGTGTATTTTTTCCCTGCTTTTCACACAAAATATTCAAGAAACAGAGAGGAATCTGTGGTTCAAAACAATAGGTTGAAGGATAAAAATAATAGGAATCATTTCTCCAAAAAAGGAATGATTGGCAGCTATGAAAGAGGGACCAACACTGTTACTATGTACCTGATCATGCGGCTCCTCAGCCTGGGAGAACGTTGATTTTCTCTTAGTCCCATACATTCCAAAGAATGTCTTGCTCATGTCCCAGCTCGGGGGCATCCCCATCTGATCACAGGATGAAACTTCCATCACCAACAGGCACCAATCTTGATTAAACTGTGAGAGAGAAAAAAAATTAAAAAATCAGAAAACACATTTTGGACATGTGTGTATGATACCCAGTGGCATACACAGGATTTTGTCAAGGAGAGTGTTTTGAAATCGCGCCGTCCGATACTTCGATCAGTGGTGAGAGAACTAATTTTTTTTTTTTTTTTTTTTTTTTGGGGGGGGGGGGGGGGGGGCCCTGCAAATGTGAAAATTGAGGGAACCGTAAGGAGTAGTCTAGCTATTCATTTCTTGTTTTCACCAAAAAAATTGAGAGGGGGTTTAACCCCCAGAACCCCCCCCCCCCCCCCCCTGCGTACGCGCCTGAGGATGCCAGATCATAACCACTAGGAGACTTGTAGTAACAAATTTAAGGAGAAGGGACCCTCGCTTAGGCTCAAACCTCTCAAACCACCAGATTTCATTCAAAATCAGCACTTCAGTCTTTACTTTTTAGATCATTGAAAATTAGTGACAACTAATTAAATTCAAAAATTAAATTCAACAATTTACCAATTAAAAGAATAGGTCTAGACCAATTTAAAATTTAGATCGGAAATCTATCGTTATTCTTGGCAAACTGCTGTTTCGCCTTCATCATTCATAGATCTATTCATGGTTCAAACTTCAATGTCATTGCGAATTTGTGTGCATTTCTAAATCTTGCCCTTCACTACTCTGTATACTATAGCTCACTAGCTGTTTTAGCCTAGATCTACAGAAAGTCAGATTATTTCAGAGCCACACAATGACACATACACAGACAGAGCAACATCAACAGACACAGTCACAGGCAGAGTAGACTATTGTAGGCGGTAAGTGCAGTGCAGTGCAGTGCTAGCAACACTGAAATTGACCCAGATTTGATATTGTACAAGTGTTTGAGAAACAGTCTGCATAAATTTAGAGGAAAATGTGGCCTGCAAGTGCTAAGATATAAGTTAATTAACGCCGTTAACCTGCTAGTGCTACAGCCTTAATTGAGCTGAGTACAGCCTACGCTACAGCATAGGGTTGTAGTTCGAGACAGGGCGCGGGCCGGGCTGGCGGCGGGGAACTGACTCAGTGAGCCTAATCCCTGAGCCCCAGCTGCAGTGGCGATCAATTATCTTGCAATGCAGAGCACATGTAATATGTCAATAAACACCGCAGCTAGAACAGAACAGAACGGTAAAAACAGAAGACAATTACAGCTCTTGCCACAGAAATTGTCACAGGAAATTCATCTCACGTATTCTATAAATTCACGTCGAATGAACGATACATGTAATATGTAGAAACATACCTAAAATCCCACGAATTCGTCGGTTATTTTCGACTTCCTTTGTTGTGGTTTTGAAATTTTCCCAGCACAGGATAGAGCGCCAAACATTAGTGACCCGGAATTGACCAATAAGAAGCGGCGTCTTACAACCAGCTGATAAAGTTGGCTTCAGTACCGGTAATCTAATTGGCCAGTAGTAGAGAATCTAATTATAGCTGTTTATGTTGTTTCGGCATGGCGCCGGTGGTTTTGAATTCCAAATTATTTCCATCCTTGTTTACATTGAGGCCAAATTAATTGCCAGTTACTCGTCCAGAATTGTCTAAACAAAGCAATGTAAGGGGAGGGGGGGGGGGGGATCTACAATTTGTAAAGAGCTTTTTTTTCTCTCCTTTTCTTTCATGAGAAAATATTTTGCTACAGCCATCCGGCGAATAGGCGGGGGGGGGGGGGGGGGGCGTAAACAATTAGAGCACTTTATACACTGTTGCTCATATGCCCATGCCTTGAGCCATAATGCATGGCCGTCCAGAGGATTTTTTATGTTGGGGACCGGGGTAAAATGCAATAAATTATTGAATATTATTTGCATTTTCTGTGTTTTTTTTTAATTTATGGAAACTGCCTCCTACCCTAGCCCCCGCTGCGTACAGTCATGGTTCAGTGACATAGCAATGGCCTCGTAACTGCGAGGCCCCAGGATCAACACCGTGTCGATGTGCTATATTAGTGCCCTTTTGTGAGGCATTAATCCTCATTACTGTCGGACTTAAGGGCATAGGTCCCCTAGTTGATAAACATAGTAGCATAATATTCATGCTTTAGCAGTCACGCAAAACACATATTGGCAAATTATTATTCATTAAAATCTGAGACTGTATACTATTATCTAGATCTAGTATTTTTAAATTATTTTTAAAATAATTCCATAAATTGGGATAAAAAAAAATATTCCACCGTTATGAGCAACAGTGTAATTATTATTTGTTATAGGTAAAATCGTGGTCACCATTCCCCCCCCCCTTTTTTGGCCAGGAGGGCGGGGGGCGGGGGGGGGGGGGGAGGACATCACATGTCACCTTTTACTGTTACTTTCAAAGGTACCACGTTTGTTGCTAGACACACACTCTTTCTCTCTCTCTCTATCTATTCATTCCGTTTCACACCGTTTACTTCAGTCATTGGTGACCGTTTCATTTCAGTATTGTCTTTTTTTTATCGCATTTGTTTTACGAGGTAATAGTATAAGCGCTTAGAGACATTTGTATTAAGCGCTTTATAAAAGGTAAATATTATTATTATTATTATTATCGATTTTTGACTTGCTACCACATTCTTTCTTTTCATGTAGCCTTCGGCATCTGCCTATTTCTTTTAAGAAAGTATAACAATGTATAAACATTAACAGTCTCGCTTTTATCCCAAGACATGTTTGAATCTTTTTTATTAAGTAGATAGTCAGGTAATTAAATAATTACTTTATCTAGAAAAAGAATAGTCAGAGAGGGTCAGGGAATTGGTCATATTTTTTTTATGGAAAGTCATGGAAAAATCATTTATTCAAGGTATTTTTTACGGTTAGGCCAAAACAAAACAAATCATTTGGTTGTCCTCGACCACCCGCTCGTCATTTTTCATTGACAAACTGGAGGGGAGGCACTGTGCCCCCCCCCCCCCCTGCAACACCTGCCACTCGGCTCCGCACCCCCTGCCCTCTATTATTCTCTCTTTCTCCGTCAGTTTCTCTCTCTCTCTCTCTCTCTTCCACTCTCTTCCTACTCTCACACACTCTCTCCGTTCCTCTCTCTCTCTCGCTCCTTCAGCTCTATAAAATATCGCCGAACTTCAAACGATCACGTTTCGAAGATAGGTCTTTATTGTAAATACTGCAGATGCATTATGTTACGACATTACAGTAACATTAAAACAACTTTCTAAGATTTTTTTTTTTTTATTGCAGAAAGTCATGCCATCAAACGCAAAAACATATATTTCGAAAAAAGTTTCCAAAATAATATTTCAGGGTTGGCATATTTCCCGCTTCGGAGCTTATTTCTCGGACGCCGGGAAATAAGCGGTATTTACCGGTATTTACTGCTTTTTACTGGTATTTACCGCTTTTTACTGGGAAATACCGGCAAATATATTTTTCCAATCACTTGTTTATAGGGATTGTCCAATTTTAAACATAATAACAATGGTGGTGAGTATCTTTGCTCTGGTGTGTACTCTTTGTGTGTGTGTGTGTGTGTGTGTGTGTGTGTGTATGTTTGTTTGTGTCTGTTATTATGAAATGCTGGAAAAAAATACAGGAAAAAGATCCCAAATATACTCTTAATCTATTATGATGTTCTTCATTAAGTCAGTTGCTAATTACCATATTCATGAGGAGTGTCGTGGTCGAGTGGTTTAAGGCGCTTGACTGGAGATGCGAAGGTCGAGGGTTCGAATCCCGACACGGCACTAATATCCTTTGGCAAGATATTAACCTGCACTTGTTACCATCCACCCAGGTGTTAAATGCGTATCCGGTAGGATGCGACCGTCATTGTTGGTCAAATAGTTTTTGAGCGTCAAGTAACGCCTGGCTGGAATGCTCCACAGGGAGTGGAGATTGTGCACCCAGTGTGTGCGGGCAAGCACTGAATCCAATGACCGGGGTAATATATATTCTGTTACTTAAAGGGATAGTCCACCCCAGGATTTTCTTTAGCTGACGATATAGACCTAATAATACCATGAAGAATGATACAAGTCTCATTAAAATCCATGATCACATAACGAAGATATATCGACTTTTTTATCGAAAATCAGCCGCCCCCCAAATGCAAATGCGTTACATGGGCATGAAACGATTGTGACGTATGTTGCGAGCTGCCTTCTTATTTCGGAGAAATTCACTTTCGCTTTCACTTTCATTCATGATTCGTCGTGTCAGTGCGATAACAGTGTACCGCGAGCGAAAGTGAATGTCTGCGAAATAAGAAGGCAGCTCGCAACATACGTCACAATTTCGATACTATCGGTTATTTTTTGGCGATCGTTTTTTGCCCATGTAACGCATTTGCATTTGGGGGGCGGCTGATTTTCGATAAAAAAGTCGATATATCTTCGTTATGTGATCATGGATTTTAATGAGACTTGTATCATTCTTCATGGTATTATTAGGTCTATATCGTCAGCTAAAAAAAATCCTGGGGTGGACTTTCCCTTTAAGCGCTTAGAGACATTTGTGATAAGCGCTAAATAAAAGCTAAATATTATTATTATTATTAAAAAAACAAAATGTGAGCTTGTGTAATTATTTTGGCTATAAAAAGATTCTTTTTTTCTGTAAACATTTATCAAAAGTTCAAAACCAGCAACCACTAGTACACATGACATACACAATTATTGATACACTATAATTGTGACAAGAAACCCTTACATACAGCAGAATATAATTCATATTCTGAGCTTTATTCACAATTGAAAACAAAAATCATATTGTAAATGAGATACATGTAAAAAGTTTAACCCCTGGAGAAATGAATTCGAGTATGTGTATGTGTGTTGCACATGTATGTGTGTTTGGAGTGTTGTGCTGCTAATTATTTCCGAACAATATTTTCAGTTGTTGAGGCTAAAAACAAGTAAAATTATTAAAAAATAGAAAATTAAAATCATATTTCCAGTTTTTTACATATTTACCGGACGCCCATCTTATTTACCGGACGGTATTTACCGGTATTTACCGCCGGTAATTACCGCCACCGGTATTTACCGGTATTTACCGCCAACCCTGTAATATTTATATATTACTTCAAACATTAATCATCTTATCCCTGACATATAGGCCTATTGCTCTTTTTTGTCATTTGTCTTCCGTCTTATTTTCGCTTCTCTCATTTTCCACCATTTTTTTCTCTTCTACTATTTTTGGAAGATAATCTTCATGCTCAATAGACTGTTCTTGAATATACAAGGGAATCTCAAATTTACAAGCTTAGCTTTTTACTAGATTACCCTATATTTCGCGGCAAGTAAATTTGTCCAATTTCCGTTTAAATACCATGTAATTGTAGTTAGAATTTACAAGCATAGCTTTTTTAAAAACTAAATTACCCAACATTTCACGACAACTAAATTTGTATGATTACAGTTTAAATACCATGCAATTGTATTTACATCTTCGTATGTTATTTCGACTGTATTATTACTTTCACGGCCTGATATTACTGTTTGTATTTCAACACCTATTGAAAGAAAAATTCCTTTCAATGCTATTGCCTATTGCTTATGACTTATGTAAGGAATTTTTGTGAAAGATGAAGTATGAAATAAAAAATAAAATAAAGATAAACTAAACAAATTTTGAAGCCTGAAACATTAAACACACCTTTCATAGCATCGTTTCTTTACTAAACTTATCATATCAATTCCTTTGCGCTCCTTTTGGGAGATCAACCGACCCGCGCGCATTTTATATTACATGACATATGGTAAAATTCTCGACATCTTTTTACACTTTTCTTTACCATTAAAAATCGAAATTGAGAATAATATCCTCAATCGAGATATGAGAAGAAGCCAACATTTCCTTTACATTCCATGTAAAACCATGCCCTTACTTGAAAAAAAACCTCGGTCACTTTTACGTTGAACTTTACAATCCATTTTAAAAAAATTACTCTCTCATACACAATGTCAATGGATCGGTCGCACTGTGCTCGATTGCCTTTCAATAAACCAATCTTTAACTTTGCAGCAACGCGTTTTGCGTCAAATTTGTAAATCCTCAATCACAGACAATGACATATAGTCGGTAGGCCATGTAATTGTATCGTGTTTTTGCGTGGTCTGATCAGTGGTGTTAGAAATAAAATTCATGATAATCTCCCAAATATTATAAAACATGCATAAACACTCTGTTCTCCTCACGATTATGCTCCCAAATCGATGAAAATAAAATAATTCTGACGTTTATTTCAATAGTTATTATTCGTGAACAACTGCTATTATAATACACGCTGGCTTCTGGTTTACGTACTTTCGGCCAATCAGAAGGCAGCATTTTCAGGCTCGTACACGTTCGCGATCGCAATCAAATTCTACGTTGACAAGCAATATGGCGACCGACGCTACGGCTGCTTGTTCGTCAACAAGTTCAGAATTGAAGTGTTTTATTCACTCCGAAAGTGCTTCTGACGATGATTTAAAGGCATTTAATGCAACAACGTGGGCCAAAGTTTTCACTAGCGCTGCGATTTGGAAATATTCCAACGGGAAAAAGGCCAAAATTGCAACAGAATTTCTGGCACTGATCGACTCAACCAGCGACGCCGACAGCGTTGAAATTCCACAACAAGCAGGTTTTCATCGAAAATGCTACCAGCAATTTACAGATAAGACAAAGGTTGACCAAGCTAAGAGAAAGCAGGAGAAAGCAGAACTGGAAGATGAAGGTGAGTTTACTTGACAATATTTTCACAGGAAATTGCATGTGATCATTTACTTGTGATAAGGCCTAGCCAGGCCCTATAGGCCAGGGCTAGGCTAGCCCTAACTCTATTGATCGCCAGCGCTACCGCGCTGGCGATCCGTAGGGTTAGCCTAGCCCTATAGGCCTTGATCTAGTCATGTTACACCAAACCTTAACTTAGGCCCTAGGGCAAGGCCCAAGTCAAGATCATGAATGAACGGTGCCAAATATTGATTAAAATTCATGTGAGCAACCGATCAATAACCATGTTCATTTTTTTCTAAAGTAACTGAAATAAGAAATGATTTCCTACATGGCACTAGACCGAAAGCTTCAGTCCCTATAATCATCGGTTGTTCCACTGAGACTACGTCTGGCTCCACTAGACCTCGGTTATAGGGACTGAATGACTGCCTATGCCAGCCTGTGTTGAAGATATTCGGCTAGATTTTAGCCGTTAGGCCCCTCCCACAAACATGACAAACTTGCCACGGCCGTATTGTTATGCCCCCCAAAATCCCCCGAAATGTCATTTTACCTCGTGAATATCCAATTTTGAATTAGGCCTAGGCTATAATACATCGGTTCCACTTACTTACTTGATTGATATAATCCGTTTAATGGTCCCTTTTAAGGAAATTATGGGTCAAAATCGACCTCCATGTTGAAAATCTTGCAAGCCGTTTTAAACTCTCGCTGCCGTCAATCTCATCCCTTCTAGTCTACGCCGAAGGCAAAATGATTATGAAGGAAAAACTGTGATAACGCCATTACGAACGTGTAGATGGCGCACAGTTTTTCCTTCATAATCATTTTGCCTTCGGCGTAGACTAGAAGGGATGAGATTGACGGCAGCGAGAGTTTAAAACGGCTTGCAAGATTTTCAACATGGAGGTCGATTTTGACCCATAATTTCCTTAAAAGGGACCATTAAACGGATTATATCAATCAAGTAAGTAAGTGGAACCGATGTATTATAGCCTAGGCCTAATTCAAAATTGGATATTCACGAGGTAAAATGACATTTCGGGGGATTTTGGGGGGCATAACAATACGGCCGTGGCAAGTTTGTCATGTTTGTGGGAGGGGCCTAACGGCTAAAATCTAGCCGAATATCTTCAACACAGGCTGGCATAGGCAGTCATTCAGTCCCTATAACCGAGGTCTAGTGGAGCCAGACGTAGTCTCAGTGGAACAACCGATGATTATAGGGACTGAAGCTTTCGGTCTAACATGGCACATGCAATTAAATTTAATAATTTTAAAATGTAGTCGCGTGTAATCACATTCACAGCAGCCTTAGCCCTTAGCAATGTTACTTGTAACTTGTTTGTTAGTGTCTATAATTAGATAGATGTGACTTGAGTTGAGTTGAGAAAAAATGGTCCCCTCATCATTGCCAAAACAAAAGGCATTGCCATTGGTAAAATGGCGCTCATTTAAAAATAGAAAAATTAAATAGACTACAATCTACAATCATATTATTATGATGTAGATTCTACATCATAATAATATGATGCAATACATACCGATGTAATGTCTTTGACATGCCACCGTGTATGTATTGACATTGTTAGTAAAGCTGGCCAGCGCCTAGAGGGATGGAATGCTGCTCAAATTTTTATACACAAAAAGAGATTCAGTCATTTTGCAGATTGACTATTCATTTTTTACTGTGTATGATGCAATACATACCGATGCATGTATTTGATATGAATTACTAATAAAGCTGGCCAGCGCCTAGAGGGACGGAATGCTGCCCAAATTTTCATTCACGAAAAGAGATCCAGACCCATTTTGGATTGTGCCTGTCATTTTGTAGTTATTGACTATTCATTTTTTACTGTGTATGATGCAATACATACCGATGCATGTATTTGATATGAATTACTAATAAAGCTGGCCAGCGCCTAGAGGGACGGAATGCTGCCCAAATTATTATTCACGAAAAGAGATCCAGACCCATTTTGGATTGTGCCTGTCATTTTGTAGTTATTGACTATTCATTTTTTTTCTGTGTGTGATGCAATACATACCGATGCATGTATTTGATATGAATTACTAAAAATATTCATTCACAAAAAAAGATCCAGACCTATATTCGGTTGTAAAAGAGCCGAACTACAGCATTTAAAGCAGGCCCATTATGACCCTTTTTTAAAGGGATTGTTTTACATAATGCAATAAAGCGTGTGTTTTTGTCACTGCATGGTATACACATAAATAGTCCTCTTGTTCTCCTTATGATACTTTCTTCTGAAATAAATGCTCCTTTTATCATCTTGCAATTACATTATAATTTATTTTTGCGAGCAAATTAGTGTGTTCCACACTTGGAAATTACTAACTATTTATTGTTGCAAACCCAGAATTAATTGACATATAATAATTGCATAAAAAGTACATATGCGTATCACATATCTATTATTTAATTGCTCTTTTCATTTTATTTTTATATTTCCCCAGATTCATCTAAAGAACCAGAGCTGAAGAAGCCACGAAGGGAACTACGATCCAGAGAGGCAGCCACCAGTTCCCGACGTTCTGTGCACGTACTCCCAGCAGAGTGTATCATCTGTCAGAAGAGTGGACGGTTGGATGTAAAGAAGCAAGGCAAGCGTGTAAAGGAGCCACTTTCCAACTGTGAGATAGTCAACGGAGGGCGAATTCTAGAGCAGGCTATCAACGAGCAAAATACTCGCATCTTACGGCTCATCCAACATCAAGATTGCGTTGCCTTAGAAGTCAAATACCATGCAACCTGTTACCTGGATTACACGCGACCTCTGACAAGGAAAGGAAACAAGCAGAAGCATGACAGGCACTACACTGAGTCATTTAAGAAGTTCTGTAAGGATGTAGTGGAGGAGAAGCTGATTAAGGAGGAGAAGGCATGGGAGTTGGTCGCGCTCAAGAAGAAATTCGTCCAAGTTGTAGCCGAAGTTGAGAAGGTGGATGCCAGTTCTTATAAAACAAACAGTTTGAAGCGTCGGCTACAAAGTACATACCCATGTCTAAGATTTGCAAGACCAAAGAATCCTAATGAGAGCGACATTGTGTATGCTAAGCAGCTTTCGGCAGAGACCCTTTTCGCTAACAGCAGGGCTTCCGTTGATGGACCGTCCGGTACTGACACCAGCACAGACTCGGAGGAAGATGAAGACTTTGTTTTACAACGAAGAAGAACAACAGGATCCACTCTGACAGAGATGTACAACAGCGCCATATATTTGAAGAAAGAAATTGAAGATATACCAACACAAACTATGCCATGGCCACCAGACTCAACACATCTGACACTGGACACAGCAGAGAAGATCGTTCCAACTAAGCTCTACAACTTCCTCTCATGGATGGTTGGTTTCAATGAAGATCCTGAAGACGTTAAGTTTGTAACACTGCCAGAAGAGCAACATAGACGGATATTGTCCCTGTCGCAGGATATTATATATCTTACTTCAAAGGGAAGGAAGGCAATGCCAAAGCAAACGTCACTCGCCATGGCTGTTCGCCACCTCACTGGGTCAGCACAACTGATTGGGCTTCTAAATGGCTTCGGACATGCCACGTCCCACACCAAGGTCCTCGAGCATGATACTGCGCTGGCCAAGAAGGAGATTCAAAATGGCGAAAACAAAATACCATCTTGTCTGCAACAAGGAGTTTACACCACACTATGTTGGGACAACAATGACTTTGGCGAGGAGACTCTGTCGGGGAGAGGCACAACCCACAACACTAACGGGATTGCCATACAGCATAAGCCAGCTCCAATAGATCAACCACCGGAGACATCTGTTTCAGTCAAGAAGACAAAAGAACGAACACTCAAAGCATCAGAAGAGGTACTTGTGCCATTTTTCGGTACCAAGAAGGCCAACCCGCAACCACTAGGACCTGAACTGAAGCTCCAAAAGGAAGTGCCTGAGTACTCCGAACCGATCCAGGCTGCAAGACGTATAGACAACGGGTACTTTATCACCAAGTATCCTGTACCAGACAGTAGCCGCCTTCTGCCAGGATGGACCGGATATAATCAGATGCTTGTTAACAGCATTCCACCAAAGGCAACCATAGCTTATCTTCCTGTCATCGACGCCTCACCCACACAAATGAATGCTGTCAACACTCTGCTTCATCGAAGTATTGACATCGCTGACTCGTTGAAGTTAGACTCTGTCGTTGTTGTGGTAGACCAGGCAATATATGCTAAGGCACAGTCCGTACGGTGGCAAACTCCAATCTTCAAGAAACGAATAGTACTGCGGCTTGGAGCATTCCATACCGCCATGACAATGCTGGCATGTATTGGGACAAGATTTAGAGATGCCGGGCTGGAGGATATCCTCATCGAATCTGAAGTGCTTGCTGGTGGGTCAGTCAATGGAGTCATGACAGGACGACAGTACAACAGAAGCATCAGGTGCCACAAACTTATGGCTGAGGCACTACATCGAATGCGATGGAAGACATTTCTAGAGTCCCTGCCTGAAGAGGAAGCTGCTGAGTATACAGATGTCATCAAGAATCTCCGCAGTGTTTTTCCATACCAGGCATACATAGACTTGATTGATGATACCACATTTGGCAGATTGACAGCAGCATATGACCTGTATGTGTCCGAGATGGCAAAGTCAAATCTTACCTTTGCATTTTGGTGCTCATACTTGTCAATGGTGGACACGCTCCTGCAGTTTACACGAAGCTCAAGAGAGGGAAATTGGCAACTGCATCTAGCAGCCATCCGATTCATGATGCCATGGCTGTTCGGCTATAATCGAACAAACTATGCACGGTACTTGCCAATCTATTGGATGGAGATGCAGGAACTACCACGCACGCATCCTACCATTTATGCTGAGTTCCAGCAAGGCCACTTTGCAGTGCAGCGACAAAATGAGTATGGATTCTCTGGCGTACCATGTGACCAAACAATAGAACAGACAGTCAACAAAGACTCCAAGACAAGAGGAGGCCTTAAAGGATTTACCGTCAACAAAGGTGCTGTGAACAGATGGACGGCAGGACACCATGAGCGAGCAGCCATTATGAGGCAAGTTGAGGAGATGGCAGGAAAGGGTCAAAGGTCATGCTTCCGCAAGGAACTCACAGAGAGCCGCATGAAGCGAGATGAATCAGATGTGGAGTCCATCATCGACACCATCTCAAGTCTCACTAATCCATTTGAAGAGGCAACTTCGTCTGATATAGTTCATCTTGCTTCTGGTGTTCTTGCATCATCAGATGTAACTAGGGATCTGTTGGCGACAGAAGAAAAGGGTGATGCAAGCTTCATGCAGTACTGCCAGGAAAGACTGCAAAAGGAAGACAAGCCCATTACAGACACAATACGTAGATCAACGCTAAAGACTTTCAGCAATATGACGAAGAAGTCAGTGTCTAACATTAAAGGGAAGGAGGTGGTGTTGAAGAGCGACCGAGATCTGTTCGCCCGCCTTGTCATCATAGGGAAAAGGAGACAGGTCGACTTGTGTAATATGATGACCTATTCACTTGGACCATTGCCACTGCCCATCGCCAAAGCTGATGGCTCGCTAATGAAAACCAACAAGGCCAAGCTCCTGCACATGTTAGAAGATCTACACATGCCTACAGCACCTGAAGAAGGCCGCCCTAGAGTTCCTCCTCAACCTCCGAAAGGTGGCATATGGATCGTAGATGCTATGGCCCTTCTTCAAATGATGAAAAACATTCCAAAGACATTTGGTGAAGTGGCGATGAAAGTGTTCAAACAGCTTGTGAACTTAACACTTGAGACTCAGACCAAGTCCATCCATTTCGTTACTGATACGTACCCTGACGTGAGCATAAAAAATGCAGAGAGGACAAGACGGGCGACAACTGGATCTCAAAGAGTCCGCATCAGAAAGCCAGATCAGAACACACCAAAGCAGTGGAAGAAGTTCCTTGCCAACAGCTGTAACAAGCAAGAACTGATCAGCTTTCTATTTACAGAGTGGCAGAACTATGATGCTAACAAGCTGAAAGGTGTGCAGTTGGTAGTGGCACATGAAGACAAATGCCATGCAATAGCGGCAGATGTCAACGGAGCTGTGAGGTGTCTGCAAGTCGACAGTCTTTGTTGCGACCATGAGGAGGCAGATACCCGCATGCTATTGCATGCAAAGTATATTGGGGAAACTTCGAATGCCACCCCAGTCATCATCAAGTCCCCAGACACAGATGTTTTTGTTCTGGCAGTAGCGCATGCAAAGGAGATTGCTTCACCTCTATATTTTCATACAGGAAGAGATGACAAGAAGAGAACTATCGCTATAAGCCCCGTTCAACAAGAACTCGGAGAATCATTGACAAGTGCTCTGATTGGTTTCCACGCGTTCACTGGCTGCGATTCCGTCAGCTCGTTCTATGGAAAAGGGAAGACAAAGGCCTTTTCATTACTGAAGAAATTTCCAGCACATGTGGAGCCATTCAAGCAACTTGGCGATTCTCTTGACGTCCCTGCAGAAGTTTCTGACGGACTAGAAAGATTTGTTTGTCAGCTGTATGGTCATAAGGATGTGCCTAGTGTCAATGATATCCGGTACATCATGCTCAAGACTGCAACCAGAAGTGAAATTGTAATGCCACCAAACCAGGATTCACTGCGGAAACACATCCAGAGGGCCAGTTTTCAGGCAAACATCTTCAAAAAGAGCCTTGTTCAAAACCAAGATCTGCCATCGCCAGTCAACCATGGATGGAAAATGGAGGATAGTGAGCTTGCCATTGACTGGATGGATCTGGCACCAGCACCAGAAAGTGTACTGGAACTGGCATTCTGCAAGTGTAAGCGCTCAAAATGCAAGGCAGAAGATGCTGACGATGGATGCTGTGCTAATCTTGGCCTTCAGTGTACAGACCTATGCCAATGCAAAAACTGTGACAACTTGGAACCTCTGATAGCTGACGAAGATGCAAATAATCCAGCAAGTGATTCTGATGATGAGGAAGGGGAAGACGATTTTGGTGAGGAGGAGCACTAAAGTAAGTATCTAAGCTTAATATTGCTCATATTAATGTTTGTCCAATCATTTAGTTGATCTAAGACAGGGACTAACAACATGGGACAGGCGCAATTTTTTGCCCATAAATCCAAGAATTGCGCTGGTTCTTATTTAAAGCCCTGATGAGGAATAAAGGTATATTCTTGAAAAGTCCTATTTGGCAGTATTTGAAACTCCACATTTGTGAACTGATATATGGCACTGGTATCTGGCTTGGCTTCTTGGAGGGCTGGACAAATCATGCTGTAATAGGTTCTGGAAAACAAACAAACACAAACTCAAATGTTTATTGTAACATGAAGACACCAATATTTCACCGATGATTACATAAAATTTCAGTATTATTTAATGTGCATCAAGTGCACGTGAAAACTTAAAAGAGCTACTGGACAGCATGCTTTAGTTCATCAGGAGATGCAACAAGTTCATAATTTACCCAAAACATACTGAAAACTCAGAACTAATTTGCAGCACATACAGCTCTTCCCTTTTTAAGGCGGCTCTCTATCTTCAATGACAAAAAAATCACTTAACAAATCATTAAAAATCAATCATTTGTCATACAACTTTGTAACCTTGCACAGGTCAAGGTCAAGTTCAAAGGTTTAGGTAAAGGTCAAAAGGTTATTTCCGATTAAATTGTAGAGCAATTTTTCAAAGTTTATGCATTTTTTAATTTTTTAATCTGATTTCTTCTTTCGCAGGAGATGTCGATGTCGGTTTATCCTGATCATTCTTCTGCGAGGACTGGTGTCTCAGAAGGAACACGCACAGGTGAACAGCTTCTGCTCTCCCGGCTTGTTGGTCTTCTTGGTAACCTTTCCCCGAGGCGACCTGTTGGATGAACATGGGGACCATCGTGAACTCCTCGGCCAAAAATCATTAACTAAGGTACCTAGAAAAAAATTGAATCATAGGAATAAAGGTCATCATCCAATAATGATTTGTACCAAATTAGAAACAAATCTGATAAAAATTAAACAAATGCATAAACTTTGAAAAACTTTGAAAAATTGCTCTAAAATATGGCCGGAAATGACCTTTTGACCTTGACCTTGACCTTTGACCTTCATTTTCCCCCCATTTTTGGAAACCCCAATTATTCTCATATAAGTGTGCAAGGTTACAGTGTTGTAGGACAAATGATTGATTTTTAATGATTTTTTAAGTTATTTTGGACATTGAATGTAGAGGGCTCCCTCTGTTGTTGAAATGCCATTTCACTAATTAGCTGATTATCTCATTAATGGGATCATATTTTTTCGGGGAACAAAATGTTTTTTTCTTCAGTAGCAGCCATATAACCAATTTATAATGTTAGATTCTAACACCAGTCATCAGACCACGCAACTTTTTAAATGAAGCCTTAACACTGATATGGCCTACAGTCTAATATGATACGTAAGCTTTTCATACATATAAATTTCATTTTGATTGATTCATTTTTAGCTCCGTCAATTTTCATGTCAAATCATGGTTCATGTCCCATTTTAGAAGCCCGACCCAGGGTTTTGTGCCAGCTAGCCCTGTATGCATGTACGTAATGCTATGCATACACATATAACTGAACATGCATAAGTACAGTACATGTACACACGCAGCGCAGCGCGTACGAGCGCACTGCACTACATTTCATTGGGTCAGTACCATTATGAAAATAGGGGAACAATGAGTGGGATGGGTTTAGTGCCGTCACAATAAACTTGCGCATTACACGCGTACGTATAATTAGAGCAATTTATGCACCCCCAAGAAATAATGAATACAGCCCGACCTCTCTACACACAGAACTGCACAGATACCGCACAGTCCGGTCAAGGCGGTACGCGTAGCGTTAAACTGCCAAATTTACAGAAATTGTGAGGAGCGCTTTTAGTAGAGTCAAAGTGTGTAGACCCCGCTGATATTTTTCGGGGACAAAGGTTTTTAAGTGTTTTTGAGTTGTTTGGAGGTCAATGATTAAAATTAGCTTGGGTAGTCCCCTCCTAACCCCCGGCAACTCTTGTAGGGGTCAAAATAAGGCCAAAATGGGGTCAATAGGGGGTCAATTTTTTTAAATGCCCTGATTATGTTAAAAGACATGTCAAATTGTTTGTCTCGTCATACTGAACAAAAAAGTGTACATGATCATATACCCCTGACCTCCCGTTAAGAAGTTATGGCCGGAAAAGTCAAAAGGTCAACGAACTTTCATTTGAGGGCAAAATACACTAAAAGTGTTAGGATCGATCAATTTTCATGTTTTTTGTGTCTATTTATATGTATTTTGATTTAGAAATTTGAATGAGACAATTTCTACTTAAGAAGACCGTATTCAAAAGATATAAGGGGTCAAAATAAGGTCATTTGGGGTCAAATGAGCTCCTTTGGGATCAAAATACACTAACAGACTTAGGAGTTATTTGTGTCAAATTATGTGTAAATTGATGAATAATAGTGAATGAATTTTTTTTTTTTTTTAATTTAGAATACATATTCAATTGATGTAAGGAGTCATTATAAGGCCAAAATGGGGTCATTTGGGGTCAAAAATGTTTAATTGACCTAAATTGTGCTGTAATGCACTCTCACACTGAATGAGAAAGAGCAGTTTCATTCTAGGGTTAAAATACGATAGGAGTGACAACAAAGCCATGTTCATTTTTTTTAAGTGTCACAATGCAGTTTACATGTAATTTAACTGGTGGCCACAATGTCAAATTAGCTTGATTGTTTTTATCTGCCCATCAGTTACATACACAACCCTGCGCTCTCTTACTAGGTATGGTAAATGTCTTAATTTGTTGCAACATACCTTTAAGGAGGGATAGATGTGACAAATCAGAGGTTCTACGCATAGTCGGAATCTTCAGAGACAGAGTCTTGATCATTATCGATATCCGAATCGGAGTCAGACTGTGGAGATTGGTCATCTGCTGGTATTAGGTTGGTCAAACGTGTAGGCAATGCAGGCTTGGTGTATCAAAGTGGGATGCAGTTGCCATCTTTCATGTGCCATCCATGGTGGAGAGGTGATGGAGGAGCATCTGGACTCCTGAAGTTCAGGAAGATGTATGCCTGATAGTTGGCTCGTCTGACCTTCATCTGATGTGAGTCGCAATCAGGTGGCATTCTCTGTGTTGCTTTTTTCTTCATACTCTCCCACTTCTTTGCTCTTGCCTCTGCTAAACTTGTACTAGTTTTGTCTTTGTAGATGAACTTAATTGTGAATTGCTCCATGTCGATTTGGGTGTCTTCTGATACAGGCAGCTGTTTCCCAAGTCCTTGGAGCAAACTCCTTCCTTCCTCTGACTTCATTGCCGATTCAAAGATGGATGGTTTGCCATGGCCATAGAAGCCAGAGACAGCGTCTGCACCAGTATGAACATGAAAGGGGACAATGACATCTGCCACTTCAGGACTGCAAAGCTTCTTACAGTGATAGACGAAGCCCTTCCTCTTGATGCCAAATGGTCCTTCAATCTGATGGGCTGCGTATGCTGCTAGAACCATAACATCTGTGTCTTCTGCATCGATAACAACAGTGTCTTCCACACCTGACTGTTGGAGCCGAACTTTGTTGCCTGGATTTTTGAACATATCATTGAACAGCCTGGATGTTGGCAGTGGATCATCTCTTCTCATAAATACATTTCGGCTACCTCCTACATAAGTAACGCCTGTACGCCTCTGATGTTCACTATCCTTGATACTCTCATCTAGGTCATAGGGATCATTCACAAAGGAAATTGTGGTCGCCTTTCTGTGACGACCTGCAACTATGTTGTAAATCTTGTTTGCATAATCGCCCCACGTGTAATCTGTACCATCCTGCTTCTCTCTATCCTCTGCTGATGGAGTACTAAGTCTCCAAATGAATCCCATGTCGACGAGTGCAATGTAGTTGTTAAGCGAGTTTATCTCCTCAAGATTGAGCTTGTCAACCAACTTTGATTTCATCACCTTTCTCAGTGTTCCGTTCACGTTAAAGATAGGTAGACATTCATCTGTAACACGATATTGCATTACATCGCTCAGTCGAAATGTGTCCTCACATTTCTGAGCAAGAGAGATTACCTCTGTCATGGCCTTGTTCTCCATTGCATCAGTCTTAGTAACCCGAGATGTTCCTTTAACAATTGGTGGCTTGGTGAAACTGCAGCGTGAATTCCTGTGCATCGTGTCATCAAAGTTCTTCTCATCGGAAAACATCCTCTCTTTGAAAAATGATTGAACAAGCACTTCACCATCTTTGTGCGCATTCTCAAAGTCAACGACCAGCTGATCGGATGCCATCATACCAGACTGCAGAGACCTCAATGTTGGCTTGGTCTCATCAAACGGGTCACAGTCAAACTCACCCAGGCATTTGTCCAGATCTTGAACCCCTTTCTCATCTCTCTGCAGTCTCTTCTTGCAATTTTTTCTGTGATCCTTGGAAGAGTCTTTGAGGTTTGCCAGGATATGCAAGGAGTTTCTCACTTTGTTGCAAGCATTTGTGGTTTGTGTGTGTGCAAGTAACATCTTTTCGTTCTTCAAGATATGTTTCCATCCTGCTTTCATCTTTGAACCCTTGTTCATGGTCATCTCTATCCATAGATCTAGGGGTAAACAGGAATATGGTTTCCCGGTCATTGATTGGGAGAACAACCCCTCTTTCAAGTAGGTTTCCTTCTCTTCTGGTAGACTTGAGATCTCGAGCCAAAACTCAACCAGCCACTTGCTGTATTTGTCATTATCGTAGATGCGCAACCATGGAAACATCATCCTGAGAGAAGCTTTGAACGAATCCCAGTCTTGTGTCCGCAGAGCATGTATGTTCATGAGCAGTATTTCCACCATGTCCATGAAGCTTAGCCAGAACCTAGCCATTGGAGAATCAGATGCTTCAACGCTTTCAAATGCCTTTGTCACAAAAGATGTCAATTCTTCATTTTCCAGGAGATCTGCAGCTGCTGCTTGCAACTGCGCTTGTGAACATGTAGATGGATTTTTGAGAATCTCAAGGCTGACTTTAAGTTCAGGTGACAGATCTACCCCACTGGAAAGTTCATGTCGAATGACTCTGTGCATGAGTACCTCATACATGAGAGTCAGACATCTTATGCTCCTGTTGTAGTGCTTCCCACGAAGTGCCTGGTCAACCGAACCTTCTGCGATGATGTCTGCTGCGACAAGAATGTCAGATAATCCCGAGCCTTGAAAGCGCTTGTTGATTGCTGATATGAATGACAATTGAGTGTGGAATGGACCAAGGACAGGGAGGATAAGCTCAAATTTGCCTTGATTCTCATTCTTTAGTTGTACCATCAATGCATACACAGGTTGGTCACCAACAAGCTGAATGAATGGCATTGACTTGGCTACAGCTGCAGAAACCATCCTACACATGACCTCATGAACTACTGATTTCTGAGGTGGCTTTGGAAATGTCAGGAAATAGTGAGCAGAACTCTTTGTAACATTTCCCTGGATTTTCGCCTGGAAGCCAGTGAAACCTCCAACCTTTTGATCAGGAACTTGGATGTTATGTCCTGCATTATTAGTCCGAGCCAATGAATGCACTGCACTCCTCTTTCTTTGCCCACAACTCGTCGGAAGAGATGTATCAACTTCAGTACGCACTTCTAGCTGACCACGTTTGAGCTGTTCAGAAGTTACTTGTTTTAGGTCATCGGACTTGACCAACTGAAGAGGGGAGCATTCGTCTCCTGTGGCTGTGAAGTGATCAGGCTGTTAGTGTATTTTGATCCCAAATGACCTTATTTTGACCCCTTATATCTACTGAATACGGTTTTCTCAAGTAGAAATTGTCTCATTCAAATTTCTAAATCAAAATACATATAAATAGACACAAAAAACATGAAAATTGATCGATCCTAACACTTTTAGTGTATTTTGCCCTCAAATGAAAGTTTGTTGACCTTTTGACTTTTCCGGCCATAACTTCTTAACGGGAGGTCAGGGGTATATGATCATGTACACTTTTTTGTTCAGTATGACGAGACAAACAATTTGACATGTCTTTTAACATAATCAGGGCATTTAAAAAAATTGACCCCCTATTGACCCCATTTTGACCTTATTTTGACCCCTACGAGAGTTGCCGGGAGTTAGGAGGGGACTACCCAAGCTAATTTTAATCATTGACCTCCAAACAACTCAAAAACACTTAAAAACCTTTGTCCCCGAAAAATATCAGCGGGGTCTACACACTTTGACTCTACTATTTTGCTATGAAAGGAATTGATATGAATGGTTTATTTTTTGAATAACTATCAAATGAAAATATTTTGGGGAACCAATCTCAGAAAGGGAACCTTATTTACCATCATAATGCTTCTAAGGTTTCTTCTTTATTACTGTATAGATTAAGTTAGCATCCTTTGTGTTTAAAGACTTGCATGAAATCGTTTTTATAGTTTTAATATTACCTATCTATCGAATATATTTATATGTTTTGTTACCTTGTATATGGGTTACTTAGTAAATTCTTTTCATATGCAGTTAATGTGGAAATAAAACCTAAATAAAAAAAATATATATATATATTCACAGGTCAATACCCACAATAATTATTCTCCCGATTAATGCATTATTATGTGTAGGTATTACAAATCCAAAAATGCTTTAATAATCAGACGGATTAGTTTTGTTAAGAAATGTTCAAAGTGCTAATTGACGAGTTTAAACCAAACAAAGAAGTATATTTTGGGGGTATTCTTTATTGTTTTTACTTCTTTGATGTTTACATAATGTGCATTCTATAATTATATTTATCAGGACTCACATTTGATATGTGCCTAAACATAAATGTTGACTTGGATTACATAATCTAATTCTATTGATTAACTTCTAATTCTACTAGTTAAGTATTAACTTAAAATACAACCTTACATAATACAATGCTTTCATGTTTATTTTAGTATACATAGTCTATGTCTATATTCAAAACTCATTTGCATATTTCATCGTTCATATCCTTACACATTATCGTTGACCTATTAATCAACTTGAATTTCACTGCTATAGTGATAATAGTATAACAAGAAAAATAATAATTGATTATTTTTTCATTCTGGTCCACTAATGTGGTAATAAATCTTTCCATCACCAATATTAACAGACAATAACACTACTAATCAATACAGACAAAAAGTACAGTAGAACATTGTATATTGTCCTACTGATATATCAAAACACAATTAACAAAATGGAATATGCCTTCGTACTTAATGGCATACGTGTATACATGGCTCCTTAATTTTTTTCATTTATATTTGCATCTGCATTGAAACATAAAAGACATATCTTATATTTCTAAAATCGTTTTCATCTGATACCTCAGCAGAAAGAATAAAATGCAACTTTCGAAAATAGAATTCCGGATGACACGGTGTCTACAATTTGCAATACAACATCATCTCCCGATTATATATTTATTTATTTATTCAAGTTTTATTTAAAATAGAGGGTAGGTACATTCAGCAAAAAACTGCTTTCCAAGTACGCCCTCTATAGGACGACATAACACAAATGTGATACACAAAAATACAAGCAATACATGAAAACATAACTTTGATAAAAACTAAACATTGACATATTTGACATAATAGAGTACAAAGACATATAACATCAGACAAATAATTATACCGGTAAAGAAATTAATGCATTATTATTTGTATGTATTACTTGACACCGCATAGGCTGGTGTTTGGCAGACTTTTAGCGCAGTCTTCCAACTTCCAAACTGCTTTAATAATCAGACGGATTAGTTTTGTTCAGAAATGTTTAAAGTGCTAATTAACGAGTTGAAACCAAACAAAGTAAGTATATTTGGGGGTATTCTGTATTGTTCATATATACTTCTCCGATGTTTACATATTGTGCGTGCTATAATTATATTTATAGGGACTCACATTTGATATGCGCCTAAACATTCCCTGCTCATATGGTAATATACAAATGTTGACTCAGATTGCATTATCTAACTCTTTTAATTAGCTTCTAATTCTACTATCTAATTACTAACTAAACATCCACCTTTACATAACACAATGATTTCATGTTTATTTTATTATGCATAGTCTATGTCTATATTCAAAACTTATTTTCATATTTTATCGTTCAAATCCAAGCACATTATCGTTGACCTATTAATCAACTTGAATTCCACTGCTTAGTAGTCGTAATAGTAGTAGTATTAATACTAATACTACTACTATTAATAATAACAATAATAATAATTATTGATTATTTATTCATTCTTTTCCACTAATGTAGTAATAATGCTTTCCACCACCAATAACAGACAATAACACTACGAATCAATACAGACAAAAGTACAGTAGAACATTGTATATTGTCCTACTGATATCTCAAAACACAATTAACAAAATGGAATATGCTTTCGTACTTTATGGCATACGTGTATATACATGACTTAATACATTTTCCTCTCTTTGCAACTGCATGATACATTTTCATGTCCTGTTCACGACTGAACAATATATTTACTATAACCTCTCCTTACGTTTACAGGCAGAGGAAACTTATAGGCCTCCCAAGAAACAATAATATTCATTAGTTTAATTAGTGTTATTGTTAGGGCTAGGGTAAGAGTCAGGGTAATTTACCAGTTGTATGGTGTCCTGTTAATGTAACATTTAGGGTTATATCCTATTAATTCAACATGTAATGTTGGGGCCTCTTTACTTTTTTTGTGCATTGTGTCGATGTCATGTTATGTTTTTCCAATTTCTCACCGATTTTAAATGTAATTATTTCCCATTTCAATGTCATGCTTTTGATGTCTTTTTATACATAATTTTTATGTAAATGCAATATGTAAAATACCACAATGAGTTTCCATGTCATTATCGGACGAAATAGAATTGAATTGAATTGAATTGAATATATATCCATTTAAGGAAACTAATCCCATACCCTGAATTTCATGTATTGGTGGGACCTAAGGTCCGCATCTATTGATTTGATTTGATTTATTTACCAACAACAGAAATACATTTCATACAATGATTTTACATATATACAAGAAGAGAAACTATTGGTTGGTAAAAGGGGGACAGATAATAGCATATTTCTGCTAGTCGAGCCTAACCCTTACACAGCTAAACAAAGTATTTTGGTACAAATCAGTTTAGAAAACGTAACAAAACAAAAAATAATGAATTTACTATTACAATCGATACTTTAAAAAAACAAGAATACTCAACAATGTCTTACAATATACAAACTAATAATGTAAATTTAAATTGTGTACATATGCAAAATAATTTACCCAAATTTGTTAGACATGACTGTGTAAGTCATGGTATTACAAAAGGAAATATTTCAACTGATCCCCGATATCAACAGATCTGATAGTAACGCGAATAGATATATGGTAAATAAAAACAGAGGAGCACAGGACAAAGAAAAGAAAGCCATATTTAAAAAAACAACTTTTCGTCATGTTATTCTAATATGCTACATGATGGGAAACGCCCAAGTCCATCAGCATAGTTTTTCTTCGAGTCATTAAGATAAACTTTAATATCTCACAATTAGTTTTAAAGCCCCACTGTCCTACTTGTAGCTACTTGCTCCCTCTTTATAGAAAACTTCCCCAATCGGTGCCTGTTGGTCCCCCATGATCCCCTTTTTCTTATGTTAGGTAAGAGCTGAGTTAATGAGATAGCCACCTGTCAGTGACCTTGCTGTGTGGTCTAATCCCTTCTGGCCCACTAGTATTGATGGTCTTTAAATCATGGTTTCATCTTCAAAGAATTAATAATTAATACATGGACTTACATATGTATTAAATTAAGACTGAACAAATTCTGTTTCTCATATATTAAAATCTTAATCAGCACATTAAGACTGTATTTAATGTTTCATTATAGTAATGTTTAAATGCCTGGCACGTTGACATAATCTCTTTTCATGGCGTCATTCGATTCTTCGTAGTTAGCTTCTTGATCAGGTTTCTTCAGATCCTGATATGTCTGAGGGTCAGTAAGATTGGCGTAGGTCTTAGCATCTGTACTGAGGTCCTGGTAGGTATGAGGGTCGGTGTTCATGTCTTGGTATGTATGGACGTCTGTCTTTGACTGATCAAAGACAGGGTTCTCATACTGCGGAGACGAATCGGACTCCTTCCCCTTAGACCTAGTAGAAGCTGATTCATCGCTGAAAGTTAATGATATCAAATTAAAGATACATTTCATTGATGAAAAGCATAATTGAAGGAAGGAAGTCCCAATAAATAGATATATAGACATAAGCCAACAAGGCATGTTTGAGTTGGTATGGTACTGTTAAAATGCATGTCATTAACATAAAAATCTTTTCAAGAGAGTTGCCATAACATTTAAAAAGTGTTATGCTTTTGAATATCTATATTGGGTCCAAATAAATAGGTATATATTAACTTGTAAACATGACGATTGGTATGTGGGAATTAGTATGAAATGGCAGGGGCGTACGCAGGATTTTTTCAAGGGGGGGGTTTTAAAATATTTTGCTCCCGAAAATTTGAAAATCGCGCCGGCCGAAAAGTCGCTCAGTGGGGGGGGGGGGGGGGGGGGGGGGGGGGGGGGTAAGCGGACACTTTTTTTTTTTTTTTTTTGGAGGTCAAAAAAAAATCGCATCGACTCAGCCGGCCGAAAAGTCGCTCAGTGGGGGGGGGGGGGGGGGGGGGGGGGGGGGGGGGGGGGGGGGGGGGGGTGTGAACGGACACTTTTTTTTTTTTTTTTTGGTCTCAAAATTTCAAAATTTGACATTTTTTGCGTTGGGGAGGGGGGTCAGGTCACCTTATTTAGGTTAGCCGTGGGTATAATTTTTTTTTTTTTTTTTTTTTTTTTTTTTTTTATAATAAAAAAAAAAAAAAAAAAAAAGCCGAAGGGGGGGGGGGGGGGGTTTAGCTTTTTTTAGGGGGGGTTTACATACATTAAAATACCAAAGGGGGGGGGGGTTTGAACCCCCAAACCCCCCCCCCCTGCGTACGCCCCTGTGAAATGGTACTTCTAAAGTACATGTCAGTAACATCATAAGTCTTTCAAACTGGTTGCCCTAACATTTAGGAAACGTTTTGCTTTAGGATATTTACATTGAATAGCAATTTAAAAAAAATGAAGAAAGTAATTAAATAACTTTATAACATTACACAAATACTTGAGCTTGTCTTATCATGCCCATGCGGTATGAGCTCCATGCAATGGGGAAATACGATGAGAATGTACTGATGAGAGGGACAAGTTAGGTACAAGGTATCTCTCTAACCTTCTTCGCTTGTAAAAGATGATGATGAGCACTATAACGATAACAATCACAACAATAGCACCAACAGCGCTTCCTACGACAGTTGCTGTTGAACCTGAAGGACCTCCAGTTGAATTTGATTTGGGTGGAGAAGAGACACTAGGTGACGAGGATGGTGTGGGATCTAGGATGGTAGTGAAAAGAAAGGACATGAATTAGAAATACCAAGGTAGTAACAGAGTTGATAGGTAAATGTAAATGAATCAGGTACAGTCAAACCTGCTCTAGTGACCACCTGTCTACAAAGACCACATTTCCTGACTCCCTCAGGTGGTCTTTATAGACAGGTTTCACTGTACTAGCATATGATTATAATTGATTGTAATGAGTAAGGGCATGTGAATAGACCGGTCACAGTAGACTGCTTACCAGCACATCTAGACATTGATGATTCACATATTAAAATATGTGTGTGTGGGCTTGCGACAGAAGGTGCGTGCGTGTGTGGGTTGTGTTATTGTTCAATAAATGGAAAATATATTGATATTGTAATTTTCATTGTTTACATTCTTCATGTTTCGAAATATATTTCAGCTGTTCCATTTTTTTAATTTGTATTTTTTTTTGTAATTTCATATTTCAAGCTTTCGAATGGACCGTCATTAAAACGCGTATTTAAAAAATAATTTCTTCGAGATGCCAACCTTGTCTTGATGTAAAGGTCAATGCTGGTCCTTGTTCTCCTTCACCGTTGATACCATCTCGTATCGCTGCAATCTGAACAGAGTACGTCGATTCTGCTTCAAGTCCACTGACGTTATACATGACCATCTCAATGGCATTCTCAGCAGACCTCTTCGATACGGAACTGTCCGTATTGTTCACCATGATTGGAGGTTGTACTTCTTCAGCCAACACGACATTGCTACTTGATCGCACGTAGATCTTGTATCCAACAATAGGCCCGTCCCCTGTATCAGAGCTAGGGTTCCATTGTCTCCAACTGATAGCTGCATGGTAGTATCCAAATTCAAGTAGTTCTGGTACACCATTGTAACTTGGTAAAACTACAATGTGTAAAAATTAACACAGAGAAAGTAGGTAAACAATAGTATTCATTTATTGTAACTCATTGGTTCCTTCCTCCCGTCTCCGCCCAGAAAATGAAAGGACAAAAATGAGCAGGTAGGGAAACCATTAATTGTACAAAGAATGATTGTACTTGGAATTTTAGTATACCACCTGCAATTTATTGTATAACATGAATATGAGACATAATCTTTTGCAATTAATATGTGAAATATTTGAAATACTATAACCATATACGTGCATCCTGAAAAATGACCTTGCTCAAAACCCGTTTACATTTCTGGATAAATCATGAAAGTAGACCAATATCAAAAACTGAACGTAAAATGAAATACAGAGCTGATCAGGTAGTGTTGATAATTATGCTTGAAAGGATTTTCATGTGTTACAAGTACTCGTTCTTAAAATTCATAGATCATTTTAAAAACTTGAGAACAACGTGAAAACTATTCCAATAAACTGCTATGGGGACTGCTTACCAAAGAAATCTCTTGGAGGTAGCGTTACGAAAGCAAACTCGGAGGAACTCTCAGGTACCGCGACAAAACAGTAAATTGGTTCTTCTGGCCCCGTATACTCGTGAATAAATGAATAATTGAGGGTTGTTCCTGATGTATCAGAGCTAATACGAATTATCCAGGGTTCCGTAGTAGACTTTCCTACAGATGCTTGCACATAATCAGAGGGAAGATTTTGCCCTGATGACGCTGTGAAGGAACAGGAGAAGATCGCCACCCCTGGATTGGTCTTTTCCCAGCTCGTCTCAAAACGATCTTAGTTTGGTGCAAGAACACAACAGCATAATGAAAAGTGAATGACAGATCAAGAGACAGGCGGAGAGGAAGAGATAGATAGTACAAGGGAATGACACAATTTTAAACACTTTCAAAAAATTAACTTAAAGGCGATATTCATAGTCCACTTTATAGCGATCATTCATAATTTTCTTTCGGGCTTCAAAACAAGTCATTGCCATGAATATGTTCAATAAATAGGTGATCATAATATGTAATTACGAGGGCTGAACAGTGACGGTAAGCTTCAAATCAAAATATATATTCTTCTGTGCTTCACTGCTTGAATGATATAAGCATCTCAGAATTATTTATGAATGTATTTAACAAAAATGAAAACAGTTTTATTATGGAAGAATCAAATCGTGTTAAGTTTCCCAAATATTTCAGACACCATGCAGGAGACACGTACTTCTTTCGATCTCAGTTACCTGTTTGGCATTGATACCCCATCCATCTTGGATGACAGGTGGATGACAAACAATCACCAGTCAGAAAGTTACAATCATCAACACCACCAGAACAATGACATGTCTTTGAACAAGAGCTGAAACATCCTGAAACTAAACAAAATATATAAAACAGCCTTAGAAGACATTTCTGATCTTCTATAAAACTAGAATTTAAATTGAAAGTTAAAACGGATATCCCATAATCTTGGAGAAAAGTGTACTGTCATGAGAATAAACAGATACCGAATATTCAAGTAAACTATCACACTTTTGAATAGCAAATCATGATATTAAACAAGTCAAACAATGGATATTAAGATCTTTTAGTTATATAGGGAAGTTATGTATTGTCAGAAAATAAACATAGAAGTGGATTTGCTAATTTGATAAAAATTGATAAAATAATAGGGACCTTCATGCTAGCATTCATTTCTAAACATCTGTTGTATTTAAATTAAAAAATATCACTAAAGGTAATCTTACATGTCATACAGTTGGCTGGAAACTCGAGAAAATCAGTGACATATCCCAAGTCGCACTGCCCTTCAACCTCGTCACAGTATCCAGAATCTTTATGGCATGATGTGCCATTCATGCAATTGCATTTCTGTGTACAGGTAGTCCCGAAGTATCCGTTTAGGCATACAGAAGGAACTAAAATGAGGAAATATATTTTTAAATACATTAACAAATAACAACGTTTAAAAAATACAAGTCATGGGCACCATACTTAAGTGAAGGACCTTCGTTTAATATATATACGTATTTATATATCTACTCATTTACTAGGCCTATATGTAATTAAGTTCAAAAACAGAAACAAAATGAATGCAAGAAGCATTTTTTACTCCGTAAATTGTGTGGCGGTTTACCATTCAGAAAGCGGTAAAGAAAATACAAAGATCCTCATGTCCTGTAGAGATGGAAGGAAATTGCGGCATAGGAACATTCTACAAAAATTGGCTTTTTACAACAAAAGTGAAAAAGATATTGCGTTGGTAGAAATAGTCAACTTGAAAGTCCGAGACTTTTCTGGGATCTTTTTTTACCAATGATATTTATTAAGCATTTTAAAATGAACCTTCATCTGTCATTTTCAAGTAAAGTAAATGATTGTACCTTGACATGCTGAACCAGACCACCCTTGCGAGCAATCTCCAGGACATTCCCCACTGAAGTCATCACAATCTGCCCCATCAGTGCATTGACATTCTTGAAGACAATCAGCTCCAAAAATACCATCTGCACATGCTTTAGGACGAAATAGAAGTGATATAACGGGATTTGTGGATCTATTGAGATACTATTTATTTGATTTGCTCCCCAGAACATTTTAATTCGCATTCGACCTAAACATCTTTTCGTTAAAGTAATACACATGTACCCATTCTGAAATCCTGAAAGTTGTTATGCATATACCCTTTATTCATAATTATATTCACATGTTGAGGTATTATGATCATTATCTACAAAGTAAAACCCATCTTAGACAAATTCTGGGTAAGGATTTGCAATTTGCACCGTGCAAATAAAACAAAAGTTTCAAATACAATTGTTTTCATAAAGGTTTCTGATTGTTTCACAATGGCAATCTTGACATAAGTCGTTTTAGCACTTACTTTCATTGCAGTAGATGCCTGTATATCCAGCTAAACATGTGCATCCATAAGGATCCGGTAGACAGATCTGACTTCCAGCACAGTTGTCCAGAGGCTGACCGGGTCCACATTCAAATTCACAGTCCCAGCCAAACTTATGCATCCCACAAGCTGCATGAAATGTTTATGCATATGTACAAAGTGTTTTATTTATATATAAAACACAAGTTTTAAAAGGATCCTTTCTCCGATTTCTCGCTGTTTTTATTCACAAGTGTCGACTTTTAAAATCCTGTCGTCCGACAATAAACACAACTGATCCAAAATTTCGTTACTAATAAATAAATCTATGATTACAATAAATGTAATGTAGAATGAGAAGATATGAGCATGTAACATTACATTTCTAACAATCATTAAAAACGGTCCCAATATTTTGTTCTCCTCTTGCTTTGATTGGAAAAATTGTTTTGAGTATTTATAATCATTGGCAATTAATAATTGAATTAAACGAATAGTTCCTGACGGAAACAAAACAAGTGAAAAGGGTTCATTTTCTCACGAAGGTTATGTAAGTAATAAAATAACCTTTGTTCCTTTATTATTATTATATTATTAGTTATTATTACGTTCATCATCATTATTCTCGTCATCATTATCATCACCATCATTAGTTTCATTCTCTTTCCTCTTTTCCTTTTTTTTTTCTTTTCTTTTCCTTTCCTCCATCTTCCTCTGCTTCTTTTTTTATTTTCTTCTCCTCCCTTTTTTATTTGTAATGTTTGTGTTACCATTGCTTGGAATTATTATTATAAAACGTTCAGTATCTAATTGTAAAGATTAATTTTAAGGCAAAGAATGTATTGGACATAAAAGAAAAAATGTTTTTAATGGATGAATGTTCTTCAGGGATTTCTTGATTTCACCTCGGAGGCAGCTCTTTCCAGCATGGCCAGGGGGACAGATGCATGTTCCTGAGAGTTCGTGGCATACACCTCCATTATAACAACTGTCACACAAACGGTCGCATAATGGTGGATTCCATCTTCCATAAGGGCATTCTGTTAATTCAATGAAACATGAACAACTATAGTGTATATCCTACTTGGGTGTTAATCTCTGGAGATGAGGGTATACACCCCTCCCACACGCACACACACACACACACACTCCTCGGAATGGATTAAGGACACTGATATCCGAAAACAGCTAGCGTAACGAAATAACGTGACACGAAAATAATCGTTTGGAACCTAAATGCTAAGTGGTTGGAATCATACCTTAAAGGTACTATGTCCCAATTGCAGGCCAATAAATGAAAAGGTTAAACAAGATAATACTAATTTGGAACTTCCCTAAAATAAATGGAGCATGAAAATGTCTTAAAGTAGGAAAATAACGACTATTTGTTGTCGATTCGACTTAAGAGCTATAGAGCCAGTAAGTAATAGTCTGATTTTCAGACCATTGTACCGAATGGTCGTACGTTTTATGCTGCGCAAAGATTCAATCAGTTTAATTTGTGCCATTAAAAGAAGTGGGTTATTGATGTAGAAAAATGCTCATGTACCCTTTACAGCTCATTATATCTATGTTATTGCCAAAGAAGAAAAAAGCCAGTCAGTCACTCAATAGTGTCTGACAGTGAAGTCTAGCAAGTAAACGGGTTTCCTTGCATAATTTGAATATTAGGACACTGCTACCGTTTAAACTTCACAGATAGGACATACATGACATATTCATCATTCCTGCAAAGTTCTACATAATTTGATGTTGGCTGCAAAAGGGACATAGTATCTTTAATTCTAAAGAAGTATATTCAAATATATGATTTTTGTAAAACTATAACTTGATTAAAAAGAGGCAGAAACAAAAGTCACAATGGTTGCAAATCACAAGTTCATTATAAAAAGTTAGAAGCACACCATTAGAACATAAAACTGTTATATGGAAACAATTGGAAATCCTCGATTAGGCTTTATACTGCAGAAACTGTCAATCAATCACGAAAATTGCAACTTTACATTCATCGATATTAGTTATTCTTTATTCGTGACGGCCGGTTTTTCTTGATTTTCGTTATTTTAATGACCATAGCTACAGAGCTGAAGGTAAACAAATTCCAGTGAATTTATATCCTTGCGACCAATATGCAATATTAATTTTCGATGTATAAGGAAGACAACATTCGAACCCTTTACGATGAGTCTGATAAGGCTGAATTGATGTTGTTCCAACGTTCCATCCATGTACGTCACATACACACCGGCGTCTGAGACAGATGCAGATTGGATTGTATGTGATAGACTGCCAGAACTCATTCCAGTAAGTGAATTAGCCCAGTCTACATCAGTCAATTTCCGCCATCTTATCCCGTCTTCTCCTACCATCCCTGTCGTGCTCATCACACTGAGTGTGATATCATCTCCAAGATGTATTGTCTTTGTAAACCGACCATCACTGGGTTGCAATTGACCTATAAAGAATGTGAAAGAAAAATCGACAACATCTTACATTCGAATTTTATTTTTTGGCCGATTCAATAAAATTGCGTCATTACGCCTTCCATTCTCTCTTTCTCTCGCTCCATTTATCCTCTGTTATTTTTACATTGTCATTAACTAAACATTCTTAGAATGAAACAGTAGTGGAAATAATGTTTCAAGCATTAGCATCCATGGTATTGAGGAGTGTTTTGAGTTTCCACATAATCATAACATTTGCTTCTTAGATGTATCAGGTTAAAATTGTTTGTTGTGTTACATTTTAAACGTAAACTATTAGCAACTAGATTATTAATAACCTTACCAAATTAGTATGTGAAAAATTGATTTGTCTCAATTTGTGTCTTAAGAATGTGAAAGATTAAAGCTGACATATAAACATGTTCAACAAACGCCCTCATTTAACCAGACCACCTTGCATTCTTCAGTTACGAAATATACAACCACATTATTTACTAGAGGTATGAATAACTTAGTTGTTAACTGTTTGTGTATATGTACGGGAAGAAAGAAGAATGCCAAGAGGAACAGATGTCATTCTACTGACTGTCACTGCAGAACATTCGAAAAATCCAAAGCCCTCCGTGGTATCTGGAAGAGTCTGTCTCAATACTACAGACGACACACTATCGCTGTCTCCTGGAGCTGTGTAACTATCTGAAGTTATAGACTCAGTCAGACGGACGAGTCTTCTGGTAGAGAATGAGAGAATCTCTTCATTCTCTGATCCGAGTAGACAGATAAATGACGCTTCCGGCAGTCCGCCGCCGTAGGGTAATGGAGTAGCTGTCATTAGACGTACAGGAAGGATCTGTCGCGGACCTGTGGGGAAATCATTATGTTTTTTTTAAGTAATTAGTGTCCGTTTAGTATTTCGTTAGAGAAGAAGTAAGGGGAAAAATACAAAACGATGCCAAGGCAATGACTTATCTCACACTTCAATCTTACCTTTCGTATTTTGTGCTAATGTTTGGTCCTTGGTGATACATACAAATCAATGATCATATTAAATTTATTTTTTAAACCAAGTTACCTCTACTTCTTAAACTGAATTGTATAACAGTTTATTGGAAACACAGTCTAAATAATATACGATACTTTATGAAGTCATGTTTTCCTCGACTGTAGATAAAGCCTAAATAACTAGGAATGTTTAATAGACAGATTATATATTTCAAATGATAAAGTATTTCCCTTTTTTGCCTCGAAAATACTTTACAACGAGTGATATTCTGTTTAAAGTGGAAACCAACTTTGAATTTAAAACAGTGGTTAACAAATAATGTCATCAATCGATATATTCTTTCGTTCGTGGCATTTCAAATTGAATGTAATAAGGTAGAATGGGCATCATTTGATCATGGACTATCATAAAGGAGTATCCCTGAATATATGTAACATAAATATAATGCCAATACTCACTCGGTGGTTTTTCACATGCAAACCTGAGGTAGGATGTACACCGTTGTTTTCTCCATCCATTATTAACCTGCTGATGAACACATCTTTCATTCTCAAATAGGGTTTCATCACCATCCGACCAAGCAGGAAATCTCGAAAGGTAAAATGGGCAAACAACAATTTATTATTTATTCATTGATAAAAGAAATATTTACTTTACAGGGCATTATCATGAAAGGTTGAAAGCTTTATGTCAGGGTTTTTAATTTATTTAAAATGTGTATTAATTCAAATGCATTCAAGGCTCCGTGAGGTCCGCATGAGAACAAAACATAGAAAATAGAACAAATTCATTATCTTCAACATTTTCGTGGGGGGGGGGGGGGGTGCTATCAATCCATTAGAAAAAACCATCCTCTAGTTTGATGAATATCAACTTGTATCTCAGAAAATCATGTTAATAAAGTTGACATATCAGTTTTTTAATTTAATACATACTCATTATTGTCAAGTGGAGTGCCATCAATCCATTGAAACGTGCCCTCTTGATTGATATCATCGAGTCCAAACCAATACGAGTTACCTCCAGCCAGCTCAATGAGATGCAACTGGCGATTGCGTTAAGAGAATATAATTATCAGAAAGAGAAAAATAACCGATGATTATTTCTAATGTGCCATGATCATGATGGTGGGATAATTTTATCGATATGTCTATAGTCTATGACATCATTGAACGTTGAACTAGTTGAAATAAGATATAATTTTGTTTCCTTATACTTGGCTCGTCACGTCAATATCATGCTCCTCTATAACCCTATTCCGATTGTTTTTACATAACCTATCAGATTCTCTATTCCTCTTACATTACTTTTATTGTTTTTAGTTCCTATTTAGTGCACACACAATGATTAGATTAAATTCTGTTAAAGTTTTATCACATTTTATTCATGTATTCCATCCTTGGAATTGAACTTCTTAACATCACGATGCGTCCTTACATTGATTTTGTCTGTTTTAGGCTGGGCAAGATCCCCTTCTTGAGCCTGGCAGTACTTTCTACCAAACGAGTATGACGTAATCGATGATTGAGAGATAAAGTACAGGGTTCCATCAAGGCGACTCCACTCATATCCTGGAACGACTATAATATTAAATACAACAAGATGATTGCCATTATTAGATGTTCGTCGTGTTATAAGAAAATAAGAGGAACTAATTTCAAGCAATTACGTTTCATTGCATTTATCAAAGTCATACTAATAAAACACTTGTCTAAAGATGAGAAGATCATGAATTCACTCTCCGGCACTCTCCATTTAATCTAACTTACTCCTCTCCACCCAGGTGCCTATGGTACCCTGTGGTATGCAGCCGTCTCCTTAGTTGGGTTTACAATGTGTGCGTCTGTAAAAGGACACATTGCTAGAGTACTCCTCAGAGAGTGGAGAATGTGCACACATTATGTGTGTGGATAAACCTTTACCCGATAACGCAGATGATAATAAAACGCTAAATAAACATAATTAGTAGTAGTTTGTAAGTTTGTTAACATGCATAATTATGCAGATGGGTTCAGACATGGAAACTGATAACATTATCAAAGTTAATTATTTTCATCGAATACGTAATCTTTAATTTAATCAACGGATCGTGTCTCGCCCACCCTTGACAAACTCATATCAATATTTCCAAAGAGCAAGTTTAGTGGCACTTCATTTGTGAAAAGAGATTTTAGCAAATGAACTTTAACATATGACCTCGAATGCATTATGACCTTAGCACGTTACCCCCTGCAGGATCATACCGTAAAAATCCCCCAAGTGCATCTCAGACCCATGTTAGGTCACAATACGATTGATGGTTGAAAAATAACTTATCGCAAGATAATCTTCATGGTAAACTTTAAAATATGACCTCAAATGACTTTTGAACTTAGCATGTGACACTTAGGAGCACCATATAATGTGCTGGTCCCCCGATGGCAGCTGTGACCTAAGTTTGGTCACAATATGATTGACGGTTGCGAGAAAAAAAATGGCACAAGAGAATTTTGCAGTTTGCAATTTGTACAGTTTGTGACGGACGCCGGACGGATGGATCCCTTAGTCTCGCCTTTACATGAGGTGGGTGAGATAATAATAACAATGATGATTAAACCGTTTTTGCATAGCGCATGTCATATCATCATTATACTTTATTTATGAACTTGAAAACAAAATATGATATTATTAGCCCCGCTTTTAATCGAAGTTCTTAACGCTCAGTGCAGTCAAGGAATAATTCCTACCAAGTACTAACTAACCACTTACTAACCCCTAGGTCCCTAGGTGGAGTGTGGCAGGTCAGGGGACTTACCCTGATAGCGTTCACATATGAAGGGCTTTTTTAGATTACACGGACTATCAAGCCATCCCATGTCTGAATCAGAAGATAGAGTGGAACAATCTTCATCACCAGCGTTGTTGGGTTCAGGATCCCTCCATGCTGAATACCTGTGTGTGTCGAATTAAGAAGAATGGACCCCAAAATCACGCAGGACTATACAGACGGTTATACGAAAGAATGGTTCTATAAATCTTTTTTTTCTTCTTGTGGGGGGGGGGGGGGGGGTGTTTTTCTGCATTGTTTAGTCAGATATGAAATCCGAATTCTGATGATTGGATAACGATGAAGTTATATAGGTGCATTGTCTTATAAATTTGCTTCTAAATGTTTAGTTCCGAAACTGGGTTATAAGCCGAACCATCCATAAGAATAAATCTCAATCAAAAAGTAAGCTTCCCCACATCACTTTTAAATCTAAATCGACAAAGAACCAATGAAGATTAATTTATACGAAAAGCGTAGTATGCACTACTCTTTTAACAATATTATTTGATTGCATATTGAAAAGTTGTATTTTTTATGCGGAATATTATTTCTTTTAATATGAAAATATGTATTAACGAGTTAAAACGCATCGTCCCTTGCATTACGACATGCAAAATCCTTTTTTTTTTTTTTTTTTTTACAACCGACTGCCATAATTTTATTATCAAAGCATAAGCTAGCGATGAAAGTGTGATCAAGAAAACTATAACGCATACTTTGCCTTTTAGACACGCAAATTACATCAACTACTTATTTTTCCCGATTCACAATGAAAAATGTCAGCGAATGTTTAGTCTATTTGAGTTTGACAAAGTTTGACAGTTATTTCAAAATAGTAACGAATGCGTATGCATTATAAAGTTATTGAACCTACTGTAAAGGTGTTCCGTCGATCCATTCAAATGTGCCTTCTTCAGCTTGGTCAGTCAAACCAAAAAATACAAGGCTATTTAATCCCGAAATCCTGCCATGAAGGAAGGTCTGGTAAGAGGAAAACAGAAATGTCATCTCATAAACATCAGTTGCTCATTTATGTTTTTCTTATTTGCATGGCTGTAAAGACATATTTGTCGATTTCGTAATGGAAATGAAGAAGAAAAAAATATATAGTAAACGAAAAAAAAAAATGAAATCAAGCCGAAAAGGCGGTATTTAAAAATTTCCAACTCTCCTGGGCTCAGAGGAATATATTAGAATTAAATATCATTCGTTAATTTGAAGCTGCTAAAAGATACGATGACAGGACAGTTTACGCGTAATGGTCATGTCAATAAAACAATGATAAGAAGTAATATATCAAATATATAAATTAAACTATTCACAATTTTTTGTTATATCATTGTATAAACTTAAATGAAATAGCGGCGTTGTCAGAGAATAATAGGGTTTGAGATATATTGGAAAGCTTCAAACATAAGGATTGGGAATGACAGTGTCTAAATTATGTTTTATTATCTCCGCTACCGACTAAATATTACGCTTTTTGATATTACATAAATAGTCATTCACGAGGAACCAGTTGGCCTATTACGTCATATACGTCATTCAATCGCGATATTATGAGAAGGTATTCATTCCCTGTATCAATAGCTATGTAAACTTCCAAGCTGTGAAATAAAATCCTAATAAAGCAACAAAAAGTACATAGGTTTCATGATAACTACATTTTGGATATCATTAGCTGAAATAAAAGAATTATACTTGAACATACGTTGATATCGTGTGATTTGATGAGTGCTAAATCAGCTCCATGATACTGACAGTAGATCCGTGCATCTGAGAAAGACCGAGCAAGCCATGACGAAGAGATAAAATAATCTAGACCTCCAAATGATGCTTCATTGCTTCCACCATAAACTGTAATAGAACAAACTTTCTATTTGAAAGTGTATCGTGGTGAGTAAGATTGTGATTTTAACGGAATCGCGTCGACTATTCTCTGCACAATTTAGGCATTCCCCAGATTCTACAGAGCCCAATACTTTTTTTGATGTTCAACTAAAAGGAGTCAGAAATTACTTTTATTTTCCAATTATGTATGCAAACAGTGAACGTTTGCATTTGTTTTCATTTCTTAAAGACAATATATATCTGAACTGTTTACTTCGTCGATGTAGGAATACAAAAGAGTTAAAAACAAGATTATCATTTTGCCATGAATCGAACAATCGAGGTGGTTTTTGCTTGTAGTAAGAGAAAGTAACGAATGCAAAGTTGTACAACAGCCATATAGCCGATGATAGTATGATTCAATTATTGTATTATTATGAAATATCTGAAGAGCATTTCAAACTTCTGCTTTAACGAAACATACTAAGACAATAGCTTTGCGATCGATTTCTTAAGCTAGATGAATTCCTAACTTCAGCCCTTTATCCTAATGCTTACCCCGACCCTAACACTAACCTACAACCAAAATGTCGTATAATCCTTAGACAGTACGTTTGTTGCAACATAGCCCGGAGCAACTATCGTCAAAACACAATCAATGTTGGATCATCATTATTCATACCTCGTGTACGTTCACAAATGTACGGCAAAGATAGTGAAGAACGTTGGTCATACCATGACGGGCCATGCCGTAGACCAAGACAACCCCAGGAGTCAGGAGTATTTGGTTCCGTGGCAGTATACCAATCACTATACCTTGGAGGAAAAACGCTATATAAATTAAGTTCGCCTTATGATCGTTATCATATGTATTATGATTAATAATAAAAATACTAATACTTAGAGTAGTAATAGCAGCAGCAGCAGTAGTATTATTGTTATTATTATTATCATCATCCTCATCATTATTATTAGTATTAGTAGTAGTAGTATTATTATTATCATAATTATCATTATAATTTTATTGTTCCTGTAATAAATAAAATAATCATGGAGGTTCGGAAACCCATCATTAAACTAATTTGAATTTAAATCTATATTTATATTAATCTCAACCTTCCCTCCCCCTTAGAAGTTGCAAAGATAATGTGGGTATGTAGCATGCGAAGAAATAGAGCAGAAATCTGGTCGTAACATTTTTATCTTGTAATGTTGAGCCAAGCTTTTTATATTCTATCTTCTTAGTAGTCATCTGAGACAAAGAAAGATATTAAAAAGTTTGCTACTAAATTATATTATATTTTGAATGGACACTGGATAAGTTTATAAGAAAAGTGTTTGTAGAAGTCTTTTCTCTTGACTGATTTTCACTGAGCAAACATATGAGGAACATACTGGAGTGTAGTATCATCCAGCCAGGTGAAATCTCCATAGCCAATCCTCTGAAGCCCGAAAAAGTAACACAAATTTGGATCACTTGGATTGAATGGAGGAAGTAGCTCTTTGAGAAATGCCTATAAAAAACAAAAGAAGAACAACAAAAAGTAATAAAGTTACGATTTATTTTGATTCATTGATTCAAATGATTTTATTCTCATGCAAAAAATAATACAAGAATAATTATATCACAAAAAATATACAATTAAACGACAAATATAATGGATACAAAGCACAAGAAAAGAGGAACTAACTTGAAGCAGAGCTTGTTAAAGTGTTAGTTCCTCAGATGCTGTTTTACAATATAAAATGAACAAAGTATGCTTTGAAATCAATAAATAGAAAAATACGTAGCTAATAAATTCTTTAAAAATTCGGGGAATTTTTTTTTTAAATAGGAAAAATGAAGAAAAATAGTAAAAGGCAAAAAGAAAGAAAGATACAAAAAGGGAAAATTCATGATTGCAAAAAGTCTAGAAAACGGAAATAAGATCAGTAGAATGAGGGAGAAAGAGATTGAGAAAGAGATTGAGTCGTGAGTAAAACAAACCGTGATTCGATCATGTATATGTGTTTAAAAGTTTAATCTTTATCGTGTTTAAAAATGTTTATAGACTGGTACTTTGTTTAAAAGATTGATCTATGTTATTCCAAAATACTGGACTAGTGTAAATAATTGTTTTTTTGTGTGTGTGCGAAAGCTGTTCTCATTCGAGGAGTGTGGAAGTGGTTCGACTGTCCTATGAGGTATGAATTTATCCCGTTATTTATGGGGAAATGGAGGAAATAGGGAGAGGTAACTCGTTATTAGTTAGTTGGAACATAAAGATACCGAAGTACCAAGAATACGAGTCATTACTTTTAAGAATTGTGTCTTGTAAAAATAAGTGGTTAGTATGGGAACGAAGGTAGACATTATGGATTATTCTTAATGCACGCTTCTGCAAAATAAAAATTCGGTCAATTAAAGTCTTAGAAGGATATCCCCATGCCCGAATCCCATAATTTAGGTAAGGCAAAATTATACAGTGATGATAAAACCGGTAAAGGAAATGTATTATTAACATGATTTATGACACCAGTGTTTCTTGATAATAAGTTACATAAATAATTAATATGCACTTGCCATGTCAATTTTGTTCTTTGAACACAATTTTAGTTCGATACCATTTTTTGTAATAGGACCAGGAAGATGATCAATAGTGTTGCTAAATATCATTTAATTTGTCTTTTTAATATTCAATGATAGTTTGTTGGCTTGTATCCAACTTTGAACCAAAACTAATTCCGAGTTAATTGTATTTAGGAGAGTTTGGGGGCTATGACATGAGAGAAAAATATTAGAGTCATCAGCAAATGATATGAAAGATAAAATATTAGATGATCGTTCGAAATCATTTAGTATGAAAAGAAGGGGGAAAAGAAGAGAGCCTTGAGGCACCCAACAGGTAATATTTTTAATTGATGACTGGAAGTTATTTACAGAGGTGTATTAAGTTCTGTCTGAAAGGTATAGCTACTAAACCACTCATAGGGCTTCCCTCTGACACCGTAGTAAGACAGTTTATCAAGAAGAATGTTATGGTCAATAGTATCGAACGCGTTTGAGAAGTCTAGAAATAAACCGATTGTGTGAGAAGAGTTATGAATTGCACAAACAATTTTATTAATGATGGTTAACATAGCATGACTTGTGGAGTGTTTTTTCTAAATCCAAATTGAACACCACTAAGTAAATTGTGTTGTGTAAGGAAATTTATCGTGAATACACAAGTTTTTTAATATTTTGGAAAAAGAAGTAGGGTAGGCCTGAGTCGAAACGGGTCCCCGCCCGGGCCCCGACCGTCGAGCTGAAACCCGGTTTTTCGTTTTCGGGTTTCGGGTTTTTCAAAATTAAATTTCACACTGATATTTTGAAATATAGAACTAAAAATATGCAATTCACAAACTTATATTTCAATATAATCAAATAAATATGCTTTAGAAATAAATGGATATTGTTTCAGTTGACGGTAGGTGTTTTTATCGGTCTAAAATTGAGGCTGCAAGAAAGGAATCACGCTTCGTGGTACCGATCGAGTGCGTTCAGAAACGGAAGTGGAAATAGATCGATGACCCACTGAAGACAGATCAAGAAAGTGCCACACAAAAGACTAAAATGTTGATCAGACTATTGCAATTAAATCGTAATACTAAAGGCATTAATTTAATTGTCAAAATATATCCACAATATAATGGTTTACCCTTGGTAGTTTGATGAAGGAAAATAAATTAAAGCTCTTGAAATAACATCGAAGTGCCTTTCGTTCGTTCTAAAAATGCGTGTATAACGGCAATCAGAAGTTACGAGTCAAGCTTGATATGCATGTTTACATCCCTGCACCGTCATTCGACCTGATCGGAACAATAAGCATTGAACCAATTAAAAAACATCACGTAAGACTTTGAGGGACTCCAATTCAACAAAATTACCGTAAAATAGTTATTTGCTTTGACAAATAATACTATAGATATTCATAATATCTTACAGAAATAATGATATTTCATGAGCTACGTACTCTATATCGAGTTCAGCTAGCCATCATTTTGAAATGAGACGTAGTTGTCATGCATGCAGCGCAGTGGAATACGGCAGCTCGCATCGCAGAGAGGGAGAAAAAAAAATCACGTAATAGGCACGTGAACATCACGTGATCTCAGGCCCGCGCTTTTTTCCTCTCTCTGCTGCACACTGCCCTCTACAGTCTACTGCATGACAACTACGTCTCATTTCAAAATGATGGCTAGCTGAACTCGATATCGAGAACGTAGCTCATGAAATATCATTATTTCTGTAAGATATTATGAATATCTATAGTATTATTTGTCAAAGCAAATATCTATTTTACGGTAATTTTGTTGAATTGGACTCCCTCAAAGTCTTACGTGATGTTTTTTTAATGGTTTAATGCTTATTGTTCCGATCAGGTCGGATGATCGGTGCAGGGATGTAAACATGCATATCAAGCTTGACTCGTAACTTCTGCTTGCCGTTATACACGCATTTTTAGAACGGACGAAAGGCACTTCGATGTTATTTCAAGAGCTTTAATTTATTTTCCTTCTTCAAACTATCAAGGGTAAACCATTATATTGTGGATATATTTTGACAATTAAATTAATGCTTTTAGTATTACGATTTAATTGCGATAGTCTGATCAACATTTTAGTCTTCTGTGTGGCACTTTCTTGCTCTGTCTTCAGTGGGTCATCGATCTATTTCCACTTCCGTTTCTGAACGCACTCGATCGGTACCACGAAGCGTGATTCCTTTCTTGCAGCCTCAATTTTAGAGCGATAAAAACACCTACCGTCAACTGAAACGATATCCATTTATTTTTTAAAGCATCTTAATTTAATTCAATTGATTATTTTATTGTTTTGAAAGCAGTAACTGTCCTTTCCGTCGCATTATTAGAACAGCAACTTAGTCTAACTCCCGACGCTGCATGCACACGATTTTGAGTGTCAGTGCAGTGGTGAAAATTTCGGGTACCCGGTCCCCGCCCGAAATTTTCAAGTCAAACCCGGGTTCGGCAAAACCCGTGATGACTCAGGCCTAAAAAGAAGTAAGTAAAGAAATTGGCATATAATTTGCCTGTTCACGTGAGTCACCTTTTTTAATACAGGTATTACTTTGGCTTTTTTCATTAAAAAGGGTACGTCACCACATATAAAACAGAGGTTAAATACATGGGTTAGTGGGATGAATATTTCGGAAATAACATGTTTAAGTAGTATATTTGATATGGCATCATATTTAGTGCTCTTTTTACTCTTTAAATTGCAAATAACAATATCAATAACCTCTACCTCTTGTACCGGGATAAAAAATAGAGATTCAGGATTTCGACGATCTAGAAATGAAAGGAATGATTGATTTGAGGTGGGGATGGCATGTGCAAGATTAGGTCCTATATTTACAAAGTAATTATTAAAACTCTCAGCAATATAAGCAGGGTCTTTAAAGCATGTGTTTGCGACCAAAATGTCTTTAAAATCCTGCTTATTATTGTTTCTATTAAGTTCATTTTTAATTAGCTTCCAATTGTTTTTAATGTCATTTCTATGAAATTCAAATTGTTTAGAGAAGTAATCTTTTTTTTGCATAACGTAAAATGCTTACTAGGGTATCTTTGTAAGTCTTACATTTGTTTTCGTTTGACTCTGTCGGCTTGGATTTGTAAAATAAGCGATATTTCCTATTAATTAAGCATAATAGGAATGTTGTTATCCATGGAGATCGTGGAGTCTTTCTATAATTTGAGTTCCTACTTGTATTTTGAACAGGTAAGTCTCTTTCATAATGTTGAGTGAAGATTTCAAGAAAAGGTTCAAATGCTTCATTTACATCGCGAGAAGTTAAAACCTCAACCAAGTCAAGTAAATTTAAGCCTTGTTTAAATTTATCAATATTTTCAACAGTTAACTTACGACAACCTGGACTAGGACCATTCTGTGTTTTAAATAATTGAAGATAGGTAAGTGAGTATAAATTAGGAAACGGTCACTTATATCAGAGATTATGATACACGACAAGCTTGAACATACATATTTGTAAATATATTATCTATAAGCGATGCTGTTGTCTTTGTTATTCGAGTAAGCTTATTTATGAGAGGAATAATTCATCAGTTAGGTAAGAATAAGTGTTATTAGCTAAGAGTTTTCATTTGTTTTACCATGGTTGTGTTTAGGGAAGCTCTCTCTCGCTGTCTCTCTTTCGCTTCTGTCTGTCTATCTCTATCTTTACCTGTATTAAACTGCATTTGGGCTTTCGCTATATACTGTAAACTTTCCATATCATCTTAGATATAACGACAACAAGTTTGGATCTATTTGAATATTTAAATTATTCTCACGTCTTTTATTCTTTGAAATTGCAATAAAAAGTTGATAGCGAGCTGATAAGTACCTCAGCCAAATTGGGTACATACAAGAGCGTTGTAAGCCTGCAAGAAATTATTAATGAAATTATCTACCATTGGAATAAAATGTGTATACTAATAAAAAAAAACATGAAATATTTCTTTTTCTTTTGACATACTATAATAGTATGAACAATTTCGTTTTGTTTTTGTTTAGTTTAGATTTTGTTGAAAGCAATATGTTTACTTTCATTATATTATTTCATGTAGTTCAGTAAAGCATTGCGTTTTTTAAAATTATTAGTCGATATACAATAGGCCATTTGTGAAAGAAAACACAGTTCAAATGCAATTGAAAAAACAATAATAAACACAAATCCGCATACCTATCCACCCACAGCCCCCCCCTCCCACGAACCACCTGTAAGCGACTTCATACATGATTTCCTGAGATTATGGTCACTGCAATCTGGTTCGGCGTTGATTGCGGTGACTAGGGTGGGGTCTCTCCATCTTAAGTGAACATATTGAAGTTATAGGTTCATGTAGTATGCCACGTGGCGTATAGTTTAGTTTCTTTGATTTATCTTAATCATCTTGACCGTGCGAATACTGTATAAAATGTGTCATTAGACTTACGTTGACTTCGGCTGTCTTGATGAAAGCCAAATTACCGCCGTAACTTTGGCATATTTCCCTGGCATCACTCGGCGTTGCACGAGGTGTAGACTTGATGAGATACTGAGATTCACCGAGCTCTTGCCATCTACAGAAATTGTCTGTTTATATGACATTAAATAAAACTTTATGCCAATATTGGATTACATCAACTGAACTTTAATTCTATGAAAATTATTTAAATGTAAGATAGGCTATCAATTCCATACTGTCAAAGAGGACATAGATAACGCGTCGACAAGTATATAAAAAATGCAAGAATTGTATAGCGCTTGGCATTGTATTCAGGCACAGTACAGATCATTAAAAGGCAATCCAACCCGTATGATAAGTTCATTTTTATGAAAGCACACAACAAATGATAAGCAAAATAGTGACAGTTTGAAATTAATTGGCCCAATGATAACATAATTAGGAATATTTGATGCAATTTGGTCCTTGGATTGTGACGTACAGTAGATGCGGACTACTCCCCCGTTTGTCATGTTCGTTCGTTCGTGTCTCCTTAGAGATCAAGATTGATGTATCTTGATCTTCGGAGTAGTTGCTACAACCGGCCGTGTCAGACACGTTGCCGTGGGGTGCGAGATAGATGTCTTGTAGCTTGCCCCCATTTAAAACAATTATACAATAACAGTTAACATTACATTTAATTAACAGTATGAAACTATTAATGTTACGGGAAAAAATATTATATATATATATATTTATATGTTATGAATCAATTGATTTGGTCGATCCAGTTCGATGGCACAAACATGGCACTACTGGACAGAGATCCTAATAATTACAGAGCTTGGTCTTGTTGCTCTGTTCGCCAGCAGTTTGAGGATATGGTACCCCGCGGCACATTACTCACAAGAGTTATAACAAGCCAAGCTTATACAGAGCCTATAATAAGTAATGTTGTGCATGTACCACCCAACCGATCGATCAAAAACTCAGAACTCATAACTGAATTTTAAAAATGAAAAATGAAGAAAGAAAAAAAAAAAAAAAAAAACGAAATGGTAACCATCTAAAAGTTCATAGTTGTGATAAATATGTATAAAGATTTATCAAGCAACACAAATGAATAATATCATGTTCAAGAAAAGGATATATACACTTTGTATTCTTCTTACGTGTCCTCAAATGCTCTGCCAGGCACACTGAAGGGCCTTCTCATTTGCTGCCACTAGATCTTCCAGGCATCATTGGTCAATTAGGAGTGGTCATCTTAATAAGTGTGGCATAGATTGCACGGATGTTCCACACTCGCAGTTGGTGTCTGTGTCGTCAGTATATCCCCATTTATGCATGTTGTATTTACATCGCCCCACGCCTGTGCGAAGCCTATTGAGGGACTTCCACGTCTTCCAATCACATGTATGGCCAGGGGGCAGTTGTTCCTTGGTCGGGATTGGTAGCTTTTCATGGTGGTGGTTTCTACAACGTTTCTCTTCCCACAAGATCCCTCTGGTTGAATGAGGAGGTTGTGATAGTGGCTGGACTGTATGAAGAAAGCTCTTCCTTGACTTCAAGCGGGTGGGGGCCGGTTGATGGGAGTAAAGGGGATGGCGGGTGTCCTCAACTTGTCTGCTGCGTTCAGTCCTACTTGCAACTGTTCTGCGGACATCGGATGGAGCAATGCCGGCCAGGGAGTGCAAACTGTCCACATTCATGGGCTTGAGGCAGCCAGTGATGCATCTGCAGCTGTCGTTGAGCGCTGCATCAACTTTCTTTGTATGGGATGATCTTCCCCATACAGGGCGGGCATATTCTGCTGCAGAGTAACACAACGCAGGAGCAGTTGACCTCAGCGTGAAGGAATTGGCACCCCAAGCGATAACTTCTGATTGTATCGCTTTTGCTTCCTCCTTTTGGGCATAACTGGGACGTAATGGCAGCTAGGCTAAAGCCGTGGTAATAATTTCCAAATTTGGTAGTGCTTATATACCTTTAAATTTGATATGCGCTATAAAAGATCCGAATATTTGTTTGTATTATTACTAAAAATATATTATGGAAAGCATATTAGTGTATAACCTCTATTAACAAAAAAAACCTCTTGAGTCATACATATTTCAAATATTGACCATCATGTCATGTTGTGTGTTGGAACAAATAACAAAATTGCCCGACCCTAAATTACAGAGTCATTACTGTTTTTAGTAAATTTAAAGATTCCATACTTAAAGTGATTTTACCTTTCAAAAATTCATTATTTTCTCATTTCCCCCCGATCTTATTCAAAACTTTTACCAGTCTGCTACTCTGATTGTTGTGCCTTCTTCTTGTCTTATAGTTGGCTGTCAATGTTGGATTATCCTTTAATCCATCAATGTGTCTCTCACAGGTTGCCTGTGTGTTATTAAACATCTTTGTGCTGTGATTCCACCTAATATTTTGTTCGAGAATAATCTTTGCTTGAAATTTACGGCCATTTCCGCGAAATTTGTATCGAAATTTCTTGAAATGTCGTCGAAATTCACGCAAATGGGAATATATAAGTTAAGATAGCATGCACTCTCTTCCCTGATCACAGGAATGTCAGTACACAGTTCCGGTTAGACCAATGGGCAAGAAAGTTGTGATTGATTGCAAGTTGCAAAATTTACAACTGAAATTTACAATCGATCGCAAATCAACTTTCTCAACGCCCCACTAGTCTCCTAAATTTCTTAGGATTTAAGTTCTTACAATTAAATGAAGTTAACTAGATATAGCTTTTATTTTCCCTCCCTCTCTCTCTCTCACTCTCTCTCTCTCTCTCTTACTAATGGGGCGTTGCAAGAACGTTGAGTTGCGATCAATTACAAATGTGCAATTAATCGCAAGACTTACGCTTGATTTTGGGGATTTGCAATAGATTGCATCTTTCTTGCAACGCCCCATGAGCGTGCTTTTATTATTAAATTCAATCATATTCAAAAAAGAGTCTATATATATGGAAGCTTAAAAGTGCCATTCAGATGATCATATGACAAGATCCAAGATCTTATCATGTCGACATCTTTTAGAACAGATGATAAGATGACAAGATCTAGGATCTCATCATGTCGACATTTTTTTAGAACAGATGATCAGATGACAAGATCTAGGATCTCATCATGTCGACATCCTTTAGAAAAGATGATCAGATGACAAAATCCCGGATCTCATCATGTCGACATCATTTAGAAGAGATGATCAGATGACAAGATCCTGGATTTCACCATGTCGACATCCTTTAGAAGAGATGATCAGATGACAAGATCCCGGATCTCACCATGTCGACATCCTTCAAAACAGATGATCAGATGACAAGATCTAGGATCTCATCATGTCAACATCCTTCAAAACAGATGATCAGATGACAAGATCTAGGATCTCATCATGTCGACATCGTTTAGAAGAGATAATAAAATGACGAGATCCCGGTTCACTTCATGTCCACATCCTTTAGAACAGATGATCAGATGACAAGATCTAGGATCTCATCATGTCGACATCTTACCTAATCTAAGGCTAGTTATAGCTCAGTCATGCCCTGGCATGCACAGTGCAGTGCCATGCGCAAGAGCTAGTGCATTATTGCAGATTGCATGCATGCGCACGTGCACGACGTGCGCGCATGTTTGGTTTCAAACATCAGATCTCGACATGATGTGATCTTGGATCTTGTCATCTGGTCATCTGTCCTGAAGGATGTCGACATGATGTGATCGTGGATCTTGTCATCTGATCATCTGTTCTAAAGGATATCGACATGATGAGATCCGGGATCTTGTCATCTGACCATCTATTCTGAAGGATGTCGACATGATGAGATCCGGGATCTTGTCATCTGATCATCTCTTCTAAAGGATGTCGACATGATAAGATCCTAGATCTTGTCATCTGATCATCTTTTCTAAAGGATGTCGACATGATGAGATCATAGATCTTGTCATCAGATCATCTGTTTTGAAGGATGTCGACATGATGAGATCCTAGATCTTGTCATCTGATTATCTGTTTTGAAGGATGTTGACATGATGAGATCATATAGATCTTGTCATCAGATCATCTGTTTTGAAGGATGTCGACATGATGAGATCCGGGATCTTGACATCTGATCATCTTTTGTACAGTATGTCGACATGATGAGATGAATTATCTCGACATCTAGGTGGCACCTTTAAGCTGCCATATATATACTTTGATAATTTTGACATTGTAAACATTGTGCTATTAGTTCCTCGAATACTAATTTGTTTTTGTTTCTAACAATTTGATCACACTGAATCGAATTGAAAAATTTTATGAGTATAGTTACTCTGTTACAATTTAACTATCTAATTCTTTGTTCGGCTCTTGTCATTTGTAATTAACCCTATGGTTACAGTTATGATATCCCGTCTAGAGCAGGGATGATAGCTGACGATCCTCAAAGGGGAAACATATTCGTTATTTAGAATCAGAATGGCTTTCTGATATAACTGTATTTCAATCACTTATAGGATAATTTGTTCGTCATTATTGTTATTATTTGTATTAATGATTATCATTGCGTATAATTGCTTTCATTGTTTACTTTTTTCATTATAAGTTATGTATGGTGGTAACATTTGGTTCCCTTCTCTCTTTCTCTCTCTATTCGTTTCCCCGCTTACCACAAACATTCTTTAAATTCACACGTAGATAATAGCTGGGCAGTCTGCCAATATTCAGTCTTGATTATGGCGGTGTTTATTTTACCTGACTGCTAAGAAAGCATAAATGCTTGTATTAGTAAGCAACCAGACGGCCGACGGCTTTAGGTCCTCTCCGAGGGACCTGGTAATGAGGATTAATACCTTATACCAAAGGGCACTAGCGTATCGCCTTGGTTTCGAACCCAGGTCACAGGATTACGAGACCACTGCTCTACCGACTGAGCTATCGCGACTGCTCTGATTGACCTAGCATATTGTACAACGTTATCTTACATGCTCCTTCAGAACTGGACTAAACATGGTGAAGATAAAAAAACGACTTGAAATACCTACCGATAGGTATTTGGCAGATATGTCGTCTTAATGATGTGCAGGCTATTCGGTTCCATCGTCCATGTATTGAGTCAGTGCGGCTCAATCGAGACCTCATCGAAGCACAGTAAGGTGGTTGTTGGTCCGTATATAGAGGAGAATCCCAGTTGGTGTACCTTGAAAGTGATTAATTGAGTTTAGAGCGAATATTAAACTGTAGATTATGGTAGCATGATAAATAACTGATAACAGAATAATAATAATAATAATAATAACAGATTTGTTTCGTGGAGAACACCTATTTTTTTCTTTTTCATTGGGATACAGAAAACCATTGGAACGCAAACGTGATTTAGCGGCGTGACACCTCTTCAGTATTCTACATAAATTTAGGTTTCAACAATGATTGTCCAATTATTTGACATCAGCCATTTGAGACGAAAATTGAGGATTTTGCATGGCTCAGAAGAATCCTGGAATATGACGATTTGATAAAAATGTGATTCATTAGCAAAAGTTAAATGATTCATTAAGTTTTATGACCCAGATTAGCATTTTATCATAAAATGATTTAAATAAAGCTTTAAGTTTCACAATAAATTTCTCACTAAACAACAGAGTCGGTCATTTTCAATTTCTTGTTAAAATTGATTAGGAGGGAAAGTGCTGCCAACTCCTCCTTTTCAAATGGCAAATGCACCTTTTCCGCACTACCTATAATTCAACATACTGACATATCTAATCAGGTAATGAAGAAATCAGTAAGGGGAAACAAAAATGGGGAAAAAAGGAGTGGCATTATATCTCGATGATAGTTGATACATACCCAGGGGCCGTTCCATCAATCCATCTGTATGCACCATCCTGGCCCATGTCTTCTAAGCCGATGTAATAGTGTCCTCCATCACTATCTGTTGATAATTTCCCGGCTATGAAATCCTGTTATAATATATCATTATTAATGTGGATGTTTACATCAAAGTGGCATTAGTACCATCACCATTAGTACTCAAAAGCTGACTAGCATTATGCCAAGTGAGTACTTCGGTCATAGCACTAAAATTGCATGAAAGCTAGAATTTGCACTTGTTATAGTCAAACAGTTGAGAGCAAAATTTAATATTAAAAAAATGAAGAAAAGATTATTTGATGCTGTTTTTATTTCTTTGTCTACCAAGGATTTTTCAGGGAGGACAAATATCATTATGTGTATCTTTTGGGGGAAACTTGCAGAAGATCATAAAACACCACTCAAAAATTATCTAACATTTTTATTTGTTGAGGAATAATCTATCCTCCGTCTTTTAATTCATTTGTTTGCTATTACCAGAATATTTTGCGCCATAGATCCGATATATATTTAAATATAAAGTTTGTAATTACTATCTTTTGAAATAGTAGAGTTATAATCGAATTCAGAGAAATGGAATCAATTCTATTTGATTTTGACAATTCTTAAACGTCTTAATTAACAAAAACTGAGTCTTACGTACTAAAGATTCAACCTTTTCCGGTTTTCTCCTTGTTTATTTAATGTTGTCACATGTGACCAGTATACAATGGTTCGTAGTAAATATAATACTTTGCACTATAGCACGAAGTAAACTAAACTATACATAAGAACTTTCTCCTTGTCACTATTCATCAATAAATAAAAATATTCCTACATATTATTGAAAAGGACACAACAGGAGGAATCAGGAAAATTGAAAGACCGTAATCATCTGAGAGGCTGTTCACACCGGCAGAGACCGCGCTATCTCTGCAGTGTGCAAGGTACAATGTCGTTTCGGTCCGCCGAACAGCGAGCCACGGCGAACCACGGCGAGCCAACACTGGAGCACCTCTTGGGGGTGGTCCACGAGAGAAAGCGCGGTCTAGCGCGCGCTAGACCGCGCTATCTCTGCCGGTTTGAACCCGAGCTACGATAGCACGTCGGAAGTCATCGTTCTACACGCGGGGAATTTTATACTCATTCTATTTTGGTGCGATCTGAATCTGAATCGGTACAACTCAACACTCCTAGTTCGTAATAGCGCGCGAAGTTTTTGACCGCTCTGACCTCATGACGTCACGCGTCATGGCAACAGGACCTCTCAAAAAAGGGGGTCCGCCCACGGTCCCCCCTTGCGGTGTGAACACGCCCTGAGAGGCTTTTCTCTATCCATCTATCACCCGCTCGATCTCTCCTCTATCTCTCCTCTATTTATCCTCAATAACCATCCATATATCCCCGCTCTACCTCTCCTATATCTCTCCTTTATCTCTCCTCTATCTCTCCTCTATCTTTCATTGATCTCTCCTTATACTCTCCATCCATCTACCCGTGCTCTATCTCTCATCTATCTCTCCTCTATGTTCATCCATCTATCTTTAAAATATCTCTCCTCTATCTCTCCTCTCTCTCTCTCCATCTATATCCATCCATCTATCCCCGCTCTGTCTCCTTTTCCCTAGCCTTTTGACAAGGCCTCGTGACTCTGGCTAAGCGGCTGAGATGAGTCTAGATACCCAGGGTGAACGCGCGACCGCCACGAGAGCCTTTTGCAATCTGGATATTACTGCTCCGCATGAATTATTCATAGCATTGGATTTATTGACCAATTAGAACGGCCATCCCCTAGCCCCCAGTTGGCTTCGTTCGTGATAGAACGTCAGTGTGTGTGTGAACTATGAACGTCAGTTCATAGTTAGTAGGTCTATGTTTGTACTATATTCGTACAGTTTAATCCATGTGTGTGTGTGTGTGTGATGGATACTTTATGCTGACGTAATGCGAGGTTACGTTCGGTGATTGGACGCTATTTCTTCTTCTTCTGGGATACTCCTCAACGTTCTTCCATTTCGGTAGAGTATTCCAGTCGGAAACAAAGGTTAACATAAGAAATCGAATCCACATTACCAAAGGCTAACTGGCTGTGATTCTCGCTCTGTTGTTCACTCGGGCTTTCGCGATTAGTCTCTTTTTAGTCGCTCAGCATCTATCAGACAGGTGGCCTTGTTCTGTGATTCTCGCTCTGTTGTTCACTCGGGCTTTCGCGATTAGTCTCTTTTTAGTCGCTCAGCATCTATCAGACAGGTGGCCTTGTTCAAAGGCTACCTTTTCCCCTGCTCTATCTCTCCTCTATCTCTCATTTATCTCTCCTCTCTCTCCAACCATCTATCTCTTCCCTATTTCTCATACCGGGGGGAAATAGATAGAAGGGGAGGAGGCAGAGAGGGAGTGCAGAGAAAGAAAAAGGAAAGAGAAAGGGAAAGAGAGAATTAGAAGAAAGAGAGGGAAAGACAGAAGGGTTTATTGAGAGGGTAGGAGAAAGAGAGAGAGAGAGAGAAAGAAAGGGGGAGAGTGAGGGAGAGATAGAGAGTGAGCGAGATAAGAGAAGGGGAAAACCTAGAGGCCCGAATTCACAAAGCAAGGTTGGAGCTCAGACCAAGGTTTGAGCTCAAACCTCCGTTTGTTTCGCCAAACCTCCTTTTGTTATTTACAAACCTGGTTTGTATATAACAAAAGGAGGTTTGGCGAAACAAACGGAGGTTTGAGCTCAAACCTTGGTCTGAGCTCAAACCTTGCTTTGTGAATTCGGGCCAGAAAGTTTGAAAGAGAGAGAGAGAGCTAGAGAGAGATATATAAACATAACATTCCAAAAATTGGGAAAAAAGCCTGGAATTAAGAATACTTCGCCATACCTCGTCGTAATTGAATGACACACGCCTTTAAGACTAAAACAACAACAACAACACTCAGAAAATGTCGATCGTGATCATGAGCGCGAGCCAGTGTTACGGTGTTGGTATATTCTAAGGTGTAAAGCGCACACGTGTGCGGAGCAGTGGTCTGAGCTGGGTGCAACTTTAAAAAGCGCCCACTCCTGACAAAATACGAATAACTGTGTTTTTCGATAAACCTTGTTTATCGCCGAAAAACAATGTGTATCGAGCGAAAAACACTGTTTGTCGGTGATAAACATTGTTTATCTGAATTATTTAGCAAATGGCGAGCGATAAACTATGTTTATCAGTTGATAAACATAGTTTCTCTCGAAAAACATTGTTTATCGAGAGAAACTGTGTTTATTTCATTCCATTTTCAATTCATTTATTTTCCACATTAAAAACCAGAAAAATATACAAGGTAAAAGATTACATTGTACACATTTGACACATAGAGCAAATGAAAAACAGATACATGAGCATAAAAGAACAATGAAAATCTACATCAGTTAACAAACATCAACATTAAAACATAAAAAGGTAAGTAATGTAGATGGGGCTAGAAAAAGCGAAGCTTATCGAGTCTAGCCCCGGTAGCAATGAAGGGGAAGTCCACCCTGAGAATGTGTGTGGCCAAGTAAAGGCGGAGTAAACCCATCCTCAGGGTGGACTCTCCCTTCAAATGTATGGTTTTATAATTAGAATAAATTGACCCGATGATAACATAATTGCGATTTGAAACATAATAATAATTGTTTTTAAATTGATATGACTATTTAGAATTGCAAAAATATTGTTTATATTTATACTTAAATTGTCCTAATGATGCAGATTGTTTGAGACTGTCATCTAAAGTAGACCACGTAAGGTAACCCTGATACTTAACACTTCTTTGGCCAGTAGCAGTTCTGTAATAAATGCTGTGCAAATTCTTGGAGTTTCGGGTGTTATAACAATGTACATCACTGTTGCATCTAAACCAGTTTTGAAGTGAGTTTGATAATAGTCCCTCTTCAGACCTGTACATAAATTCTCCAAGTTGTAACCTACCTAATTCATATACAGTCAAAACCCTTAAAGGTAAAGACCAGTATTGGAAACGCCCCAATTTCAAAAAATGAAATGGAAGCTCTGTTTACCAATCATGTGAAAGAATATGTTTTGACTAATACATGATGACAAAAAATTTGCCGGGAAACCGCCTATTAATTCATATATTTGGTAAATTTGTTTCTCTCATGGACTGTGAGAGATATAGGGTAGTCCCATATATATCTTTCTATGTATAGTGCCTGTAACTTTACGAAGAACGGGCCAAATTTCTTATCATTTTGATGATTCTAGAACCTTGCAGATGTTAGATGCTAGATGATCAACCTTTTCTGATCGATTCCACAACGTTTCTTTCACAATGCAATCGCATGACCATAACTGGTCTTTACCTTTAATTGTTTAAAGATATTGTTGGTATGGGCCAAATAATGAGACTTGGCAACTGCGTATTACACGTTTTTGCTACAAATGTAAACGATTTAACAATGTATTTGATGCATTTATCCATAGCATATTACCATATTGTAAATGAGGAAGAATTAATGAATTGTATAGCAAAAGCAGTACCTTTGACGGTAATACAAATTTCAGTTTTGACATAACTCCAGTAATTCTCGAGATCTTCAATGCAATATCAGTAATATGTAAAGACCATGATAACTTCTCATCAATATTAACTCCCAAGAAGCGGGCACTATGTACTTGCTTTAAGGGCTCTAGTGAATCAACAAACTTAAGAGTAAGTAAGTTCTTATCATATTGTTTATTCAATGGTGCAAAATGCATAAAATTAGTTTTCTCAATGTTTATCCTTAACCCATTCACTTTGTACCAAATATTAACCTTTTGTATTTCTTTATTAATATTATGGACAAGAGTATCTAGTTCCTTCTCGCTTAAAGAGACATTGGTGTCGTCTGCAAAAATAATGTATGACAAAGTTTAGGAAACATTTGGCAAATCATTTATACATAGAATAAACAACAGTGGCCCAATTATTGACCCTTGGGGCACTCCGCATATAACTTCTTTTTCAAATGAAGTTGCATTATCATAAACAACACATTATGTTTTTCTTTCCTTCAAATAATCCTGTTTCCTTCAAATAATCCTGTATATCAGTCGATATACAGAGTTTCTCACGATAAACAATGTTTATTGCTCGATAAACCTTGTTTTTTGCTCGATAAACCTTGTTTTTCGTCGATAAACAGTGTTTATCGGGGTTATTGGTCAAATGGCGCGCCATACATGTCACCCCCTAAGCTTTTAAAAAAATGCACGTGTGTCAGAGAATGTCCTGTAGACACCATGGTAGAAGACATACAAACTGTATATTGGGTTTAATAATACGTTTTGCTCCATAAAAAGAATGATGATATAATGTAATAGACGGTAAAACTGTGTACGTACATTTTGTTCAGCTGATGTGATGATTGGCATGTCACCCCCTAAGCGTTGACAGTGTGCAAGTGTGGCAGAGAATGTCCTTTGGCCACCATGGTAGAAGACATACTGATAGCCACCAAACACATTCAACCCTGATGTGGAACACTCCTGACATTCAACTGTAAGATAACAAGATACAGAGCATCAACGCGGTAATCTTCGCGGTCGGGATTCACCATAAACCTCTATTAATGCTCACTTGCTGCAGGAGGGGAAAGAAAGGAGTGGAAAGTCTTTTAATTTATTCAAACGCATTCGTGAGTTATAAAGCGTAACAATGGGATGTGTACATTCCACTTGGCTTTGAAGTTCCATGCTCCGTAAGAGGACACTTTTTTGTTTTGGTCCCCAAAAAATCGCAACGACTCAGCCAGCCGCTGAATAAGTAAAGGGGGAGGGGGGGGGGGGGGGGGGGGGTAAGAGGACACTTTTATTCCTACTGTGTTAGGCAACTATATATTTTTGTCAATGTATAAGTTCAGCCTACCGAAATTTGACGTAGGGTGGTATCTGATCTGAAAACCGTTCGAATGCCATGGCTCTCTAGGCGGCGTTTGAGTTGTTGGGAGACCCCATTCCATTCAGCAGACGGTCCGAGCCAGCGGCCCGTTGATTGGTTGAGTACCGTATGCGTCGGCCAATAGGCCTGGTGCATTAGCCGAACCAGCGGCCGAATCCAGCGGCCTGGTGATTGGTCGATCACAGTGTGCGTCGACCAATAGGCATCGTGCGTTATTGTTCCAATTATCGATCGAATTATGGACCGCTCCGCCGGTCCTCCCGTAGAGTATAAAAGACCCTTGCTTACAGTAGTTATTATCACCAGATGAAGTGTTGCAGATGCACACGAAACGTCGTGAACTTTTAGATTCCTTATTGACCACATTGCGAGACAAACGAATATCACTAGCGATATTATTTTCGATACTATATCCGCAATGAGTAATATATTTAGCATTATCAACAAAATATTTCTAAAAATATGAATAATCCTGAACCTAAAAATACATGTTTGAAGTATGTAAAAATAATTTCATTTTGACCCTCTTGCGGACAAATTTAGTAGGAACATCCAGTACATTTGATACAAACCTGTTGAAGACGAAAGAATCCATATCAGAGTAAGAGGCAGGAATACCCTAAACCATCCAAATATTGAATCCCCATACATTGTCAACATCACAGGAACACAGAGAGTGAGATGCAGTGCCCAATAGTGAAGTCCAATATTTAATATATCAAGTCCTATGTACAGATAGCAAAACAGATTGCGCTTGGAGTTATATCCATTAGGGCTGTATATCCTGGTACGACAGAGCAGCTTGGAATGGCCTGTGATCTGATTCAAGTACCCAAATATTGTGACTGAGTTTTGAAAAGGAAGTCGAATATACCAAGAATCAAATTAGAGACAATGTACTTCCTCCTTGTGGGTTGGTCGGTGGTGTTAAGTAAATGTATGAGAGTAAGGCGTACGCATGATTTTTTCGAGGGGGGGGGGGGGGGGTTAAAATTTGAAAATCGCGCCGAAACTTTCGCAACGACTCAACTAGCCGCTGAATAAGCAGGGGAATGGGGGGGGGGGGGGGGGGGGGGGTAAGAGCACCAAAAGCGGGCAAAAAATGAAGGAAAAAAAAAGACATGTAGAATAATTTTTGACAGAGATTCCGAACATGACAATGATTTTCTTAGAAATCATCAATAATTCTGGAATCTAGCTTTTAAAATGATGACTCAGAAGGCTCAGAAAAAGCTGTTTATGACGTCACTGCAGGCGCCTCTCTGGTGAAAAGGAGGGTGATTTAGGCATTGAAATTTCTTTAAAAAGGCAAACTATGTTATTAATTGGAACAAAAAAGACATTTATCCGAAAAATATTATTCACTTGATAATCCCAGAACGTTTCTGGCAATTTCGTCATTCCTAATATAGGTTCCTTAGTTTAAGGTCAAATCAGGCATGCCCGCAATTACGTCAAATACGTTATCAAGGTCACGTGACCGTATTACCTTTTTTCGAGGGGCGTAGCCCAGCAAGCGTGACGAGAACTGTGAAAAATGGATAGTTATCATCATATTTTGGTCTATTTAGAGATTCTCTGAAAAATCAGAGGCTGGAATTGTAATACGTAGAATTGTATTCATGTTTTGAAAGGCTGTGTTAGTTGGGTTAGAGAGGACCTTTAACAAAAGGAAAACTTAAACCTCTCGCCAACATATTTCCTTTGTTAAACCAGATTTTGGACAAAAGCTAAAACTCAGTGCCGGGATTAAATTTTAGTAGAATACGGCACGAAGGTTCTAACCTTTGTGTCATTACCTTTTAAAATGAATATTCATGAATTGGAGATTAAATGTAAAAGGTATACAAACATTCATCTATATGGTCTATTGATAGTAAAACGAATATGAAGATTTGTTTTACTGTGACACAGGCCTCGTCTGATAAAGAGTTGTGATTGATCCAAATCAATCGCCAGTCCTCCAATCCATCGCAAGTTTGCAGTCTCCTATATCATATAAATCTATCTATCTTTATCTATGTAAATATCATCTCTATACTCATGTAAGGCATAATCTTTCCCATCGGTCTGTATTAAGCTTTAAATGTTGAATTGGTACACTTTAGTCGAACAATTGCTGCAACCAGCTAGTTAGCCCGAACGCAAGCGAGCAGCATACAACTAGTTACAGCTGTGCGTAAGCACCGCGCGCACGCAGGGACTACTTTTCAGGAGCTTAGGTGCCGTGTTACACTTTAAGACTATGTTACACAATTCAAAGTTTTGGTATGGGTTCATGAATTTGGTTCCAATGAACATATTTGAAGCATATGCCATCTTACAATATTCAGTGATCGTTGGCGGGGTTGAAATCGAGTCTAAAGTTATGAAATTGTAAATAATAAACTCTGTATGTTGTATAGCTCCCTCTCAAGGTCAAGATATTAATTAAGCTATAAACGATCATAGGCGCTATTTGAAATTTATCAAAATTTACCGGGAGCACCGGTAATTTTTTATATTCTTTTTTCTCGAAAGCAGAAGTGTTTTAGGGGCTAAATTTTCTAATGCTTATAATACATCCACAGAGGCATCCAAATATATCAAAATTGTAAAGAATCAATATCCACACAATTTTCAAAATGTCCCAAAAATTTGTACTACCTTTGAGACCTCAACAGTCGTCCCAGAGCTCCAAAATATGAAATAAGGTAAAATTACATTGATTTGTTGTTGTATAATGCAATTTTCGGAATGGGGCTTCCTTCTTCTTCTTCTGATTATGTCATCCTCCTTCAAATTGATTGAAGATTCTTGCACACTATGCGCGTTTGTGTATGACCCTCTGAACGATTTGAGGGTAGGAGCCCCCGGCATTATATTCATGTATGTGTGAATGCGGGCGGGGCGTCGTGCTAGAGCCCAAATGTTTTATATAATGTAAGATTACATTGGTTTGTGGTTATACGACCGTCTGTTTTCGGTTAAGGGCTCTCTTAGGATAGGACCTACAGAACGATATTAAGGAAGGAGCCCCTTAAAAAAAAAATCACTTCAGAGTGAAGGGGGCAGGGGCGTTGTTCCGGAGCCCCCCATCATATACAGTGCATAATCAGGTTGAATTTTGTTACCTGAATACTGAATACAACTGAAAAGAAATTCATTTAAGGGTGTGGGCGGGGGCGTCATCCCGGAGCCCTAAAATAATATATATAGGCTATGGTAAAATAACATTGATTTTGTGTTGTACATTTGCCATATTTGGTACGGCTTCTAAGGACTTACTGAACGATATTAGGTTTGGAGCCCCCAACACTATATTCATATATGTGTGATTTGGGGGCGGGGCGTCGTAATAGAGGCTTCTTCTTTTCTCATTAATAGTGTTTGATTGACTCTATTTGTCTTACAAGACAATGGTCAGCCTTTCAAGAACTTGGAAAGGCTCAGAGTCAACGGTTAGATAAGTGAAATGTCTCTGTGGCATCATCGTACACTTTACAAGCCTGCCAGACTAACTTCTTTCCCGTGCCATGAAATGCTGATGTCGTGTCGCAACCCGAATATGAGTGTAACACAGAAAGGGCTTGTGACTTTGACTCTCCCAAATTCCCACAGATGGCATTGATGTGGAAGTATCTGTATTCTATCCCATATATTATGCCACCCAGCTGTCAGTTAATGGTTGAGTCTTGAGGAGATCATAGAATTTGCCGACACGGATGACAACATCAAGACACTTTCCTATAAGGATGCCAATTCCTCTCTTTTCACGGGTAGACTCTGACTTTCTAACTGTCTGGAATGTAAGTGTCCCACACAAGATCTAATCTCTTGGTAGTCTGCAGTTGCTTCTCGAGGTATGGAATGAAGACTTCGTTGGCGTACCCATCAAAGTACTGATGCCGATAACAGGCAGACAACGGACGATGACAACTCCATCAAAGACTTTACAGCAATATGCTGATAGTGGCTCTGGATGGTAAGGCTGCTCAAGGCAATGCAGCAGGTCAGACTCTGTACCTGGTAGATGAAGATCAGAACCGAAGTCTGAGAGAGAACAGCAATGTAGAATTGGCCAAATAGTCCTAAATTGTTATAAAGCACTTTGATCCTCTAGTCTTTATTCTGACCTATCTTGCAGTGGGAATTTCTGAAGATAGCCAGAGAATTTCTCTTGATTGGATCGTGGATAGAGTGGGTGCGCTCATTAGGCACAGTCTTGAAAAATTCTATGTACTGTTTCCTTCTAGTATCCTTCAAAATTTGGACTGTGGTAGCAACATCTCGGTCTGTGCATTTGCAACCGCCAAACTTTACCAGATCATTAAAGACCGTCACCACTACTGGGCCAGAAGGGATTAGACCACACAGAGAGCCATCAAGGTCACTGTGACAGGTGGCTATCTCATTAACTCAGCTCTCATTTAACATAAGAAAAAGAGGATCATGGGGGCCCAACAGGCACCGATTCGGGAAGTTTTCTATATAGAGGGAGCAAGTTGCTACAAGTATGGCAGTGTGCCTTTAAACTCATCCGAAAAAAGGATTACCCGTTTGCCTTATGCTTGTAGAAATGGCATTGACTTGTTTCTGGAACGACTTCAGTGATGAGAGACCTTGCTTATGGTGCTGGAAGTTCTAAGGTTTCCTCATATCATCTTCCGTGAAGTACTCTCCCTCAAACCTTTACAGCATTCTATTCATTTATGGTCCAAAGAGCATCCATCGTCTAAGAGCAGCAGGGTTGTCCAGGAGTCCAATAGCGCCACCTACACCTTTCACAATCTTGTTCTCTTGCTCCTGGGCCTGGTCAAAAGGGATCAATGAAAAATGTTCGATGTTTTGGAAAGAACCCAATGTAAGTGTTGACTATACTCCTTCTTGACAGTGGCTGGTAAAGACTTCATATCTCGAATATGGACAGGCGTCCACCTGGCATAGTTCACATGGTCCAAGGCGAAGGACCTTCACATACAGTGGGAAGTTTTTCTCTCTGTGAGCTTTGATGAAGATGAGTATGAGGGCTTCATATTTCATGATCTGGTCCGAGAACATGAAAGAAGGGCTCTTCTTCAGCATGTGATCTCTCCACTCCTTGGCTGATTGTTCATTCTTGGGGCCTGTATTTGGCATGAAAACCTTCTGCTGCAAATTGTTGAATTACAGGAGAGGGGTCATGAGGGGTTTATGCCTTCGTTTGGTTGGACACTAAATTGTGCAAAGAGTGTGTTAGGAGGAGGGCTTTTACTACCGTATAAACCTACCCTTCCGCATGCATCATGATTTTTTCTTCTTTTCTTAAAGCCATGTCAAATAGAAAAGGTAGTGATTTAGTATTTTATTCCAATGTTTAAAATGTAAAAATATAGTGGCATTGCCATGTAGATCAGTTTGCGAGGCTACATCCCACTTACCTTGATTTACTGCACGACCGTGTTCTGCTGGTCACAACATTCTAACTCCAGAGTATGCAAAGTATTGAGCTAAAACAAATCAACATGATTTGTATGAGGGCTCCGGTACAACGCTCCTGCTCCCTTCACACTTATATGAAAAAAAAATCCTGGGGCTCCTTCCTTAATATCGTTTAGTAGGTCCTAAAAGAGGCCTGTACCAAAAACAGGCGGTCGTATAACCACAAACCAATGTGAGCTTACATTATATATAACATGGGGGCTCTGACACGACGCCCCGCCCCCATTCACACATATATGAATATTATGCCGGGGGCTCCTACCCTCACGTCGTTCAAGGGTCAGAAGGAAGCCTTGTATCAAAAATTGCATTTTACAACGACAACTCAATGTTATTTTACTTTATTTCTTTTTTGGGGGGCTCTGGGATGACGCCCCCGCCCCCAAATTGCACCCTTATGAATACTTGGTTGGGGGCTCCGACCCTCACAATATTCAGAAGTTGCTAAGGAAGCCCTGTACCAAAAATTGCATTCGTACAACAACGAATCAATGTTATTTTACCTTAATACTTATTTGGGGGCTCTGGAACGACACCCCCGCTTACAACACCCTTACATGAAATTATTGCAGGGGGCTTCTATCCTTATATTGTTGAGTAATTCCTAAGGAAGTCCTGTACCAGATATTGCATTTGTACGACAACAAATCATTAATTATTTTTTGAAACATTTACATTTTAGTCATCTTAGATGTTATGTTTCGCTGTACAACGCATACAACAGTTCGGTACTTTCAGTACAGACTTTTGAATAAGATACTATATTTGAATAAAAATCTTGTGAAAATTAACATAATTTAAAAAAAGAACTGTTCCCTTTGTGGAAGATAAGAAGAAGATATGGTACACTTGTTTTACTCCTGTAACGTGACCAAATTGATTTGGAGTTGTTTGACTGACTGGTTAACTATTGTAACACGCTGTAGAATAAAACTGTCCTTAATACATGTTTTGTTAGGTTTCATTGAAAAAAGAAATGATGCTTTAACCTGTATAATAATTTGGACTAAACAACAATTATATTTTTCTCGAATACAAAAGTCTGTACCGTCCTTTCTGACAATAAAACAATATATCAAGAATAGTTACACAAATGAGAGGCAAGTTAGTATATTTGCTAACAAAACTGACAAATTCGATAAAAAAATTGATAAATTTTGAGAGGATTTTGATCCTTTAATAAGAGTATATTGAATTTCCCACATCATTTTCAGTCATGATGTTGCATTATTATTTAATTTTTGTTTTTCTTTCCCTAATCTACATGTATGTTCTGTATATACAGTATTATGGTTGATATTCGTTATGTATATCTTATTATGAAATATTATATGATATTCATTGGAACATGTGTTCAAATATGTTATCTTGAGATTGATTTTCAATAAATGGCCTGTTGGAGGGTCCAAAAAATGGAGAGAAAAAAAAAATCTTATATGTTGGAACAGTTGGGACAGTAGCCCGGTACTACATCGCATTGACATTACCGCTTCAGTCAATTTGAAGTGACAATACGTAAAGTGATTACAACTGTCAACTGCCAATGTATAACTTTCATATATTTAGTCAGATCTAATTGAAACTTTCATTAGTTTGCTTCTCTGATTTTTCTGCTTTCTTTTATCTTTTTTCTCTTTTCCTCATACGAGGCACTTTATTACTTTATATCATTTTAACAACATTGCATATAGAGTTTAATTACAATACACAATCAACAAACTGATAAAATAAAATAGGGAAAACATAAAGAAAGTGGAGGGGAAAGATCAAGGCATGAATAGAAATGCGTTAAAGGTTCAGCTAAGAAAGATTCATCTTGATATTAATTATTAATTATTCTTGGTTTCTGTATTGCCAATTGACATAAAACATAAAATTGCTTTTGAAAGTCATCCAAATTGAGTGACTATTGAAGGATTTACTTCTAAGATGATTAAGCATGTACACCTTATAAATTGCATATTGTGCGTTAACAATTAGTACATTCATGAGCAGAGACTCCGCATCTTCAATGTTGAAACCAATTATTATGATTTTTTTCTCCTAACTCAATATTTTTTTTGGAACAAGTTCGTTACCAGATGATGAATTTTTTGCCAAAAGACTGCGACTTGGCGACATCTTAGCAAAATGTGTATAAACGATTCTGATTCATTACAAAGCATATCGGATGTAATGTTCCACTTGTAAAGATTATCTTTGAAGGGTAAAACTTTATGAAGCAATTTGAAATTATGGTAACCATGGCTTTTTTTCCAAATTACTATCCACCATGGTATCAAACAATGATAAACATAGGGTCTTCAAACAATGAATTTCATTGTTTGATACCATGGTTCCATGTGGTTTCCATGGTGGATAGTAATTTGGACACACACAAAAAAAAACATGGTTACTATGGTACTTTTTTTTATAAGGGATGATTATTTATTTATTCGAACATTTTAATACAAAGATACTTGTTTTAGATTGTAAAAATATCAACAAGATAGCACAATAAATTAGATGAGGATCGATAAAATCATTATCAGTACCCTTTCAAGAGAAAGCAAGAAGAGATGTAGATGAGAGAGATGTATGGATGGCAAACAAAGTAAAAAGTATACTTATCTAATGGAGAGAACTAAAATTATTTAAGGATCTCCATGGAATATATTTCGCAATTCAGTTGGTGTGCATAAATATGATATAATTATAAATTTATGAGAAGTTCATGATCTACTTATATTTACGTTTAAATCCGTTGAAGGAATAAATGTTTTGAATATTGAATGATAACTTGTTCCATGCTTAACCACTTGCATATTGAAATGTTTGCGTTAATTAAACACTCAACATTTGGCTTCGGTTCAGCAACATTCAATGCATCAATATCATCATAGTAGATGATCCATATTAAAGTGATTGCACCACGAATAAATTAGTTCTCTATTGCATGGCGACAAAATATGATTTCACGCTTGTGTTTGTATAATAAATTTCAAGGTTTGATATGACGCTGTTCTATACTCTTCAAGTTTTCTAGTCATCATTACAGAAAGACTCATCCTATCCAACAAAACTTCTAGACAGTTCGTTTGTCTTTAAAAGATGTTAACTGCACAAATATTTTATTGTTTTAATTCATCGGGGTACGCTCCCTTTGCATCCATTGCGTCGTGATTAGGGAATAGCGAAACCATGATTCAGTTGGGGTTTTCTGCTTGGTATGAAGGTATTTTTGTTATCATACCTTGTAGTGATCGGCGAGGCGTTCGTTTTTCTGGATAACTGCCAACCGCATTGCACTGGGTTTCGTTGGGAAAGCCCCTGTTTAATAAAACTCAGAGGTGTACTTTATAACAGGAAATGAACTCCTATTTAAATTGCCAAGGGATGAAGGCCCGTTATACTCTTTTGAAAATGAAAGTTATTTTTTATAAAAATACAAGGCCATATGATTACTTGATCTTTCCTAAACAATCAGGATGTGAATATAGCAAGTAAATGTAATATGAATATCATGATATGCAGGGGCGTACGCAGGATTTTTTTCGAGGGGGGGGGGGGGGGGAGGTCTAACATTTTTAAATCGCGCCGAAAATTGTGCAACCTCAGCTAGCCGCTGAACAAGCGGGGGAGGGGGGGGGGGGGGGGGGGGTAAGGTCACTTTATTTGGGTCACCCTTTTTGCACAATTTTGTTATATTTATTTATTTATTTATTTATTTTTATTTAAACAAAAATGAGGGGGGTGTTTTCAGCAAAAATCGCACACATACAACAAAAATGAAGTGGGGGGGGGGGGGAGAGGTTCAACCTCCCACCCTCCTGGCTGCGTACCCGCCTGATGATATAACACACAGTTGCAGATCATACGTGTGTGTAGCAGATATGTAGCAATATTTCGATGGTCTATTAAACTTCGGTGATGATAGGAATTAAGCTGAATTTGGGGGCAACGTTTGTTGTCGCGTAAGCCCTAAGTAATAGTCATGTAATAGTCATGTCCTTAAATCTAAATTAAGTGCTAAAATTGACGCTAAAACCGATACGAACCCCCAAAAGAACGATCGACCACTGTACCTTAACGGCAATGTTCCTATATACATATCACTGGGCCCATGATACTTCTATCCGTGTCTCGTTAACTCTTAAAATCACGTGGCCACTCTTTCCTGACAAAGGCGTAGATACAAATTTTCGCTCAAGGGGATTACCCCTCTATCGGCCGAATCTAAACTCTTCAGTGTTTAAATCTTACGCGGAGGAGAGAACCTTTTTATGGTGGAAATTATAGATATTGCATATTCGGGCACTACCTATATGCCGCTCAAATAACCTTGACACATTGCGTTTTTCATGGGACAGATCATATCAAAGGCTTCAAAATAGTTTAACTGTTTCCAATGTTAGAGTAATGTATACTGGTGATAAAAACAGTCGTCGTGGAGCTAATCAAGTGGAAATGGTTATAAGTTTGCGAAGCCAATGGGTAGTCCAAAGCAGTCTTCCATCAATTTATTGGTGCCTATTGTGTGTACAAAACCACAATTATCGAGCCTGTGGGGAGGTGAATAAAGTAACCGAGGAGTCAATATTAAACTTATAAACATGTAGATTGAATCAACAGAGATTTGCATGTATTTCTCAGATGAGAGCAAAGAGTATGTTTCTCTAATATGTTTGAGCAAAGTATGGGTCCAGTTTTGAGGGGCACTGTGTGTCAAGGAAAAGTTGGGGAAACACACGGGTCTTACTATGAGCGAGGGGAAGGGGGTATTATCGCCTTTTACAAATCATCCTTTCCCTTCCTCTTTGTTTTCCCCTTTTTTGTGATTGAGATGGTTTAAAGGGGCAATTAAGTCCCCCCCTCACCCCCCCCCCATCGGTGCCTCCTGTACATATGTGTATCAACATGTTCTAATTGTAATTTGTATGATCTTTATACTGATTTCCTAACAGGTCGCAGGCTCGCAGCCATCCATTTGCAAAAGATTACCATACTGAAATAACGATAACCAGATTATGTCGGTCATTACATTTTATGTTTTGTGTTTATGTTTGTTTGATTGTTTGTTTTTGTTTGTTTTTTGTCGTCCTTGTTATCGAGTGTTTTAGTATTGTGAGGGGATCTGTTTGTAATTTGTATGATCTTTATACTCACAGCGGTAGGAATGAATACATTTAAATTATTTACTTGAAAAGGCACAGCAAATTGGAATAGAAACTTTGTCATCCATGAGTTCCCATTTTCGACCATAACATAAATGTCGAAGCATTAGTAATTTTATTAATGTTTTCCACATTCTTTCTAGCACCTGTTTTTGCCAGAAGATTACTTTGTATTGATGCTCATACCAGCCATTGCTAATACCAGGAAATAGGAAGGAACTTGGATTCTCTGAGGTTCGAAACTAGATCAATTCATCAGTTGCTATATTATTACATCTATGGAGGCCAAACCTAATACGAACCCAAAATAGAACGTCCGACCACTTGAAAAGCAATTTCCTATCCTCAAGGAGAATTCCATTCTGATATTTGTATAGTGTTAATAGAAGTACACAAAAGGAAATAAACAGGTCAGTAAAACATTGAGCAAAAATCGATTGAAAATAAAAAAAAAGTTATGAATTTTGGAAGGTGCGACTAATACAAATCAAAGAAACAACTCTGTGATGTATCTAGTGAGGTACTAACAAATACATATATTTTCACTTATAGAAGTTTGAAATCATACATTGGCCCTAAATATAATTATTGCAAATATATGATTTCATACAACTCCTGTATGAAACAAATTTATTCCCTCTGCAATAACTAAGAAAATGAAGTTAATGATATTTTCTGTATAGAGGAGGTTGGAGAGAAGCTCGCACAATGTTGTCAATTAGTGTTACACTGATGACAACTTCAAAAATTAAAAAAGTTTCAGAAGTTTTCTAATTCTAAAATCACAACGTATACACTCGTTTGCTATATAACCCACTAAGACTGCATTTATATGATAAGTCTATAGCTTACATATTTTTTCTTCAGCCATAACTCTGAACATGCATGGAATGAAAATTGCTATGTCGTCGGTTTTCTTATCGAAAGCCCTTGATTTTTCATATCACGCTGTTAGGAAGTCAAAGGGACTTGGTCACTGAGTAAAATGAAATACTTAGATTCCCTTTGATTTCTAACAGGTCGCAGCCATAGGCGCCGGAAGGGGGGGGGGGGCAGTTGCCCCCCAGTCAAAAAAGTGGGGGGGGGGGGGGGGGGGGGCAAAACGTATTTTTGCCCCCCCCCCCCGGAAAAAAAACGCCCCCCCCCCCCCTCCAAAAAAAAAAAATCAGTAAAGGAATAAACATGGTTTGTATTTTTAATCCAAAAGAACATAACAATAATAAAAACCTGAATTAAATCACATATACCATTTCATTCAAAGAAAAGGAAAGTTCACAGGAATTAAATTTCATAAACATTGCGCATGCTATCTATACGGTTTATAATAGCGATACGCGCATATCGTGGACACATTGTGCGAGAATGGGAAAGCGTGTCTGTTTTTTTGTTTTGTTATAGGGGTGAGAAGACATGAGCCCCTGAACGCTGGCGTACTGATGGGGAGGGGGGGGGGGGGGTATATCTATACGATACCAGTGATTTATGTCGCTGTTATGACATGATTTTCCGGTATTTTTTCTCAATTTTTTTGTAAGTCATACCTTTTTATGCGTTTGTTGGAAAATAAGAAATTCCCAAATTAAAGTCGGGCGAAAAATACGCTTATTTAGAAACCTTTATGTCATGGACTGCAAAGTGGCTGGGCTCGAGCCCCCCCCACCTCCCTCAATTTTTGAGTATGTTAAAGAGAAAAAGAAAGAAAGACGGAGAGAAAAAATAAGTGACCTGCCAATGTCACAAATAAGGTATAAAAAATGCTCAATTGTCCGTAATTAATTACCTAAAAACCCCGAGCTTCCAGGAGTTATGCCCCCTGGACCCCACCAAGGGCCCTAAGGCGGGCCCCTGGATGCTCATCTGACCGTAATTAAAGACCTAAAACCTCTGAGCTTCCGGGGGCTCCGCCCCCTGGACCCCACCAAGGGCTCTAAGGCGGGCCCCTGGATGCTCATCTGACCGTAATTAAATTACCTAAAACCCCTGAGCTTCCGGGGGCTCTTCCCCCTGGACCCCACCAAGGGCCCTATCAGGCTGGCCCCTTGATGCTCATCTGATCATAATATACCTAAACCCCTGAGCTTCCGGGGGCTCTGCCCCCTGGACCCCACCAAGGGCCCTAAGCCGGGTCCTGGATGCTCATCTGACCGTAATTAAATACCTAAAAACCCTGAGCTTCCGGGGGCTCTTCCCCTGGACCACCAAGGGCCCTATAAGGCTGGCCCCTTGATGCTCATCTGACCATAATTAAATACCTAAACCCCTGGGCTTCCGGGGGCTCTGCCCCCTGGACCCCACCAAGGGCCCTAAGGCGGGTCCCTGGATGCTCATCTGACCGTAATTAAAGACCTAAAACCTCTGAGCTTCCGGGGGCTCCGCCCCCTGGACCCCACCAAGGGCTTTAAGGCGGGCCCCTGGATGCTCATCTGACCGTAATTAAATTACCTAAAACCCCTGAGCTTCCGGGGGCTCTTCCCCCTGGACCCCACCAAGGGCCCTATCGGGCTGGCCCCTTGATGCTCATCTGATCATAATATACCTAAACCCCTGAGCTTCCGGGGGCTCTGCCCCCTGGACCCCACCTAGGGCCCTAAGCCGGGTCCTGGATGCTCATCTGACCGTAATTAAATACCTAAAAACCCTGAGCTTCCGGGGGCTCTTCCCCCTGGACCCCACCAAGGGCCCTATAAGGCTGGCCCCTTGATGCTCATCTGACCATAATTAAATACCTAAACCCCTGGGCTTCCGGGGGCTCTGCACCCTGGACCCCACCAAGGGCCCTAAGGCGGGTCCCTGGATGCTCATCTGATCGTAATTAAATACCTAAAAACCCTGAGCTTCCGGGGGCTCTGCCCCCTGGACCCCACCAAGGGCCCTAAGGCGGGTCCGTGGATGCTCATCTGACCGTAATTAAATACTTAAAAACCCTGAGCTTCCGGGGGCTCTGCCCCCTGGACCCCACCAAGGGCCCTAAGGCGGGTCCCTGGATGCTCATCTGACCGTAATTAAATACCTAAAAACCCTGAGCTTCCGGGGGCTCTTCCCCCTGGACCCCACCAAGGGCCCTATAAGGCTGGCCCCTTGATGCTCATCTGACCATAATTAAATACCTAAACCCCTGAGCTTCCGGGGGCTCTGCCCCCTGGACCCCACCAAGGGCCCTAAGGCGGGTCCCTGGATGCTCATCTGATCGTAATTAAATACCTAAAACCCCTGAGCGTCCGGGGGCTCTTCCCCCTGGACCCCACCAAGGGCCCTATCAGGCTGGCCCCTTGATGCTCATCTGATCATAATATACCTAAACCCCTGAGCTTCCGGGGGCTCTGCCCCCTGGACCCCACCAAGGGCCCTAAGCCGGGTCCTGGATGCTCATCTGACCGTAATTAAATACCTAAAAACCCTGAGCTTCCGGGGGCTCTTCCCCCTGGACCCCACCAAGGGCCCTATAAGGCTGGCCCCTTGATGCTCATCTGACCATAATTAAATACCTAAAAACCCTGAGCTTCCGGGGGCTCTGCCCCTGGACCCCACCAAGGGCCCTAAGGCGGGTCCGTGGATGCTCATCTGACCGTAATTAAATACCTAAAAACCCTGAGCTTCCGGGGGCTCTGCCCCCTGGACCCCACCAAGGGCCCTAAGGCGGGTCCGTGGATGCTCATCTGACCGTAATTAAATACTTAAAAACCCTGAGCTTCCGGGGGCTCTGCCCCCTGGACCCCACCAAGGGCCCTAAGGCGGGTCCCTGTATGCTCATCTGACCGTAATTAAATACCTAAAAACCCTGAGCTTCCGGGGGCTCTTCCCCCTGGACCCCACCAAGGGCCCTATAAGGCTGGCCCCTTGATGCTCATCTGACCATAATTAAATACCTAAACCCCTGAGCTTCCGGGGGCTCTGCCCCCTGGACCCCACCAAGGGCCCTAAGGCGGGTCCCTGGATGCTCATCTGATCGTAATTAAATACCTAAAAATCCTGAGCTTCCGGGGGCTCTGCCCCCTGGACCCCACCAAGGGCCCTAAGGCGGGTCCCTGGTTGCTCATCTGACCGTAATTAAATACCTAAAAACCCTGAGCTTCCGGGGGCTCTGCCCCCTGGACCCCACCAAAGGCCCTAAGGCGGGTCCGTGGATGCTCATCTGACCGTAATTAAATACCTAAAGACCCTGAGCTTCCGGGGGCTCTGCCCCCTGGACCCCACCAAGGGCCCTAGGGTGGACCCTGGATGCTCATCTGACCGTAGTTAAATATTAAAACCTCTGAGCTTCTAGGGGCACCCCTCCCCCCCCCCCCCTCTGGAACACGTCAATGGCCTTAAAGAGGCCCCTGGATGCTCATCTAACCGTAATTAAATACCTAAAATCCCTGAGCTTCCGGGGGCTCAGCCCCTTGACCCCCTGCCGAGGCTCATATGCCCTGGACCCCACGCCAATTTACGCTCTACCTGATGGTTAATACTCGACTTTGAAAAACGTTCCGCGGGACTTGCATGTAACGTGTAGGACTGGTGGTGATTTTTCGTCTGCCCCCCCCCTACCCCTTCCGAACTTGTTTTCTCATTACGTCACTGCCCTTGGAAGGTTAGCCCCCTGGAATGTTTGCCCCCCCCCCCCCCCCCCCCTATCCCAAACTGCTTCCGGCGCGCCTGGTCGCAGCCATCCATTTGCAAAAGATTACCATTCTGAAATAACGATAACCAGATTATGGCGGCCATTACATTTTGTGTTTGTGTTAGTATTGTGAGGGGCGGAGGGGGGGGGGGCAGTAGGTGTTCTATTTCTTTTTGTTCTATTCATCATTTATCTTTTTCTTACTTTTTATCATAACCCTTTTTTTTTAAAGAACATTTTGAAAAATTATTGTGGAAAAGACAAGAAATAATTAGAAATCTATATGCAAGCAAGACGAGGAAACTGTAAACAAAATCTGCAAAAAATATTTTACATTACAAATTTATTTGTAACATTATATGTAAATGCCTCGCAAAGTTGCAGATTATTTGAAATTTGTATAAAATGTTATAAATTATGTGAAATTTTGTTTGAGAGAAATGAATACAAATCTATGAAAACCAAAAAAATATTGTGCATGGGCAAATTCTATTTTGCACCCCACCCTGACCTGTCCCTTCAAAGGAAATGTAACTGCTCCACTATGGTAAACATTATATTATATAGACAATGTTTCAAGCTACATACATGCAGTGTGAGGGAACACTCTAGTACAACTACCCCCCTGGATACCTATCCTAGGGGGTTTGTTGTCCGGGGTGTAGTTGTCCGGGGGTAGTTGTCCGAGAGGGGGGGGGGGGTAGTTGTCTTGGGGGTGGTTACCCGGGGTAGTTGTCCTGGGGGGGGGGGGGGGGGTAGTCGTCCTAGAGGGTGGTTGCCCTAGGGGGTAGTTGACTAGGGGTGGATACAGTATTGATATGATGTGCTCTGTTTGTAATGTGTATGATCTTTATACTCACAGCGGTAGGAATGAATACATTGAATATATTTACTTCAAAAGGCACAGAAAATTGGAATAGAAACTTTGTCAACCATGAGTTCCCATTTTCGACCATAACATAAATGTCGAAGCTTCAGTATTTCAATAATGTTTTCCACATTCTTTCTAGCACTTGTTTTTGCCAGAAGATTACTTTGTATTGATGTTCATACCAGCCATTGCTAATGCCGCAGTCACACCTTTGCGTATTTGGCTCGCGTATTGCTGCGTATTGGCAAGTCGTTTTTAACATTTTTCCTATTTCTTGATATCAAGAAATTATTTTTCTGTTGTAAAACAATGGTAATTCTTGTTATCAAGAATTAGATTTCTGGATATCAAGAACACATTTTTTGATATCAAGAACTCATTTTTTGATATCAAGAACTCAATTCTTGATATCAAGAACTCAATTCTTGATATCAAGAAATCTGTTTTGGATATCAAGAAATAGGAATAAATGTTAAAAACGACTTGCCATATACGCAGCAATACCCAAGCCAAATACGCAAAGGTGCGACTGAGGCATAACGCCAGGAAATAGGAAGGAACTTGGATTCTCTGAGGGTCGAACTAGATCAATTCATCAGTTGCTATATTATTACATCTATGGAGGCCAAACCTAATACGAACCCAGAAGAGAACGTCCGACCACTTGAAAAGCAATTTCCTATCCTCAAGGAGAATTTCATCCTGATATTTGTATAGTGTGAATAGAAGTAGACAAAAGGAAATAAACAGGTCAGTAAAAAATTGAGCAAAAATGGATTGAAAATTAAAAAGTTATGAATTTTGGAAGGTGCGACTAATACAAATCAAAGAAACAACTCTGTGATGTATCTAGTGAGGTACTAACAAATACATATATTTTCACTTAAAGAAGTTTGAAATCATACATTGGCCCTAAATATAATTATTGCAAATTTATGATTTCATACAACTCCTGTATGAAACAAATTTATTCCCTCTGCAATAACTAAGAACATGAAGTTCATGATATTTTCTGTATAGTTTCAGAAGTTTTCTAATTCTTAAATCACAACGTATACACTCGGTTGCTATATAACCCACTAAGACGCTATATAACCCACTAAGACTGCATTTATATGATAGTCTATAGCTTACATATTTTTTCTTCAGCAATAACTCTGAACATGCATGGACTGAGAATTGCTATGTCGTTGGTTTTCTTATCGAAAGCCGTTGATTGTTCATATCACACTGTTAGGGAAGTCAAAGGGACTTAGCCACTGAGTAAAATTAAATACTTAGATTCCCTTTGATTTCCTAACAGGTCGCAGGCTCGCAGCCATCCATTTGCAAAAGATTACCATACTGAAATAACGATAACCAGATTATGTCGGTCATTACATTTTATGTTTTGTGTTTATGTTTGTTTGATTGTTTGTTTTTGTTTGTTTTTTGTCGTCCTTGTTATCGAGTGTTTTAGTATTGTGAGGGGATCTGTTTGTAATTTGTATGATCTTTATACTCACAGCGGTAGGAATGAATACATTGAATATATTTACTTAAAAAGGCACAGCAAATTGGAATAGAAACTTTGTCAACCATGAGTTCGCATTTTAGACCATTACATAAATGTCAAAGCATTAGTAATTTTAATAATGTTTTCCACATGTTTGCTAGCACTTGTTTTTGCCAGAAGATTACTTTGTATTGATGTTCATACCAGCCATTGCTAATGCCGCAGTCACACCTTTGCGTATTTGGCTCGCGTATTGCTGCGTATTGGCAAGTCGTTTTTAACATTTTTCCTATTTCTTGATATCAAGAAATTATTTTTCTGTTGTAAAACAATGGTAATTCTTGTTATCAAGAATTAGATTTCTGGATATCAAGAACTCATTTTTTGATATCAAGAACTCATTTTTTGATATCAAGAACTCAATTCTTGATATCAAGAAATCTGTTTTGGATATCAAGAAATAGGAATAAATGACTTGCCATATACGCAGCAATACACAAGCCAAATACGCAAAGGTGTGACTGAGGCATAACGCCAGGAAATAGGAAGGAACTTGGATTCTCTGAGGGTCGAACTAGATCAATTCATCAGTTGCTATATTATTACATCTATGGAGGCCAAACCTAATACGAACCCAGAAGAGAACGTCCGACCACTTGAAAAGCAATTTCCTATCCTCAAGGAGAATTCCATCCTGATATTTGTATAGTGTGAATAGAAGTAGACAAAAGGAAATAAACAGGTCGGTAAAACATTGAGCAAAAATCGATTGAAAATAAAAAAAAGTTATTAATTTTGGAAGGTGCGACTAATACAAATCAAAGAAACAACTCTGTGATGTATCTAGTGAGGTACTAACAAATACATATATTGGCACCTAAAGAAGTTTGAAATCATACATTGGCCCTAAATATAATTATTGCAAATTTATGATTTTATACAACTCCTGTATGAAACAAATTTATTCCATCTGCAATAACTAAGAAAATGAAGTACATGATATTTTCTGTATAGTTTCAGAAGTTTTCTAATTCTTAAATTACAACGTATGTACACTCGGTTGCTATATAACCTAGCCATTAATTTGCAAAAGATTACCATTCTGAAATAAGGATAACCAGATTATGTCGGTCATTACATTTTGTGTTTTGTGTTTGTGTTTGTTTGTTTTTTTTTTTTTTTTTTGTCGTCCTTGTTATCGAGTGTTTTAGTGTTGTGAGGGGCGGGGGGGAAAGTAGGTGTTCTCTTTCTTCTTCTTTTTTATTCATATATCTTTTTCCTACTTTTTATCATAACCCTTTTTTTTTAATGAAAATTTTGAAAAATTATTGTGGAAAAGACAAGAAAAAATTGGAAATATATATGCAAGCAAGACGAGGGAACTGTAAAAAAAATTCTGCACAAAATACTTATATGAAAAAATTATTTGTTACTTTATTTATTTGAGATTATTTGAAATTTTGTATAAAATGTTATAAATTATGTGAAATTTTCTTTGAGAAAAATGAATAAAAATCTATGAAAACCAAAAATATATTGTGCATGGGCAAATTCTATTTTGCACCCCACCCTGACCTGTCCCTTCAAAGGAAATGTAATTACTCCACTATGGTAAACAGTATATAGACAATGTTTCAAGTTACATACATGCAGTGTGAGGGAACACTGCATCTTTCTGCCTTGTATCCCTCTCACAAGTCAGGAAGCTCATCACTTCACTTCCTTCTAAACACTGTAAGCTAGATCCGATTCCTACCTGGCTTCTAAAGGAAGTCCTCGATGAACTCCTTCCTCACATAACCAAACTGTTCAATCTCTCGTTATCATCCGGAATAGTTCCAGAGTCTTTTAAGACTTCTCTGCTTCTTCCCCTCCTAAAGAAGCCGAGTCTCGACACGAATGGACTTAAGAACTACAGGCCCATCGCAAACCTGCCATTCCTTTGGAAGGTTTTGGAACGTATTGTGTCACTACAGCTGAAAGCCCACATTGACAATCTCGGTTTGTTTCCAATCCACCAATCTGCCTATCGGAATCATCATTCTACTGAGACTGCAACTGTCAAGGTCCTAAATGACCTACTTCTAGCTGTAGATAAGGGTAATGAAGCTGTCCTCATCTTGCTTGATTACACTGCCGCATTTGACACTATCAACCACGACCTGTTACTCCATCGCTTAGAGAACGACTTCTCCATCACCGGCACCGTACTTCAATGGATTCGCTCCTATCTCATGCACCGAACTCAGAAGGTGATCATCAATGACACCAACTCGGAATCATTTCCCCTCATCTGCGGCGTTCCTCAGGGTTCCGTGGTCGGCCCCCTCCTGTTTATTCTTTACACCAGCCCTCTCTCAAATGTTATTAACCTTCATCAGAATATTCAACACACTATGTATGCAGACGACACCCAGATTTATGTAACTCTTCACCCAAACAGCAGGACAGTAGCCGCGAACAAACTCACCAGTTGCCTCAATGAAATCAAAACCTGGTCTTTTCAAAACTGTCTCTGCCTTAATGATTCAAAATCTGAAATGATTCATATTACTTCTAAATTTCGGAACTCAGACCCCTTTCCTGATCTTGTTATGAGTGATGGCTCTCTCAGTTGTTTTGCTTCTGTGCGTGACCTTGGTTTAAATATTGACAGCAATCTTACTTTCAAACAACACATTAGTAATATTTGTAAGTCTGCTTCCTTTGGTATATATATAAGATCAGTAGAATCAGGAGGCTACTTGACCGACCCACAACTTCAAAATTAGTCCATGCTTTTGTCTCGACCCATATCGATTACTGTAATTCTTCTCTTTCTGGCCTCCCTCAGTCGCATCTAGTCCCACTTCAAAGGGTACAGAATAGCGCTGCTCGGCTTGTGACTCTCTCGCGTAAATCAGAGCACATAACTCCAATATTGAACTCACTACATTGGCTTAAAATTCACCACCGCATATCCTTCAAAATTCTTCTCCTGTGCTACAAAGCTATCAATGGCTTATTAGCCCCCTCTTACCTTTCCGATCTCATATCCTTACGTTCCCGTACGTCGTCACGAACACTTCGTTCATCTTCCACATTACTGTTAACACCTGGACCCCGCACTAACACCCGGTATGGTGACCGCGCCTTTTCAGTTATTGCCCCCGCTCTCTGGAACAAACTGCCCGCCTTTATTCACTGCGCCCCCTCTGTATCTCAATTCAAATCTCTACTCAAAACCTATCTTTTCAAATTGTAAATTGCAGTTGTGCGTCGGTCAATGGAGGTGCGCACCATATTTGTCTTTATTTAGTTGATTGCCACTGTTTTTCTTACCTTATCTATGTTACTTTTGTATTTTTGCTTTTTCTTCTAACGGGTTATAGTCTTCTCTTAATCAGAACACTGTGCGCTTAGAAACATCAGTATTAAGCGCCTAATAAATGTTATGTATTATTATTATTATTATCTTTTATAATGCGAGGGAGCGTAGCAACCGCAAGACAAAAATTGAAAAGGTACCTTGTATACAATCGAGCCACATGAAGTCAGATCAGGGGAGGGGGGCATTTCAAAGATTTGCTTGCAGGGAAACAAATAATATATAGGAATCTACAATTGATAATTTATGATCGAATTTATGATCGGGCACATACATGTAGTCGATCGAGGTCAAAAAAGGGGTCTAAAAAAGTTCAACCGATCTTGGATTTTTTTTTTTTTTGGGGGGGGGGGGGGGGGGCACGTGCCCCCCGTGCCCCCCCCCCCCCCCCAGTGGCTACGTGCCTGCTTAGCTCGCACGCTTGAATAAAGCTTCTAGTTAGGCCGGAGCGCCCGTGCACTCCTCTAGATCTGTACTGACCATGAAGAGCCTAATTCCAAAAGGAGCTAAGTCCACTTTTGATGAAAATTGAGTTATTGAACAGAACATCGTCTGTCAACAAAATTATTTACCCGAAACTTTGGGAGCAATTATAAAAAAAAATGCACTTTCTAATATCACTTTTCCATTGACGCCTGTACAAAATCTGGCAACCAATTTCTTTTTCCTCAGAATTTAAAAAAATAGATTTAGCTTCCTTTTGGAATTAAACTCTTCATAAAATTATTGTACTGACCTTCTAATATTCAAACTTGAACCAAGACTACCTGTGTTGCTTTCGCATATTCATTTTTATGACGTCAAATTGTAATCTTGAACATATTGGACTACTTCTAGCGACCACCACTCAGCGACCAATCGTGTGCACCGAACCGTGACCGCATGATAACAATAGAATTGTTCGCTATGGTGTCTTCAAACCGGTATAAGGTAAAGGAAGCTCTAAGAGGTACTCATCAGATGGAAAAGGACATGGTACGCGGTTATCCTGTCGACGGTGGGGTGCGGGCGCGCGTGGAGCGTGAAGTTAGCGACCGTAATGATGATTTTAATGCGAATATAGCTGATATTACGGTCGCTAACTTCACACACGTGCACGCCCGCATTACACCGTCGGTATTGTTCAGCAAAGTTAAACAGTAAGGTCCAGACATCTTGCTCCGGCAAGTGACCTATACCACCAGAAAGCTGAAAATCCCCTCTTTTATAATATGTAATCAGCTAAGAATAAAAAATCTCGGCCAAAGATTTAGGCGTCCTGACATTTGGGCATCTTATTTTGGAATGCTATTTTAACGGGATATGACTCTTCGGAAAACCCGAACATTTTCAGAATACAGAGCCGATATGAAAGAGAAACAGTAAGGTCCAGACATCTTGCTCCGGCAAGTGACCTATACCACCAGAAAGCTGAAAATCCCCTCTTTTAGAATATGTAATCAGCTAAGAATAAAAAATGTCGGCCAAAGATTTAGGCGTCCTGACATTTGGGCATCTTATTTTGGAATGTTATTTTAACGGGATATGACGCTATTGTACGGAAAAAACGAACATTTTTAGAATACAGAGCCGATATCAAAGTTAAACAGTAAGGTCCAGACATCTTGCTCCGGCAAGTGACCTATACCACCAGAAAGCTGAAAATCCCCTCTTTTAGAATATGTAATCAGCTCAGAATAAAAAATGTCGGCCAAAGATTTAGGCATCCTGACATTTGGGCATCTTATTTTGGAATGTTATTTTAACGGGATATGACGCTATTGTACGGACAAAAAACGAACATTTTTAGAATACAGAGCCGATATCAAAGTTAAACAGTAAGGTCCAGACATCTTGCTCAGGCAAGTGACCTATACCACCAGAAAGCTGAAAATCCCCTCTTTTAGAATATGTAATCAGCTCAGAATAAAAAATGTCGGCCAAAGATTTAGGCGTCCTGACATTTGGGCATCTTATTTTGGAATGTTATTTTAACGGGATATGACTCTTCGGAAAAACCGAACATTTTCAGAATACAGAGCCGATATGAAAGTGAAACAGTAAGGTCCAGACATCTTGCTCCGGCAAGTGACCTATACCACCAGAAAGCTGAAAATCCCCTCTTTTAGAATATGTAATCAGCTAAGAATAAAAAATATCGGCCGAAGATAAAGGCATCCTGACATTTGGGCATCTTATTTTGGAATGCTATTTTAACGGGATATGACTCTTCGGAAAACCCGAACCCTTTCAGAATACAGAGCCGATATGAAAGAGAAACAGTAAGGTCCAGACATCTTGCTCCGGCAAGTGACCTATACCACCAGAAATCTGAAAATCCCCTCTTTTAGAATATGTAATCAGCTAAGAATAAGAAATGTCGGCCAAAGATTTAGGCGTCCTGACATTTGGGCATCTTATTTTGGAATGTTATTTTAACGGGATATGACGCTATTGTACGGAAAAAAACGAACATTTTTAGAATACAGAGCCGATATCAAAGTTAAACAGTAAGGTCCAGACATCTTGCTCCGGCAAGTGACCTATACCACCATAAATTTTGAAAACCCATCTTTTAGAATATTTAATCAGCTAACAATAAAAAATGTCGGCCAAAGATTTAAGCGCCTTGACAGTGAGGCACCTCATTTTGAATTTCTTGAAAGGGATGAAGGTATAGTGCGGACTAACCGAACATTTTCAGAATACAGAGCCGATATTAAAGTTAAACAGTAAGGTCCAGAGATCTTGCTCCGGCAAGTGACCTATACCACCAGAAAGCCGGAAGATATTACTCATTACATTGGTAATATTATTTTGAACTAAGAGACAAATATAATAATTTTCTAAGGCGAGAAGCATCTAAAGAGATTGAGCGATATTTTGCTTCTTTTTTTTCTTTTCTTTTTTACCCTTTTGAGGACACCGTAATTGGTCGCTGAACTTGTGGTCGACAGATTCAATGAGCTTGAACATGTTGTATTGAACGTCAATCTAGCCACACGCACAAACAATAGCTCTGTCTTGCAATGGAGGATGAAACGCAGAGAACTATTTTAGAAAAGCTGATTGAGTATGGTAAGGAAATTAGCCACATGTATTAGCAGCAAAGATGGAAGATCTAGTGTTGTTTTTGGTCGATTGTGGTTGAATAGTGCTTGCGACCAGTCTCTTTTATTGCCCCATACATCGAGAATCGTGTAATGTTTGCCGTGTCGCTCTACCATTCACAGTATCACTCAGTCAGTCACGTCAGTGCAGTGTTCTGAGCTGAGTAACGTAACTTTAATATAAAGATTCGTCGAAGCTTGACTGTTAGTGTTAGTTCACATGCTATTGCTAATTGAAAGAACATAAAAAGGTGCCCAGAAGGGCCAGATGTAAAGTATAAACATGAGGGAATTAATTGATTGTTAAATGTTAGACTTGGTCTTGGACTCGGACATCAGTAGGTAGGCATTCATGCAAAAAAATATATTCAACAAATTGACTTGAAAACACATCAGACAATTAGTCTGAACCGAGTCAGGAGCAAATTTGAAGAAATTATATTTTTAAATGTTGTAAAACCAAAGATATGAGAGGAAAACTGACCAAGTAGATCTATCTGTACTAAAAATCGTACATGTAAAATTGGTCGTAGACATTCGACAGCTGAAAATGACGCGCACGGTTGCTTAACGTGCGTTCTCGAATCCAAAATCATACCTCACACACACACTCTCGCCATACCGCGAATGGTCCGTCGTGGGGAGCTAGCCGGCTGAGAGTTTGCAGCGTTACCAACGCACCTTCAGAGCTCCGCAGCGCGCCATTTTAGCGGGACTCGGAAAGGTTCGCGGTAGGAAGGCAGCGGCCTAGCTTTTTGCCCAAACAACGCTAGATCGGCTGCTGGCAAAATGAAAATAACTACGATCGAGAACATCGTCGGTTTCTTAACTTTTCAGTGAGATAATTCTGAATTCTAATTGAGACTATATAATAAATTAAATCGACAAAGAAACCTCGGCAGAACTCTTATAACTATGCAAAAGCTTGTTTATTTCTTCATTTGACATTTTGTTTTCGACCATTTTTTCGTGCGCGAGTCAATGCAAACTATGTAGATCTACATGTATTACCAAACTTTCAACACGCAAGGAACGGGGGAACACTCGCGGACCTCGTATCAAATTCGTTGCGAAAAAAAAATTCAAGGGTTCGAACTGATTTTTTCAATTTCTTTGCTCCTGGGACATTGTACATGGTACATTGTCCAGTCAAGATGCAACCTCTTGTCCCTCTGCCTTCCTTGCATATAATGAGAATTATTATTAAAGAGTATGAGTACAAGAAGATAGACCAAGAAGATAGACCTGGAAGCTCGACTGCTGTCTCAGCATTTTTCCAGTATTTGCGGTAAAGGTAAAGGTAAAGGTGATTTTGAAGCAGTGAATAATATTGGCGGTGCAATGCGCAGAAATATACTTGAAAGAAACTTAAATAATCATACCTGAATTTTCAGAAAATATTTGTATTAGTGTACCTACATAGTACATGTAGATGTGACTTGTTTATAACTCAGATTTTATGAAGATTTGTCGGGAAAAAATGTTAATTTTTTCCGTTTGGTGGTCATTTCTAGGCTAATATTTAAAAAGTTACTTCAGTAATGGTCCCAATGTTTCTCTTATCATACTCGCATGTTATTTCTACATAGATTAAACATAAGATGGTTAAGGGTAAGACCGGACAACATTATACAAAAGATATATCCTTCCACCCTCCCATATCCAAGTTTTGGGCTGATTATTGCCGACCCACCGCAGCAAGGCCATTCAGATTTTCGTACGTGCGCGAAGCGCCCTCTAGTGCCCCATGAATGTGCCTACAGTAGGGGCGCTGGTCCAAAAACAAGGATCGTCTGCAAAAGAGTAGATGTTCCATATTTTTGATCGGCACATTGGTAATGCAAAAAACGGATTCCGGGATGATTTTCTTGATGCATTTTACATTGAATTTGTACAGAGACCTTCACATTGTGAGCAATAAATCCTTGGGAAGGACAACCCATAAAAGTAGACGGTCAACTAGGATTATTTTCCCCTGGGGAATCCAAATTTGTCATTGCCAGCGGGCGGTTCGGTAACCCGAAACCTGCAGAGCGCCGATGAAAAAAAACGTCTGCGAAAATGCAGACAATCCTTGTTTATGAGGACGCATTTTGTCCTCATTTATGAGGACGATTCTCATTCTCGGACCACCGCCCCTACTGGACATTAGAATAAAGGAGGGGGTAATCGACCATCACCAGTTTTCGGCCGGTCCGTTGGATGCATGGTAAAATCCCTAATAAAATACATCCAGGCCTTAAATTTCAATATTTTTAGGGCAAGGCCACTTTTCTGTTACAGCACAAATAGGAAGAATTGGAAAGGGCACAACAAATCTCCAAGGCCAACGAGAGGGGCATTGAGGCCAATCAAAGGGGCATCCACGGCCATGGCCTTGGTGGCCTTGGATTAATTTAAGCCCTGTACATCGCATCACATATCCCACACATACCATACCATGCCAGAGTCACCGAAGAACCACATTTGCAATGGAAAACATATCCTAAAATATCACATTTAAGCGATGTAATCGGCGGTCCTGCTATCCGAATCTGAAAAGTCAAGTATCTTACGCGTATCTGTAAGAAATATGGGTACCATAAAATGAGCTTTATTTCAAGTATTTTTCAGATTTAGACCCGATTTTGTGTGAGTCCCAAGCTCAAAAGTATCTCGTTGCACACACGATATCTCTGTCCAATTCAGATTCCAATTTCCGATCACCGCAGAACTAGTTTTCGCCATGGCGAGCTCCGGCGTGGGATACCTGTTCCGCCCGCTAGTGCTATAGATCAGCGTGGAAACGCACAGCGCACATGCGCGCTTCCTATTGACTTTGTACATGCGACCGAAAACTGGTTCGCTATGCCGATAACTGCCTCTGAAACAGTGAAAATTGAAATGAATATTGTCATGCCAATTCGTGATTTTTTTTCTGGGATTCTTTTTATTTTTGAATGATTATAATATTTGCTTCATGATTTGGACAAGAAATGACAATAAATAGGAAGTAAAGAGTCCAAAGAATAGGATTTTTTTCTTAAGTGGCCGAAAACCCCCTCCTTTACTCTAAATGAACAATTATTAATGAACATGAATACATTTATATTGTAATTAATTTTAATTGCGATGCATTAGCGCTTGAAAATGTTTATCTTTGGAAATAATTTTGGAATGAAAATGCAGATGATCTAATGTCGAGACATAACCAACTTTTGAGTGGTTCAATGATGATTTAATCCAGTAGGCTGGAGTAGGAGTTAGTGTGCCAAATGTGAATGAAATGTGTCTAGATCTGCATTTCTTGTTAAATTGCAAGTTTGTCGTCGAGGAAAAGGCTCGGAACGCTAGCCTAGCCCTAGAGCAATAACGATTAGCCTGGAAAACGCCCTAAAAGAAAAGATGCTGTACCAGGACTATTATGCCTTGTTTGCCTACCTGCAGTACCTCTCACACAGCCATAATAAGGATTTCACAATATTAAAAAAAGATCCAGAAAATCTCTGGACAAGGATTTTATTTAAGTCAAAGTTTTATTTGAATTCACTGTTTGGATTCATGTAATTTTTTTTAAAGGCCAAATAAGACTACCAGTAATTAGTCAAACTTCAAGAACATCCTAAAAATGCTCTAAAATGATCAACAATATCTTTTTTGATGCAGAATAACTAGTACTCTGAATTTTAGGCGTTTTTTCAGGACAATCCTGTTTCTAACCGTTTGTACGTATGGCGACCAAGAAGTGGAGGTATCGCGTTATTCAATAGTTGACCTTGGACTAGTTTTTCTGCATCAAGAAGGTATTGTTGATCATTTTAGTATCATTTTGAATCGTTTTTAATAGAGCATTTGAACTTAGACTTTTTTTTCTACATCAAGAAGGTATTGTTGATCATTTTAGTATCTTTTTTAAGTCATGTTAGAGCATATTTAGGATTAGACCGAAAGCTTCAGTCTCTCTAATCGTCGGTTGTTCCACTGAGACTACGTCTGGCTCCACTAGACCTCCGATTATAGAGACTGAAGTCTGGGGACCTCTTTCTGTGAGGCACTGTACGGAACAAATGGTTCGGTTCAACCGGACCGCGATGAATGAGATATGCAACAAGATTTTCACTCTTTACATCCTCATAACTGCTGCAATTATAACACAAATTAAAAATAACATATATATAGCTTATTTGACTTACGATAGCTTGCTCATTTAGATCCTAAATTAATGATTAATCCGAGAAAGTCTCGTCGTCAACATTATCCGTCTTGGTGTTAGTTGATGAATATTCATTTTTTCTTTTCGAACGTCCAATAGCTACCGTAGCTACGTACGAGTAAGCCCAGCTTGACCAACGAACTCCCACGAAAAGAGTGCTCTGATTGGCCATTTGGCTATGTTTTGGTAGGTTGACCCGGAAATATTTTGGCCGCCGGGTCATATACATGTAGCCCTATGTTCCGAGTGCATCACAGTTCGGAGATACAAATTGGATAATTCATATAAGTAAGTCCGTAAATTATCCATTTAATATTGAGTTATCAAATTTTGATAACTGTAATTAGGACAAATGACATACCGACCTAATTTACATCTGATTTAGAAATCAGGAAATTAGATCTAAATAAAGAAAATTGGGGAGAAAATGTCGTGGACGAAAATATGTACATAGCCACCCCCACGGTACGAGATCTCTGGGTTGCCATCTGTATTGGGGAATGACAACAAATGTCAGTTTTATTAAAGAAATGACCCAAATCAGATGGTTATTGCTGTCTAATTTAGGATGTTCTGAAAGTTTGACTAATTTGGGCACGTTTGTGAACTAGCGCTGTTTTTATTTTTTACTAAGGGCATATTTGTTTGATTTTTTCTTTAGTGGACATTGATCTATTATTTTTTTCTTAATGTTTTAGGTGACAGTGTGCTTGAAGAGGATTCACCTCATCAAACCACGAAGAGGAGGAGGTCAGGTCATCACCATGGCAACACAATAGACGATGCTGTCCACAAAGAGAAAAAGAAGATGAAGAAGAAAAAGAAGAAGAAAAAACTCATGTCTGTGAATGTATCAAATGAAACATTTGGCAAAGAAAAGCCGAACTCCTTGAAGAGTTTTGAGGAAGAACTGAGATTATTCCAGGCATCGCAAAAGGAGAAGAGCGTGGAGAAGGAAAAAATCACTGCGCTAGACAGAAGGAAAGATGATGATGAACAGAGGAGAAAGAAAAGGAGAGCACCGGAAGTGGTTGTATTTAATGACCCTACCAAGAGGAAAAAGGAGGTATTATTTGATGCTTCATTCAGTCTCATTGATTTGTTCATTGCTGATAATAATAAACACAAAATAATAATCCATTACAAAGTATGTCCCTATGAGCTTAAAAAGAAATGCAAAGAGTTTCTTTACTTGTTTTATACAACAATTGAAATAAATATGTTTTCAGGGTGGACTTAAACTCATTTATTGTGTCAATGTTTCCGAGTGAGTCAGGGATGTATTAAAGTTGATGATGTAAGTTCCCATATGGGCTCTTGTAGCTGTCCAAAATGTGATTGAATTTGAACTTGTAATTGTTGACTGAAGGTCCGTTCAGGTATGACGTGTCAAACTGAGTCGTATCTTAGCGAGGCTAAAGGGAAACAAGTAGGCCTAGATTCCTATTAGGTAACCTATGATCATATCATTTAAATAAGATTGATTGAGTCTAAAATGCTACGAATGTTGAGTCAGTACGTGAATACACCCGTCGGTAGCCTGTACTTTCCGTATACTAAGTTATAGCGAAGAAGAAGAGACTGACGTGTAGGCTAACATAATTACTGAGACATGATGTACATTCTGGCCTTAAAAATGAATTGCCTTTTGGTCTACTACAACCCGTTTGTCTTCTACCCAATTAGTCTATTTCCATATGAGCTTCACCCAGCCCATCTACTGTCAACACGGTCTAATAAAATTGTTGTCTTCTTATCATAAAGCTGCCCTTGTTATCTTATTTAATTATTATCTGGGGGTATTTTTTTTCTGTATCAACTCTTCTCCAAAAATAGAACCTAGCGAAAGCCTGAAAGAAGCTCATCCATTCATTTATTAATTAATTCATTCATGCATTCATTCAATCCTTCAGCCAATCATCCATTTTCTATCGACTCTCCCCAAAATAGAACCTACGATAGCCAAGTTTTTAGAGTAATCAAGTACCTAGGGGCAGAGAGCTTTATATTTTGTCCTTTTTCTTTGGTGTTTACCCTTCTCCAAGAAAAGTTGTTCCATTTTAATTATGTTTACTCTGTAACCTGTTATCTTTTTTGGGGGCTAATTTATTTCTGTATCCACCCTTCTACCAATAGAACCTAGCCAAGCCTGAGGGTAGGCCTGGACCCAAGGGAAGAGAGATTCCCGAAGGAGAAGTAGACCTAGACCTCGCTAGGCATGAGGTTTGGAAGTTTGGCATTAGTGGATTGTCCTTCGGTGATAAGGAGAAGCATGAAGCGGCTAAGGCAGTCCAGCTGGGTGCAAAGGTAACCAGTAAAACACCTCCTGGGGGGTGTTTCACAAAGATCCTAAGTTGAACTTATCTCTAACTTTCACTTAACAATTATGGAAAGCTGTTAGCATCCTTGAAAATATTTTGTAAAATTTATTTTAAAAGGCATAAAATGTTGATTCAAATCATTCATATTTTCTATTATCATGAGAGATTTCATGTTCTTGATGTGGCATTTATGAAAAGTCCCAAATACTCCATAATATTTAAGCCCAACTTAGAGTTAAGTTTGACTTATAATCTTTGTGAAACAGCCCCCAGGCATTGTTTCACTAAACCATCGCAGGTACAAGTTCACTGACATCCCATTGAAACGTGTTGAATTCAAAACACCCATTTGAATAGGTTGTCAGAGAACTTGTACTTGAGATGGTTTCGTGAAATGCTGCCCTGATGTTTATTTATGTATAAGTGTATAACCCATTTATTATTAATAATTCACACCTTTGAGGCTATTAAAGGCAGTGCAGCTTGGTGCAAACTTAACCAGTGAAAGACCTCCAGGCATCATTTCACCAAACCAGTAGAAGTTCACCGACATCCCATTGAAAATGTGAAGTATTCAATACATGCATTTGAATGGGTTGTTAGGGAACTTGTACTAGAGATGGTTTTGTGAAATGCTACCCTGATGGTCAATCATGTATAACACATCTATTGTTTTTAATTCAGACATTAACAAATATACTATGTACATACATGTAAGTAATGAGAAAAAAACTAAACACACATGGTGTCCTTTTCTTTGTTTTCCTTCAATTTCCAACATTTGAAAAAGTAAACTTCATTACCTTCATACCTGTCAATGTAAATCCCTTTTCAAATCAGAATACTTTAATTTTAGTTCCAGAAATGAAGCAATGAAACAAAAAATACAGTCAAACCTGTCTACAAAGGCCACATTTGTTGTTTCCCTTGAAAATGATTTCTCATTGAATCATGTACTAAAGGAACCTGTCTACAAAGACCACCTGTCTACAAAGGCCACTTTTTGTGTTTCCCTTGGGTTGTCCCTATAGACAGGTTTGACTCTACCACTGTTACCTATTTACAGAAGGGAACTTATCAAATACCGGCTACCTGTCCTGATAGGTATATTACTATTATATAATTTTATATACACAGGTTTACCTAGGATCAAAATGAAAACCTGTTGACTTGGAGGTTTGCTCCCGACCCTTTCAGAACAAGAATTTCACTTTTTGTGGTCAGGCTCGGACACTCTTGATTTAGAGACCTAGAAATAAGTCAGATGCATGAAAAAAATGGACAAAAATTTCTCTGTCTGTTCTCCGTACCACATTGCATGTGATGCCAGTTATTTCTAAAAGGAAAATACGCCTTAAAATGTATACATGTACATTGGTATAAAGGTGATGGGAGGTTCAAAATCCTTGTTTGCAATTAAAAATATTGCAAAATTTCCAACTTTTCAACAAAGTTCCTACCTACATGTATGTATATTGTTTTCAGATAAAGTGCCAATTTGAAGAGCAATATTTGATCAATTTAACCCCACTTTAAATGAGAATTGTTACTTAAGTAGTTTCATCTCCTCTTATTACTTACTAAAGCAATACAGGAGTCTGCAAAATATTTGTATTACAGTGAAAGCTGTATGTAAAGACAGCATAAGGGGAAAGAAAAAGTGGTCTTGATGTTCAGGTTTCTTTATTAATGTATCTAGGTTTCATGAGCAACAGTTTTTAAAGGATACAAACATATTTCTACGCAGATGCTTGCTTTAAGTACATGTAGGTTTCACCGTTATAGCAATTACAATTTTTGTGTAAATTTTGTGGTTCCTCATAATATGCAGCCGCCCAAGAGAGCATTTGTGAACTACAAGGAACTCATGGAAACCCCACTTTAAATGAGAAATTCTACTTCAGTAGTTTCATCTCCTCTTATTACTTTAATATTAAAGGAGTCTGCAAAATAGACAGCACAAGGATAACAAAAAGTTTTTTTTTTTAATCAATGTACCTACGTTTCAATGAGGAACAGTTTTCAAGGGATACACAAATATTTCTACAAAGATGGTTGCTAAAGTAGGTTTCACTGTTAACAATTTTTGTGTAAATTTTGTGATTCCTTATTTCCAGCCGCCCAAGAGAGCGTTTGTGAACTACAAGGAACTCATGGAAACCAAAAAGCAGAAGAAGATTGAGGAGACACAGCAGAGAGAGATCGTAAGTAGGAAGATATCTTGATTAAAGATGCTCAAGCTTGGGTATATACATGTACATGTAGAGGGTAGCACACAGTACATATGTGCGATACCTATGCCATCTTGCGAGCCTTTTACGCACAGGAGCGTTATACCCCCAACTTGCCTACTTCACGGACGACCAAGTCTTGTCTTATGACGATTATTATGGTATTATGCGCGGTACCAGTACTCCGAAACCGCTCCGATGTACACACTGAGTTTCCTTCGGGAGATTATGGCGGTGTCCATGTGCTGCCCTCTATATACCCAAGCTTGAGCATCTTTAATGTATATACAGTCAAACCTTTTTTTGTGGTCCTCTCTACAATGGCCACCTGGCTTTAGTGGTCACCCACATTGCCCCCCCCCCCTCTCTGCCTACAGAGATAGATCTTTTGCTACACAGGTCTGTTCTCTGGAACTCACATCCTTCTTCCTTTAATAGAAGATTTCAAAACACAACTTTAAACGTGAAATTAGCCTCTCGCTACTGTAGATTAATCTGTTTACCGGTAGCTATTATTTAAAACCCCACTGCACGACTTATAGCTACTTGCGCCCTCTATATAGCAAACAATACATAAGCTGTGACCGTTGGTCCCCCATGGTCCCCTTTTTCTTATGTTAATTGAGAGCTGATTTGATGAGATAACCACCTGTCGGTGACCATGCAGGGAGGTCTAATCCCTCCTGGCCAAACTAGTGCAGAGGGTCTTTAAAATGTACCTTGCATATTCATTATTTTCGCGCCTTGATCAAGAGTTTCGTTATAATTCAAATGTTATATTATGTGTTGAAGAACCTGTCTAGAAAGGCTACCTGTCTACAGTGGCCACTTTTATTTTTCCCTTGGGGGGCCTTTAATTAAAGATGTAAAGGTCCACGTGGTACAACACCAGACTGGATTGTAAGGTAGAGGGTTCAAAGCCCTGCCAGGCTCAAACTTTCCTTGCAAAGACATTCATCTATATTTGCCACACTCTACTCAGGTTGCATTTACAATGAATTACTAATGATTCCATTCCGGGATTGCTCTTAATTCATCAACAATGGATTATAGATAATATTAAATGGCTAACAGTGGGAATTTTTTTAAAATAATTCTTCAACACATTTTTATCAGGGTAAGCCCAGTAAACTCAAAGCTCTTTTGAAGGGCATAGCAAAATTGATTAGATCAATGCAAACCAAAATAATTGAAAATTGTTCTTTGGTTTACTATTGATTCTTGTAAGAATTCCACCTCCTCCACTCACTGTTTTTTGTTGTTGGATCCAACTACAGGTACTTTTAGCTTTGTATAATTGATGCACGCAGTCTCAAATTAAGTGCAGGTAGATGGTATAATGAACTCATTTGCATGCATAATATGTCAACTACTCTGCTTTGTTTTAGTTTGTTATTGTTACCTGTCTGGCATTTTTGTGTTTCAGGATCGACAGATGGGAATGAAAACATTGAAGAAGAAAGAAGAGAAGATACAGCTCCAGTAAGTAAAGCAGATTGTTACTACAGTCTAAACTTATAATAACGAGGTCCTTAGGACTTACAACGATGGCAATTACCTTGTTATATTAGGAATCTTGTTATGTCAGGGTAAAAAACAGAAGAATATAAAGAGCTGGGATCAGCCAAATCACCTTTGTTATAACAGAAACCACGTTATATCAGTGCTCTTTTTACCGAGGTTCCACTGTACATTATTCATTTTTAAGGATTGAAAATTCTCGGGAAATGTCATTCCAAAACAATTGGAATTAACCTAATGAGTCTAAAGAGTGGGAAAGAAGACCAAATTGAATACTACTATGCAGACCAAATGGTGGTTTCCTATTACACACAATGTTCAGTCAAACCTGCTTTGGTGACCACCTGTATAGAAAGACCACCTGTCAACAAGGACCATATTTTTTTGTTTCGCTTAAAAATGGTCTCTCATTGAAACATGTGCTATAAGAACCTGTACTTAAAGACCACCTGCCTGTAAAGACCACCTTTCTTGTCTCCCATGGGTGGTCATTATAGACAGGTTTCACTGTACATGTACATAATAAAGCCTAAACAAAAAGAAGTTGTATTGACTTAAGGTGCCAAAACATGGGTCCGGCGGTCATAATTTTTTTTTTTTTTTTAACTTTATTTATTTTTTTTTTATTTTTTTACTCCCTCTTTGGGCTGACATTTCCCAGTTTTGAATGCTTTAATACATTTTTCCCCCTAAAAAAACAGTAATTTGTTAATGTTTTTTAATGCTGACCGTAGATTTCAAGATTTTTGGGTCGGTCGCAATGGGCAATGCAACATCTTTTTAATAGGCCTAATGTCAGTTGGCTTTGCTGTGATTTTGAAATAATTCTTTTTTGTTTCCAGGAATAAAGGCTTCTGGACCGACAAAACGCAGAGGAAAGGGGTCTATGTGGACGGGCAGCTTGGAAAATACAAGAGGGGTGTGCAGGTCTTTACAAAGAGGGACATGGCACAGATTAAAAATCAGAAAGGGAGAGGTCAAAGGTGACAGGAAGGTCACTTTTCACAAGGACATCACTTTTTATCTTTCATCTCTTTTAAGAGCTTTTAGTGCAGGACTAAGTTTTAAAGGCATCGTTCAACAATTTCAAATCTGAGATGCATGGCCCTACGTGTTTTCAGAGTCTGTGATATGTTGAAATATTGAAGCCCTTAAAAAATTGCACTTCAAAATGATCATAAAGTGCCCCAAAAAAGTAAAAATCTTTGAGTGACCGGTTTTACTATACTTATTTTCCCCAATAGACTGTAGTGTTATAAAAACTGTCACAAAAACAAATTTTTAAATTTTGATTTCCTTCATAAATATCTTGATAATCAGACAGGCGATCGGCTTTTAAAAGTCACTCATGGGGTTCCTGACTGACCTAAAGGTTTATAATTATCATTGCAGCACAAGCTAAATCCAGGATTTTGTTTCAGAATCTCCATTTATTATATTGCCTAACAGGAATTATGTTGTTCATTCGACAAGAAAAATATTCAACAATAGGAACTCGAAGATGAAGACTATAATGCTGAAAAGCTTGGACGTAAACTGGAAACCCTCAGAACCTCAATGCCTCTATTTTGTTTAAACTTTGCTGTAATGCAATTTTAGCCATTTCGTCCAAAGTTTGTTAGATTTTTCTTTTCAGAATTTTATGGCACATATTAACAGAGTTCAAAGGGATTTGAATATATATCATTTTATTATCTTGTGCCTTTTAATCTTTTATTCTTAATTTTTTTTAAATAGAAAGTCCTTTTTAACAAGCTGTAATGTTTACTGCACATCCACTGCTAGGTACTAGGAGAACAGACCAAACTCATTCACTTTTGTCTTGATTTGCCATTTTTTATTCAATATGAAGGTTGAAAAACAGGATTTCTTAAATAACACTATGTACAATTATACAAACATTTCACATTACATTGATTCAAAATATGAATAAAGAAATATACAGCATATCATCATCAGTTCATGTGTGTACTAATTGCTTAAAATTCTTTGGCCCGAATTCACAAAGCAAGGTTTGAGCTCAGACCAAGGTTTAAGTTTAAACCTCCTTTTGTTTCGCCAAACCTCCTTTTGTTATTTGTAAATAACAAAAGGAGGTTTGGCGAAACAAAAGGAGGTTTAAACTTAAACCTTGCTTTGTGAATTCGGGCCAATGGGTTTACAGAAAATGTTATTAAAGAGAAGGTTGAGTTCTGGGGAGAATTGTTATGCAAGTGTTGAAGAATATCAGAGAAAAAATGTTCCCTGAAAAGCATGGCTATTCAAATGACTTTATATTCTAAATACATGTATGACATATGACATCTTAAAAATGAGGACCTCAAATTGTATGCCACATGTTTGTGTAGTCCCATATACATCTTTCTGTGTACAGTGCTTGAAACTTTACCAAGACTCCAGAACCTTGCAGTACACACCAATACTTACATGTATATGCTACATGATCAACTTTTTCTAATCAATTCCATACCGTTTTTTTCACAATGCGATCGCATGACCAGAACTCGAACTTAATCTTTAAGATTAAATTTATGCTATTTATGGTAAGAAAAACTTCTAGCAAGCAGTAATTAATACAAAATCGAGTTAAGATGAAGAGTCAAAAATAATAATGGCAATTTAAATGTCACATGTGTGAATACATTTCTAACATTTTCGAGAAATAAAGAATAGGGGCATCTATTTGATGGCAAGAAAATAATTTAATTATTGAGAATTTCCAAAGCAGTCACTAACACTTTGCATACATGTATCTCTGGCATGTACATCATTAGGAATTACTTTTATTGAAATTTGATTTGAGCGATGCCTAAATCTCCAGTGATTAACTTTAGTAAGAACTTACAACAAAGGAATAAGAATTACATACGATGTTTAAATGTTTAGCATCTATGGTTGTGAGGAATAAAAGGAAGGTCCAAACATCACAGAAACAGACTGGTGAAAGTTTTAATGAAATCAAATCAGTAAATAAATAAGAAAGTTCTTGGTTCTTGGTTGGTTAGTCCTCCAAAATACTCGCCTGAGTTTTAACTGGAGGTGCTGGTAGGGTGTATTAATTTTGAAAGTTGTGATCACTACCGGTATATGTATGAGCACTTTAAATTTGCTAAATCAGTAACATCAATAGTACAGAGTGCAGGACAATTTTCCTATTTCTTTAAATATTTATACAAAATAACTATAAAAAAAAAAATTCTCAAAATATGTGACACAGGAAGGTCTTCTATTTTTAGAGGAAGGGAGAAGGCACTGAGAAGGAAAAATAAATAAATTAATGATATTTTAGTACACAGCAAGTGGGATAGTTGTTCGTGACTAAGTGGCAATCCACTGACCCAAATGCCAATTTGAGATTCACACAGATTTAGTGATCTCATATTTCAATTATTTATATCTTTCTTATCATTTGCCCTCTCTATTTCAAACTTTTGCCATAGTGAAAAACCAGCACTAATATATTTTATTTCAAAATGAGACAAAAAAACAACAAAACACCTGAGACCCGTTTCACAAAGCCTTTTTTCATTGACAAATGACAAAAATCAGTGACAAATCTGCTGATAACCAATCAGAAGCAAGGATCTCACTAGCTTATAACAAAAAATGTCATTTATCACTGATGACAAGTTTTGTGAAAAGGGGCCCAGGAAGCATTGCACACGTACAAATCCAAACCTACTATCATAATGTTGCTAGGACGGACACTAATAATACTATCGCATGGACGATAGTATTGAAAGACAGTTTTCCTGCTTTTGAAGTCCCAGAGAAGGGATAAAAGAAGTCATTTGGCAATTTGGACTCGACGGCCGGTTTCTCGGCCCAGGAAGCAGTCGGATTGGTCGATGCGTCGATGAACTCCACCGAGACGGAAACTTCAAAGTTTTGAACGAGAGACTCCGCTCCTTGCTGGCAGTAGGGGCCGATGCACTGTAGAAAGAGAAAGAGACATAGAGAGATAGTGAGACAGACAGACATATTGACAGAGAGAGACAGATGGAGAGAGAGTGAGAAACAGACAAGAGAGAGATAGATATATATATATAGTGAGACAGACAGACATATGGGCAGAGCGAGACAGAGAAGAAAGATGAGAACTTGTTAAGGTTTATTTTGACTGACACTGAAGAAAGTAGAAACATAATTGGGAGCTAGGACAGGGATTCCTGCTACAGTTCATACATAATTAAAGTCCACTTACATGAATACAAATTTCTACTCTTTTTACTTCATTTAATCATCCAATAATCATTACTGTCTTTTTTTGTTCCCCCTTTTCCCCCCTACCCCTGTCTCGATTCCTCTCTATCTCCCCCAATGTCCCAACCCCAAGATACTAGACTTCAAGTTTAAACCAATGCACTACACTAGCCCTATATTCTCTAATGATCAACCTTTTTTGTTCTGTTCCTATCGCGCTATTCATTTTTAACCTACCAATAATGACATTAATACAGGTACAAACATGTACATGTATTTTTCTATTTGTTTCCACAATGTACCCCCTTTCTCTCCAAGTCTCTCTCTCCTGCTAGCCCTCTCTCCCTGTATCTCTAGTTACCCCCCTATATCTCACACATACACACATTCTTTATCTCTTTTCTCTCTCGTCTGATATCTGAGTATTTGTCCCTCTGCATTAGGATATGCATACCTCCTCTCTTTTTCTCTCTCTCCTCTAACTTCCAAATCCCTTTACACTTCCCCTTTGCTTTTTCTCTCTCTGGATAATTACATCTGATTCTCACTCACTCTCTCTCCTCTCACTTCCTCTTACCTTCTCTCTCTCTCTCTCTCTCTCATTATCCCCCCCCCCCTTTCCCTTTCTCTTTCTCACCCGATATCTGAGTGTTTGGCCGGATGCATCAGGATAATTATATCTGACTAAAATGATAATTCTCTCTATATCTCTCTCCCCCTCTCTCTCTTCTTACCTGATATCTGAGTGTCTGTCCCGATGCATCAGGATAATTATATCTGACTCCGATGATCTTAGCTTGTGGGTTAGCTAAGGCTCCCACGTGGGCATAGAGCACTTCTATATGGAGAGCCATGTACATGTTGTTACACACGCCCTGCTCGTTGCTCTGTAAACAAAAACAAAGAAGGTTAAATAGAAGGTTGAGTTCTGGAAAGAGGTGGAAAATAATTTGTGATTGTTATCATTGTTATTATGCAAGGGTGGAAGAACATCAGATAAAACAATAAAAACATGTTTCCTGAAAAGCATGGCTCTTCAAATGCCTTCATATTCTAAATATGGCATGTAACATCCTAAAAATCATGACAGATTTTTACGTCACATGTTCTTGTACCGGTAGTTCCATATGCATCCTTCTGTGTACAGTGCTTGTAACTTTACCAAGACTTGGCCTGCTAGATGATCAACATTTTCTTTCACAATGCAATATTGCATAACCAGAACCAGTCTTTACCTTTAAATGATAATACAGTGGAAACTCATTATGCCAAGGTCCTTGGGACCAGGGAAATTACCTTGTTATAGCAGAGCTCTTTATACTGAGCTTTTACTGTATACAACTCACTCCTAGATCCTAATCAAATGATTGGTCAAAGGGGGTCGCATGTGATTCATTTACTGTGACTACTATCCCACGTTTTTCATGAATAGTGCAATAGTTTCCAGAACTATATCCAATGATTTTTAAGTCAGATATGTGCAGCAGTGCACGTACGTAGATCGAGGTTAGCATGCTTATGCTTTGTGTGGGCCTGTAGTTGCGTAGCACTGTGTATAACTATGTATATAGGTAAGTGCGCTGAATCTCTGTGTGCGCGCCAAAGTAAACCTATTAAACTTGGGCACTATTTGTCAGTGATGACACAAAACAATTAATTATTCATACATCAAATTGCAAGGATCTAGAAGTTTCATTGCATGAAATAAATACTGCATGTTTCATTTGCTCATAACAGGATTTATCCGCTCTTGTTGGTGCAGTTTATGCACCTATTGTAATCTGAAAGGTGGTTGTCTCATCATCAAATAAACTCTTAATCAACATAAGAAAAAGAGGATCATGGGAGACCGATGGTCACCGATTAGGCGTTGTTTCCTATATAGAGGGTGCAAGTAGCTGCAAGTAGTGCAATATGGCTTTAAAGGGATCGATTAACAATGTTAAATCTGAGATGCACGGCCCTACATATTATCAGTGTCTGTGATATGGTGTTATATTGAAGCCCTAAACAAAATTGCGTTTTACTATACTCGTTTTCCCCAATAGACTGTTGTGTTATGAAAACCGTTTGGCAAATGCAAAATTAGGTTTTGATTTTCAATCATAAATATTTTGATAATCAGACAGGCGATCGGCTTGTAAAAGACAGGGGAATCCTGAATGACCTAAAGGTTTATAATTATCATTGCAGCATGAGCTTAATCAAGGACTTCTTTAAAGGATCTAAGACAAAGTTACAGAATCCCTTTAATATACACTCACCACTGGGTTGCTAGAGATCGGGTCCTCAAAGATCTCCACCCAATCACCCACTACCTCCGGCAGAGAGCTCCCGAAGGTGGCGACATGGCTCGGATGGTTACCGTTGAGGGCGTTTAGCGCCGTGGCCTGGATCAGGCCGCAGACGTCCGATACACTCTCGTATGAAACTCTGAAAGGGACACCATGCACGGTAAGAAGTGATAATGACAGGTATATACATGTACAAGAGAAATTGGAATTCAAGTTGTTTGATATTTCTCATTGATCTACATTTGCCACACTCCACCCAGGTGAAGTAAATGGGTACCTGGTAGGAATTTATTCCTTGAAATGCTAGAGCGCCGTATGGCAGCCGTGCTAAAGTAAATTTATTGGATTCTTTTATACAATGTAGAACAATGCAACTATGTAATCTCTGTATGCATCAGTCTGTGGACTGTTTAAAAAAAAAAAAATTATCTTTAAATATGTGCATTTGATATGAAACTACTTATTATTGGGCAATTACTTTCAATTTTCAACTCCTCTTTTAGCCAATACAAAAAGAACCAAACTATAAACACCCACACAAGTCAAAACCACATACACTTCCATGGAAATATTCACTACAGTAATACATGTGGATAAGTAAAACAAATAAACAGACATACAATAATTGTTACAATTTGAACTTTGACCTACTGGATAGTGCAACCGCTGCGTAAATTCTCTCCAAACGTGATGGGTAAGCGAGAATCAGAGTCATTGACGCACGTTCCATCGCCGGAGCTCCTAACGACCGTGAGCCAGCTATCGGGATCAGCTCCTACAGATATAGCCTGCGTAAGACCTGGGTTAAGGCTAATAGTATAGATGCGGCATTCATTTTCTTTTGGCATCAATTACTTCATTAGGGCAAGCCGTATGTTTGCCCTACCTAGCAACAACTAATGTATAACATCCCATTTTGACAATTCAAATGCAAGTACATGTATTCCTAAGAGGTGAATGAACAAAATTGTAACGAGCCGCTTCACAAAGACGCATGCAATAAATTTGATTCCTTTTATGAAATTGGCTTTACAAGATCATTCCTAGTGGCAGTCTTTGCATTTTTAAATGCGTATACCTTTTTAACATTTTCACGCACCCCAAAACACTACATAATGAAACAATATGGCATGATTATGTAAGTAATCTTTTTGTCACAAACCATGGCATCTTGTTTTAATCCATTCACTACTGAATTCTCTCATTCCCATAAGCCTTATACAAGAACCACTTGGTTCCAGGAGGCAATGGGTTACTATACTATTCAGTCATTCTGGTGGTTTTATGCTAAGCTGTGCACTACTGGTCACTCTCATGTGATGCAGCCTCCTGCTGGGTCTATTAACACACAGACATGTTTGAACGCTGCACACTCATGATATGTAAAAATACAATTATTATTTACTTCACCATGGCCCCTCACATTGACACACAACATATCATCATTCCGGGATAGCCTAGCGGTAGCCTATATGAGCTATTGCAGGGATCAGTATTTAAGGTTGAAGTGTAAGATATTCTGATCGGCACAAAACCCTTCATACAAATAATAAGCAAATTGTTAATACTCTGGCAGTTGGACAATCAATCATCGCAGAGGTGATCTTGGGGCTATTATTTTGGTATGTTAGATTTAATAAAGGATATTTGACACTCTCGTCTGGCTGCGTCTCTTCTACTAGGTTCCCAGCCATCAAGGGTTGACCAATCACATAGCCAGGATTGCCGCTACGAGGGTAGACATCCACCTCATCACGCTGCATGCACACAGAGAGAGAGAGAGAGAGAGAGAGAGTAATAAGGACAGTGAGAGTAATAAGGAGGGAGGGAGAGAGAGAGAGAGTGAGAGTAATAAGGAGAGAGGGAGAGAACAAAAAGAGAGATAGAGAAATAGACAGAAAAAGAGAATCAGACACAGGGAGAGAGAGAGCGAGAGAGAGAGAGAGAGGAAAAGAAAATAGTAAAAGAGGAAATAGAAAAGGGGAGATGGAGAGTATAAGAAAAAGAAAGTAATAAGGAGGGAGAGAATTGAGAGCGAGGGTTAGGGAGAGGGAAAGAGGGAGAAAGATAATGAAATGTGAAATAACAGAGAGAGAGAGAGAGAGCGAGAGAGACAAATAGGGATAGAGAGAGAGAGATTATACAGACAGATACAGAGAAAACATTGGCAGAGGTATAAAGAAACAAATAGGGAAAACTATAGAAACTATCAAAAATACATACATTAACAACATGAATCACAAACAAATGCAAAAAATTAAAATTAAAATTAAAATAGTAAAGGAAACTGACACGGAGCAATTGTCTCAGGAGCAAGTGTCGTACAATTTCCCATTATCTTACCTAGTAACTGTAGTTCATGGGTTTGGGGGAAAATTTGAACTTACCTTGATAAACTCTGTAGAAAAGGTCTGGGAGGGATGAAGGTCAGTTGAGGTCAATGACCCCAGTAGCAGCTCGACCTCTACAGCCTCTATGCCATCAGTTGAATTATGGGTAATGATGTATTTGACCTGGGTACAGAGAAGGTGAAAAAGAATAAGTGTTAGGCTAGTCTTGTTTCTCTTGGAGTAAATCTTGTATGCACATGGCGGTGGGAATCAGGGCCCTATTTCATAAAACTTGTTATCAATAACTAATTCTATAATTGTATGACAAATTTGCTCAGTCAATCAAACGCATGATTTATAACAGTCATTGTACCATGTTATTGTAATCAAGTTAGAAACAGGGCCCTGGTACTTAACCATCGTGCGTAATAATTATCACCAATGCCATCATCATCATCATCACCACCATCATGACCATCATTATTATCATCACCATCATTATTATCATCACCATCATCATCACCACCATCATCATCATCATCAACATCATCATCACCATTATCATCATCATCATGACCATCATCATCATCATCATCATGACCATCATTATTATCATCACCATCATCACCACCATCATCATCATCATCAACATCATTATCAAACCATTAGCATCACCATCATCATCTTCATCATCATCATCGTCGTCATCATCATCATCAACATCATTATCAAACCATTATCATCATCATCATCATCGTTGTCATCATCTTCAACATTAACATCCCAATTGTCATCATCATCACCACTATCATTATTATCGTCATCATCATCATCATCATCATCAACATTATCATCAACAACATCATTATCAAACCATTATCATCATCATCATCAACGTCTTTATATTAAACCATTTCCCTGTGTTACCACTACCACCATCATGACCATCATCATTATAACCACCACTGTCAATTATCACACTATTCATCACATTATTCATCATCCACATCATTATCATTGTCCTTATCATCATTTGTTGATTATCAGCAGCAGCGCCGTCATCATCTTCACCATCATAAGATTTCATCATTGCTTTCGTTGTACTCACCATTATCATTGTCACCTCTTTTTTTTACCTGATCAATATTGTCCTTCCCATCAACATCATTCTCATAATCATCAATATTATCTCCAATGCACAATTGTCATAACTCATCATCATCATTCTCACCCCCCAAATAAAAATTCTTAAAAAAGATAAAAAAATAATTGACTATTAAAACAAACCATCTTTTTCGAGCCAGAAGGACGTCAACTCATATCATTATATCACGAATAAATGCTCTTCCGGCTCCAGGTAGACAAATACTCACCTCAAGAACTACATCTTCGCACGTTCCACTGGTCGCATTATACGTCGGAAACGGTACTTCCTCCGTCGTATAGTTGCAGTCCACCACGAAACCAAAGACGATCCGACACAGGACCGGTAACCGAATGGAAATATTCACCAAACCCGCTTCATCGTAGAACGAATATCCCGGGAGCTCCGTCACGGGGACAAGGGTCGTGAACTCGTCCATGACTGTCGCGTTGGGATCCAACGTGGCGGCGTTGGGGTCAGGGGTCGGGGTGTTGGCAGTGGGTGTGGTCATCGGAGTGGTGGTAGCGGCCTCGGGCATGGCGGTGGTTAGGTTGACCAGAATAGGGCTGGGGAGGGGGTTGTCTTGTAAGAATTGCGGGGTCTGGAGAGCCAAGATAGAAATATGGGTCGTGGATGATAAGACTTGACAACCTTTTACAGAAATCTATGAAGGTAGGAATACAAATCCACCTTTGCATGTTAATTTCACTGAACTATCCAAATAAGAGTACGCAGAAGCCTTGGCGCAGTGGTCTACGTGCATATCCCGATCAGTTATACCGGGAGGAGAGCCCCAAGGGTCACTATTACTTAATTCTACGTTCTCCTTCTTGTAGGCACAGGTGATACCAAATACTTTATACCTGCAGTCAAACCTGTCTAAAGGGACCGCCAAGGGGAAATACAAAAAGTTGTCTTTGTAGACAGGTCCGTTACTACATGTTTCAATGAGAAAGCATTTTCAAGGGAATCTAAAAATGTGGTCTTGGTAGACAGGTGGTCACTAAAGCAGGTTTGACTGTAGTAATAAAACATTTTGGGTTTTATGCAGCTCCGGGGGTGCTTCACAAAGACTAAGATTGACTTTAAATTGGACTTAACTATGGTAGGCCCTTCATGCCACTGTTTGCTCTCACCATTCACTGGCATTGGTCTCTCAAGGGACCTACAAATCATGGTCACAAATCTACTGAATTTACATTTTTTGATAATTCATTGTTGAAGGAAAAAATCTTATCTAAAGATCATAATGGTGATAGCAAACAGTGGCATGAACGGCCTGCAATAGTTAAACTTAAAGTTGATCTTAGTCTTTGTGAAACACCCCCCTGGTCTTTCAAGTAATATGCAGTAGAAAATCTAAACCCAGGTTGCATGACACTCCACTTACACCAATGACTTTGAAGCCTTCATAGTAGGTCCTAGCTGATAAGAATGGTTGCTGTTCACAATCTGTCTGGAGACTGGTAAGCACACGAGTGCAGGTCACTGTCTGATCAAACAAGTAGGCTGTAAGGGAAAGATGGGTTAATATTCAGTCTCTCAATAGAACATGATGTATTCTTAAAGCCTTTCTGCACTATAGGGAGGGATTAGAGCTCCCTGCATGGTCAGTGGCAGGTGGTTATCTCATCAAATCAGCTCTCATTTAACATAATTAAGAAAAAGGGGATCATGGGGGACAGATACTGCTTCGGCATCGATGGCTATATAGAGGGCGCAAGTAGATACAAGTAGTGCAGTCCCACTTAAATGACTATTTGAACATGTGGAGGTCTTGTGGTCGAGTGGATATGTCACCGGACTGTGGGCATTAATCTACATTTGCCGCCCTTGACCCAGGTAAGATAAATGGGTACCTGGCAAAAATTAATTCCTTGAAATTCTAGAGAGCCGTTTTAAAATGGCAGACATGATAAAGCTGGAGAAATAATTGTGGAGCACCATGACAGGTGTGTCTATATATGCTCACACGAACCCACTATTATTATTACTATTATGTACATGTTTTCATAAACAGAATTATACTGCATAATATGATGATTCAAGTTCATGCTATGGCAATAGTTTTGACCATGCATGTCACGGGAGGCAATAGAATACAAATAAATGAATGCTTATGAGTTCAATAGTGTGAATATTTTCATGAGTTGAAAGATTAACGTTCTATTCAACGAGGTGACCGCTGAGTTGAATTGAAATAACGTTTATCTTTCAACCAAAAAAAATATTCGCACTACTGAACGAATGAAAAGCATTCATTATTTGTTTTATACAACATCGAAGTAGATCTAATAGAACGTTAATCTTTCAACAAATTATGCTTTGCTCCTTATATTAAAGATATATTGCCTTCACATCAGATGCACGCAGCTAATAACACAATGGGATACGCGCAGGGCAGAGAGGTTACCGTACCGATCTGCATATAACCAAAAGTGCGCGCTCGTTGAATAGTATTACGGCGAATAGTACCAAAAGTGCACGCTCGTTGAATAGTACTACGGCAAAAAGTATGAAAAATGCACGACCATGCAATAGTATATCTATTGAATTTCATGTGACCAACAATCCTCCAGTCAAATGACAAGGATCTACTTAGGTGTTGTATAATAAATATCATTACCTGCAGGGTTACTGTCTTCACAAACATCGGATGTTAGCCCTCGCGGTAGCCCGAGTTGCCCTAGGGCTAGTGATTCATACAGTGTGTAGACTACATCTCCAGACTGGGAAAAAGAAAGAAAGAAGAGTAATATTAACAATTAGGTTTAAAGTGCATACCTCAAATAGTTATTGAGATACGTGTATCGTGATCATCAATAGTGATCTGTCAGTTTATGACAGGTTCAGTGACCCAATCAAAATTCTATATCAAGTGTCTCTCTAAGTTCCTCGGTCTTGAGCCATCCGTTTCAGTGTTTCATACCCTGTTGCTTCTCATTCTGTGATAACATCCGTCTAGAAAGCCTTTACGAGGTCTTCCCCTCTTCTTCTTTCCATGTATGCGGCCTTCTATGAATCTGATCATCAAGCCCTCATCATATCGTGATATGAACACTTAAACTGAAAATTCCATGGACATTGACCTCTAGATAAACTTTTACCTTTAATTTATTTAAAACCACCCCCCCCCCCCCCAAAAAAAAAAAAAAAAAATCTTATCGGTTCGTCTCACTATGGTGAAACACACAAGGGTTCTAGAGATATCATGATAATGAGAACGTGGGACAGACGTACGGACAAAATCAGGGACGGACAGACAACCCCACAAAATAATGACTTCGGGGTGCACCTTCACTTAATTGGCAGAGGCAGGAAAATAAACACTTGGATATATACAGTCAAACCTGCTTTAGGGACTACCTGGTTCCCTTGAATATGGTTTGTCATTGCCACAGTACAAAGACCACTTTTTGTGTTTCCCTTGGGCGGTTGCTATAGACAGGTTTGACTGTATATGAACATGTAAGCTCTTTTTTATGCAGATCTACCAGTAAACACAGACATGTGCATGGCATCGAAGGTGATTTGAGACAAGAATATGACTGTGCATACTCGTTAATGGCACTTGGAGGCACTCATCCATTGTATGATATATATTCACCTTATAGAAATTACTGTAGGTAGCATTGGTGTCCTCTGACGGCTTGGCATAGGATGTAGAGCCATACTGGTCACTCAGCTCGTAGAACCGCTCAACTGTCTCAACTCTCTGAGGGACAGTGTAAAAATTCCTTTCTGCATCTAAATTGAATGAAAAAGTCAGAGGGGAATGTAATGAGTAGCACTGGGGGGGGGGGGGGGGGGGGGGTGTTTCATAAAGCTGTTCGTAACATTCTTATTATAATCAAACATTTGTAATGCTAAGTATGTATTTTGCCATAATTTAATTGAGGTATTTGGAAATATAGTCATACTTTGTTATATTCAAGTCGTTCGTAAAGTCATGCGTAACTTTACGAACAGCTTTAAGAAACACCCCCCCCTGTTTTCATTTCAAATTACCCCTGCTTACGAGTATATGTGAAACCACACCCTGTATAAATGTGTGTGTATGAGCAGCCCTGATTTCACTTACAGTTATCCCTGGTGATGCAGAACAGACTAGGATCTGTCACATCCACTGTCTCTGGTTCAGCATTATTAGTGAAGATGACCGAGCTTCTTAAACAGACTTTGTCTTCAACACTGTAAGAGCGAGAAGAAATCAGCATTTTACAAAGAATAATCAAATATTTCCACATAATATGACATTGATCTTTAAAAAATTATGTCCAAGATGTAATTTTCCCTATCCCATATCTACCACTACTTTGCTTAAATTGTGTTTTCTATCATCTCTTCTGTGTTGAGCAAGTTTGATAAACAAAATGAATGAGAAAAACAATTCAAAATTCATAACTCATATTTTGTTCACAATAGACAGGTTTACTTTTAAACATAGTCAGATCTTATACATGTACATAGCGTTTTAAGAAAGAAGTTATTCCTGACAACCTGAACATTTTCCTGAGGATTACCCGACACAGCAATAACTAATGTATGCAAAGTAGATTCCACATATTCAAATACGTTACAATAACTGATGAGCTAAAAGTTGCTACTTTCCAGGAGGCCGCCCTTCCTGTAATCAGAAGGTTGGAACCTCGTCCTCCTGTAGGTTCCAGAATGCTGTAAACTAGGCCTTAAAAAAAAAGATGTTGTATTGCCCTTTAGGTACCAAAACATGGGTCGGTCGGTCGGAAATCTTTTTGTTAGTTTTTTTCTTTAAAAAAAAAAAATTACTCCCTCTTTGGGCTGATATTTCTCAGTTTTGGATGCTTTAATAATTGTTTTCTTCTAAAAAAAATGTTTAATTTGTTTTTATTTTTATAAAAGCCGACCGTAGATTTCAAGATTTTGAATTGGTTGCAAAGGGCAATACAACATTTTTTCTTTTAGGCCCTATAAAAGCATGAATGTTACTTGCACGTCACTGTTTTATTGTATATAGAAACTGTACACCTTTCTCTTGTTGTCTGCACCTTCACCTGCTGTCACAACACATTCCATCCCAGTATAGCTTGGAAAAGCTGCTTCAGGGATTACCTCATCAAGGTTCAAGGTTCAAAGTTCAAGGGTCAAGGGTCACTTACACATAAGCATTCTCAGAGCACTGGCTGAAGGTGGCAACGTCTGCTGATGAACAATCAGGATCACAACAGCAATTTACATCACAGCGATTACCAGTCAAATCACAGATGCAGGTGCCAATATCTATTTGACATAAAGCAAAAATAGAAAGAAATTGTTGATTTACCAAATTAAAGAAAAAGGTTGAGATCTGTGAAAGAAGAAATCAAAATGTTGTTAATATGTATCGGTTTTTCAAGCAATAGTTTTGGTACATTCAACAAAAAGTTGGCCACAAAGAACTGAGTCCATAAGACCAAACATCTGGATTTTTATTTGTTATTAGTTTGTATAAAATTGGCGAAACGGAAGGATTTCTTTTTGGTGGTTTTGTCCCAGAGATCAACACAAGGTGAGTTTAAAACTTTTAATTGATTGTATTTTTCTGCTATTTAGGTGTTATTAATTGTCACTACAGTGATGATTTCGAGTGAATTATGTGGAGTCTTGTACAGTGGTGTATGAGGGTTTTGAGATCAAATAGAGAGTGTCATATATTTAATGCAGCTATTAGTGACAGAAGCAAAATACATCAAATTAAACTCACTGATGTTAGAAAAAGTAGATCCAAGTCTTAACTTGTTAGTCTGAGTTAGACCCCACCTTTACAGAGCTGCCAACCTCCAGAACAGAAAATCAGTAATCACAAAGCTCAAAATCAGTAATATCCTAAGCGGCGCTATGAATCTAAAAAAAAACAACGGCATACCAAACACTGCACGGCCGCATGCGCACATGATTGTTTGATTTTGGGGATTTTACTCACACAAAGTTGTTAAATATTGATTATCAGCTAGGTCATGACAACACATCAGTTTTCCATAAAAAATTAGCTTCTATTGAGAGAATACCGCCATACTGCACAGCACTTGCTACGATAAGTCATATTTACACAACCACAACAACAACAACAAAATCTTTATTATTTTATTTTTTAAATCCGTAATTTTAGACAACATTCTGTAATGATCATTTATTTCCGTAAATCCGTCCTAGTTGGCAGCTCTGCTATAGAGTCTAGGCTACGACAACGTAAGTGGAAGAAAAACTTCTAGGACTCGCATACTCGGTCCCTACGGTTGGTTTCACACCTTAAAAATTGATGAGGTTTTATGTATGGTAGACATGGTAAGGTATGGATCAACAAACGATGGTTACATCGCGTAACATCTGCGCGTATAGTGAATGAAAGTATGGATAGCCGTTCGCACCATAAACCCCGGAATTGAATACACGTTATAGTCAATGGCAATATCGCGGAGACAACGTGTGTTGTCTCCGCGATATTACCATTGACGATAACGTGTATTCACTTCCGGGTTTTATGGTGAAAACGGCTAGCCATACTAGTCAATGGCACATATCGCGGAGACAGCGTGGCTCAAGCTGCAAGTTGCGCATGACATGCGTACGCTATGCATACGCTTGCATATCGCGCGATACAGCTGTTTGGCTAAATTTAGCAAAACAACATAACTCTGCGTGTACGTCTTTTTCGTCGATTCTGAGCAAAATCCTATGAATAGGTCTAGAAAATCTAGATCTAGTACTAAAAAAGTTGTAGATCTGGTCTATATTGCAGCGTTTCGGAGGGGCTATAGATCTATCTAGGTTTCTGAACATGCTGAACAAGCGCCAAGTTTTTTACAGTGGTGTTTGAAATGCTAAAAATCAATAGAAATTAGAACAGCTTTTACTACACAGCCAGGATAGTAATGCAGCTAGGTGTGGTCACAAATGATCACACAACCCTCCATTGACCATTGTCTTGTGTGGTAAAGGGGGATGAAACATAAGAATAAAGTCCAACACAAATGTCAACATATGGGACCACACAAATTATCTACGTAGGCTTTTACCTGTATTCGCAGGCACCTCTGTAGAAGGTGAAGCTGTAGGAAGGTTTGTTGTTTGTTGCTGAGGCTGTGTTGTTTCGGCATTTTGGGTAGTTTGAGGTTGAACAGGAGTGGTTGCTGTTGTCGCTGGGTTACTTGTGCCTTGCTGGTCTGGTGTGGTTTCCACAGAAGCCGTTGTTTGCGCTGCGATTGCGAGAATCTTTACCGCAGCGAAAAGCAAAATAAAAACTATTTTGGCGTCTGCTGACAACCCCGCCATCTTGCGCTCTTATGAATATTCATGAGACAAAAGTGGCGCCGCGCTTAGCCTTGTCCCGAATCTGGCCGATTTCATTTTGATCTCCACCACCACACCAACGCAATGCGACCTCCTCCTAGCTCCTTATTCGCTGCCAGCCGAAAATGGGAATTCCATCCTGATTATCAAATTGGTTTTAATATAAATGTGAGAAACAATTCAGTGAAAGTTTGAGAAAAATCGGACAACAAATAATAAGAAAGTTATGAATCTGTCAAAATCATGAAAATCATGGAATCTGTGAGACAAATTGGCAATGCGGTCAGAATGTTGTGATGTTATTATGTTATCATTATTATTATTATTATTATTATTATTTTTTTTTTTTTTTTTTGGGGGGGGGGGGGGGGTGTGATGATTTTTTGTTTCTTTCTCAATACCGGCCGCTCATATCGATCCATGATTTTGATCTCCCTTCTGTCATTCCTCCCTCTTACTGAAACACATTGTAATCTCTACATATCCCCACCTTTCAAATGCACTATATCTCTCCTTTCTATTCCATTGCTCACTGTATCCGTTACCCCGGCCCCCCCCCCCCGAAACATCCATACTTCCCCTACTCCCACCCTCATCTCTCTCCCTCCCTCCGGCTTCTCGATCCCCTCACTCTCTCTCTCCTCCATCTACCCCCACCCCATTTATCCATCCTTTATTCCCTTCACTGAATCAATCCTTTCATCCTTCCCTCTTCCTCCCTCCCTCCCTCCCTCTGGATACAAACCATACAAATTAATCATAAATTCAGACTCGGGATAAGAAATACAAGAAATAATGTGTAATCTTTGGCTCATATACATGGTAAGAACAAACATGATTGTTATGAACACTTGTGTAATGAAATTTCAATTTCAGTTAATTTGAAATTCTTTGCATATACAAACATGTACAATTAACTATAAGATTATCTGATTTGGACTACAGTGATTAGATATTCTTCTTGAAATTGGAAACATTCTTTTATTACAACATTTTATCATAAAAATCATGTACCTTCAAATAATATTGATTTATATACTGATAGAAAGTATGTCTTACAGTAATCACATAAAGTATGCGAGTTTGTTTTTACAAAAATGGTGATTTTGACATTTTCAATATGTGACTGATTCCAGGATTTCAATACATATATCCCCCATATTAAGTAGCTCTTGGCATCAAGGCTAATGTAAAATCACATGACCACTTTGTTCATACATGCAGGCCTTTAGCATAAGGCACACAAAACTCTTCACATTTTCACTCATTCCTGCCAAATTTTCACTTTAGGAAGATAGACAAAAATTGTCTTTGTTAAATAGTACATGTATATATACAAAGCAAAAGGCCCACAAAACTTGGTACACATCTACTGATAATTGAAACAGAAGAAAACAAAGAATACAAAAACAAACACATTATCAAGTACTGGAAGAATCCCTAAATTGTAGATGTACATACTGTATGTAGAGTTGGGCCACATTTACATTATCACAATTTCACTCATTCCTGCCAACTTTTCACTTCAGGAATATAGTCAAATATTGTCTCTGTTTAATATATATAGTGTTTACATCACTAATCAATCAGTGGTGTGACTTCTGGTAGGAATGAGTGCAGTTGAGAAAATCACACAAAAGTATCACAGCAATAAAATGAGAATGTAATGAATAAATATGAATAACTATTGAATACATACTTAAGCTACAAACTATTCTACATCTAGGGTAAATATGTTCTGTGCTTATATACAAAGATTTGGTATTTTACACTAAATAAAAGATGAAGAATTATATACCATAATATTTACAAAAAGGCAAGAGCCTTGGTTCTAAGTTATAAACAACTATTCTATTAACATTTGTGATATAAGAGTTCTACGAAAGCAAGACACTGATGCTTTCTTCCGTACAGAAAGGGGTAGATCATTCCAATAGCGCGTGCCTCTGAATGACATTGAAAATTTACCTTGCGTTGTCCTTACTTTAGGCACACTTAACTTCTTACTTTCTCTTTGTCTAGTCTCATAGTTGTGCTCTATGAAATAGCAATGCTGAATTAGAGACTGTGGCAATTTATCATTCAATAATTGATACATAAAAACACAAATAGATAATTTATGGAGTTGATGCACATTCAATAATTTTAGCTCCTGCAATATCGGTTGTGAATGAGTCCTAATTGGACTAAACATTATAACTCTTAGTACCATCTTTTGGCTTAATAATAAACACTTCATGTTCATTTCATAATTACTTCCCCAAACCTCAATTCCGTATGTCATATGCGGTTGAATTAACGTCTTATACAGTAGCAACAAAACACGCCTTGGCACAAACTGTCTTAATCTACATAAAACACCAACCCTTTTCCTAATAAACTTATTAACCCTTTGGATATGAGGTTTCCACGTCAAGTGTTGATCTATATAAATTCCTACAAATGATGCAATATCAACCTGGGCTATTTCAGTCTCTGCTATTTTTAGCACCCCTTGAGTTACTACTGATTGCCTACTCCCTCTTATTAACAAATAATTTGTCTTCAAGAGATTGACTTTAAGTTTATTCACCTTACACAATATGGTCACCTTATCAAGATGCATATTAACTATATCCATATCAATCAAATTCAGTCTCGGTGGAAACGTATGACACAAGTTAGAATCATCTGCAAAAAGTCTAAAATTAAAATAATTTGTTGAGTTTGGCAAATCGTTTATGTACAACAAAAACAGTGTAGGCCCCAACACAGAACCCTAATCCTGGGGACTCTTCCATAAAAAGTTGAAATTAAAATTATATTTTCAACCAATTAGTAATTGCATTTACGTTTTGGGTCGTGTTTGACATTGCAACTTTTAAACCAAGAGGGCCAACATAATGGAATCCCATTTCCAGACAAAATGGCTCAAAGTAACTCGATCTAGGTCCTATTTCATAAAACTTGCTATTGCTGTTTGCTATTGTATAATAAAGGAACCCTGTGATGGGGGGGGGGGGGATGCTTGTTACAAAAGTTGCCATGGAGGGTGAACATTTGATCCTATGATCCAGGCTTTACTTCATGAAACATATAGGGTTAAGGTTTCACTTTATTTTTAGTTAAAGGTAAAGACCAGTTTTGGAACCCCCCCCCCCCCTCTCAAAAAATGAAATGGAAGCTCTTATTTCCAATCGTGTGAAAGAATGTTTTGACTAATACGTGATGATACAAATTTTGCCTAAAAAACGGCCAAATAATTGATATATTTTGTAAATTATTATATCTGGACTGGATAGATATAGGGTAGCTAGTCCCAAATATATCTTTCTGTGTACAGTGCTTGTAACATTACCAAAATTGGGCAAAATTTCTTATCATTTTGATGATTCCAGAACCTTGCAGTACACACCAATATTTATATGCTAGATGATCAACCTTTTCTGATCGATTCCACAATGTTTCTTTCACAATGCAATCGCAAGAACAGAACTGGTCTATATACCTTTAAGGTAATAATGTTTATGGTTAGGTACACATAATATTATATAATTATTGTGTATGAATATAGCATTGCTATGCTGTGATACTGAAACGCAGACGCATACACTGCCTCCAAAGATACACTAAATAATAAATGTATGATCAGCATATCTCTGAAATACATCAAATACCCGTACTCTGTCTCATTACTAGGATTATATCAAATAAATTTACCTTTACAGTCACATGTAAGGTCCGAGGTTGAAGTTAGAAATTTGGTTTGAATAGGATCTCAACGTGGAACAATTGTTGCAGGAATAAGTGTCTTGGAGATAATCTATACGACAGAGCAGTACTCAATCCTGGGGGGTGTTTCACAAATATCCTAAGTTTGACTTAACAATTATGAAAATATTTTGTAAAAGTTATTTTAAAATGCATAAAATGTTGATTCAAATCATTTGTATTTTTTTTTATTAACAAGGAGATTTTTTGTTCTTGATGTGGAATCAATGAAAGGTCTAAAATACTTGAATCTTTTGCTTTCAAATATATTTTATTTTAAGGTTACAAATGGCTCTCCATACTTTTTAGGTCCAACTTAGAGTTAAGTTCGACTTGGGATCTTTGTGAAACACCCCCAGCTGTGTGATCTTGATGGTTGTACAATGCCATTGCGTGGCTCTTGAAGGTATTCTGATGGTTGAGATGTCCAGCCTAGCTCATCCTCCTCCTGTGATCAGTCATCATCACTCGCAAGCATCTTCCCTGAATCAATGTTGAGGAAAGAAGATAAAAGATTGATTTGGGGGATAGGATCTGGGCCGTGTAACATATAAAGTGACTGACAATCAATTCTAAAATCTTCAGTTTTGCTACAATTCATTGTATCTTACTAAGCATTGTAGCCACATGTATCTGCAACATAACCTTAATGGTAAGTTGCTATTTATCAAAATGTTACAATTGATTGAAGGATATACTATTAATTGTAACTTTCAATGTTACAGGGACCAGGCCAGGGGCTTTTATGCTAGTGAAAGAATGTTTCCTGTTATAGCAAAGATAAATGAGAAAAGTCATTGGTTAATTTACTGTAAATCTATAATTAAGAGATAAATCTGCACTAGCACCTACATTTAGTGTCTATTCCATTTAATCTCAATTTATGATAATTAACACACTTTTCATTATTGAAACATAAAAGACAACAATTTACAGTTTAGTTTTTTGAGAATATGCATGGCCTCAGAATACTAGGCATTATGTGTATGTGGGTTATTGTGGAAAATATACATATATTTTTAGAAGAATTTTTTTCATCAGTCAACTCCATCACAATAACTTTGGGTAGCCTTGCATTCATAGAGGCTTGTAAGAAATGAGAAAAGGAGGGGGAGATGAAACAAAAGTGCCTGACAGAAAGTAAAATGAATTTGTAGTTCATTATGTTTATACTATACTTACCATCCACATCCAGTGAGTGACCGCAGGAATGAATAAAAATCCGGTTGAGGAATTTCATTGAATTTGAAATTTCCTTTTCTGACTTGGGGAAAAGAACCCTGAAAAGAATATAGATAAATGAGCAAGATTAGTGATATTGACTAGTGTAATTATCCTCCATTCCAGTCTTGCCGACATACTTTACCATATATTGTACATGTACATGGTCAGTACTCTCTCTGGTATAAATAGACTTAGTCCTGGGCTGGTATTCAATTCAATACTTAGCATAAGTAAGAAATTTACAAAGTAAATGGCTAAGTTAAGTAATTGACTTATCTCGTATTCAAATTGCATTTAAGACTTATACTTACGTCAAACAAAATCTAAGTAAAATACTTACTGATAAGCATTGTGAGTTGGCTTACATTTAAAATAAAATACTTAGCCAAAAGTGTGAATTGAATATCATAAATGGCTAAGTATTTTATCTAAGCAAAAAGCTTAAATTTTGTACTTAAGTAATGAATTGAATACGGGCCCTGGTGTTTTCCATCAAACACACACACACACACACACACACATACAAAAAGCTATGTTGAACTGGTCAATATTTCAACAAATCTTTACGCTGATATCCCTTTCCCCCTGCGTCAAGAAAAGGCGATGTAAGGGTGTGTTTTTGAGCTATACTAGATGTTTTTCTTAAAAAGGGGGTTTTGCAAGCACTCATTGCAATAAAAAAGATAAAGGGTACCTTTTCAGCTTCACAGGTTTCAATGTTTTCTTAAAAAAGGGTCATTTTAGAAAAGGTGCGATACACCATTGGGGTCCATTTCAGAGGTTGATGGGCATGGGTGGGTAGCACTTGTGTATGACAGTGACCCCACCCCCCCCCACCCCCACTTCTCCAGGCTCCCTCCCTCCCCCACCAAACACACGAATTAAAATCTGGTCAATATTTCAACAAAACTTTATACTGATACCCCCTCCTACCCCCCCCCCTCCGAAGCCAGATTGACTTTTAAAACTACAGCTATAGTGCATTTAATAACTGTATATTCATACAAGTAACTCAGCTCATGCATCAAAAACTTAAAGTAAACAGAACAAAACAAAATACTGAATAGGGGTTAAAGTTTAGAATCTCGTTAGTGCATAATAGTCAGCAAAGAAAGGGTGTAGACAGAGCATGTGTTGAACAATAAGAGGACTGACTTCTACAATTATAGCCATAGTGCATTTAATTATTCCTTATCCATCAGATTAACCCTGATCATGGAGCTATACAAAACATCTGGAACAAAAGCAATGAAATAATAATAATAATAATAATAGGTCACATTTATAATGCGCCTGATACTTTGTTTCTAGGCGCAGCAGATATTATTACCCCTTACATCGGATTCAGGCTTACCCGCAACACAATGTATGCACATTTTCCACTCCCTGGGGAGGATTCCAGCCAGTCGCCATTTTACAAGCGCCACTTGCTAATCCAACCACGTTAACTGTCGCATCCTACCGGGTACCCACTTAACACCTGGGTGGAGAGTGGCAAATGTAGATCAATGTCTTGCCAAAGGACATTAGTGCCGCGTCAGGACTTGAACCGCGGACCTTATGATCCACAGTCCGGTGACATATCCACTCGACCACGACACCTCCACAAATGCTGAGTAAAACACAATGAGTCTTGATCATTTAAGCCAGTATATATGATGGTTAAGTTTCATTTGGTGATATATTACATTATCATACCTTTCACAAAATATTGGGCAAAGACACTGTATTTCAATAAAAATATTACACCTGAATGCATGTTGCCTTTTCTATCAATGTAGAGCAGAACTCATCAACAAAATCCATACAGTCGAATGTCAGGTCAGTCAAGTTTGGCATGGAACATAATGATTTTGCTAGGTTGTTGGATGCTGGACTCTTTCAAGACGGAAAACTTGGAACTGTACAGACAGTGAATTACACAAGTAAGATTGACAATAATAAAATTCCATAGGTTTAATAACCATAACATTACATTCTTGAAAAACACATGACACATTATGATATATATGTAACATCTCCCTGTGCTTTCAAAGGAATTTGAATATTATTACCCTGGCTGCAGCTTCAGCAAGAACATTTAAATTAGTCTGAATTTGACTGATAGTATCATAATACATGAATATATATGAAAACTGAGTACATGTAGCTGTGTTTAAAATAAATACCCTGTGAACTATATCTTTATCCTTGTTGATTAAGTATTGAATCTGGGGGGGGGGGAAGCATTTCACAAAACTTGTCATCAGTGACAAATGACAGTTTTTGTTATAAGCTACTGAAATCCTTGCTTCTGATTGGTCATCAGCAGATTTGTCACTGATTTCTTTCATTTGTCAATGAAAAAAGGCTTTGTGAAACGGGTCCCAGAAGTTTACTTTGATACAATGGTACTGCAGTTTGACCCATGATGACATAATTCCAATACCTTATGAATTGCTTTGACCTTAAAAATATAAAAATTACAAAAAAAACTATTTGTATCAAGTAGTTTTTATGGTACTTGGCTGTAATATGTTCATACTGAAATTTTATTGCTGCATACCTGTAAGTAGCAACACAACACTGTCCCCTCGATAAAATCTGTAATCCAATGTACACAAAATTGAGAATGATCCTATCTGTTTGGATTGAAATCAATCAAGTTTGAATTTGAATTTGAATTTGTGTACATGTATTCATCATGGCAAGGATATAGAGCACAAACACATACATACCTGTAAGGTTGACGCCTTTGCATTCAGTGTATTGACAAAAGATCGGCAAATTTTGCAATATTTTGCGTCCGTTCCGAAATATGATCAACTTACCGAGAAGGGTCTGAAAATCTTTAATTTGAGAGCAGATTTCCTCAAAATTGGAAGTAAAAAGTGGTACTAAATGATTGTATGATATCTTGCCTTCCAAATTATGATATTACCTTACTTTTTATGGATCACACTTTTTGATAAATCAACTGTAAACCCCCGTGCGTAAAGTTAGGTCTCGTTGTTTTTATGACTTTTTTAGATCGGACATCAAATTTTTAGATCACGTTATCTCTGAAAACTTTGGACGATAAATTTCCTAGTTGAACCAATCTGTAGTAAAAAACTTTGCCGTCCATTTGGTAATAATTGAATATTAATATATTTAATAATTTAATATGTTCTAAAATGTCCGCGAACTTTGGTCACCCCTTCATACATAAAAAACCCTCTTTATATCAATTGCTGCTAAGACTATTGTTCTTATGCAGGGATTCTTCTAACCATCTTAAAATACCTATTATTACCCGTATCAGACATCTGAGCAGTGGTTTTACAAATCATATTACACTTGTTGTAATCCTGAAAGAGCCAATCAGTATAAATGAGACCATACCATCTCATGAAAAAGCCTGTGTTAAAAAAGCAGGAAATAAAGTCTCATAAGGCGTGTCTGCACCATCTCGAGATGCCAAATATCCAGCTATTTTGAACTATCCCGATCGAAAGCTATCCAGCTATTTGCGTCTTCACCAGACCGATACGCTCATCACCAGCTAGCTCGAAAAATAATCTCGAGATTGACGCATGCGCACTTCAGCGAATGACTGTACGGCCAGCGCGCGGATTTAAGATTTTACCCGCGCTGTAAAACGTAAACAAGTACTGGCTCCGCTGTCCAGTGAGACATTATTAACACCTAAGTACAACGGCGAACAGCAAACAAAAAACAAAACAAAGACAAAAACAAACTAGACGAGTAAATGCAGAAAACTGACGATTTGAACGCAAAAAATACGGTACATGTACGCTGAGCTAACTGAGTGGTATAGATCACATGTGCGCGCTAGTAGAAGTAAACAACAACACGGAAAACCGGAAATCGTTGTGCATGATGGGATCGGGATTATTGACTCCGTACTTCGGTCTGGTGAAGACGCTCGCAAACTATCCCGCTAGTTCGGAAATAGAAGGATATTTTGCAAACTAGACCGAGATATCTTGGGATATTAATTATCCCGACCAACTATCCAGCTAATTTGCCACTTCGGTCTGGTGAAGACGCAAATAGCTGGATAGTTTGCGATCGGGATAGTTCAAAATAGCTGGATATTTTGCAATCTCGAGATGGTGAAGACACGCCTATATTCACGGCGCCGTATTGTGTCATTTTCATTGCGCATCTATTATGCGTACGAAAACCTGCGCACTTTGCGCGCACTCTATTGTGACGTTATAATCACACCAACTTGGGTACACTGTTTGCAGTGTATCAAAAATGTTGTCAAGCAGCTGGAAGCACAGTGCTGGTTTGACAAAAAACAAATTCAGTTCAATGAGATTGTCGTGTATTTATTTGCTCTAGATGTTTAATTTTGATAATAATAACAATATTGACTGGCTTAACTTTCGGGAGATACCACATATATTGCCCTCACGAGACCAATAATGCCCACGTCTTTGACTCGGGGCAATATGAGTCTAGTTCGGGAAATATTATGTGGTATCTCCCTCAAGGCCAGTCCATATTATACATTATATTTTTGATCAATGAAATCCTGTTCAGTGATTGGTCAACATAGCATCATGTGACCAAACATAACATTGCTATGATGTAACAGTGACGTCATCCATTGTATAGTGCAAACTATACCATGGCACTATACCATGGATGACGTCATATATTCGATCGATCAAGATCAATGTGCTATCGGTCGCAGTCGCGGTACTGTCGTGAGTCAGTGAGGGTTAACATAATTATTATTATTATTATTATTTTCATGAAGGTTGGTTTGAAAAATATAAAGCAAATATATCATGCACTATTTCAAGCCACTAGTTCAAATTGCCACCTTGATCCATAATTTCAACTAGAGCCTCTCAGTGCATGGTATATTTGTTTAATATATCATGAATCCTTAAACTCACATCCATTGTTGCATGTGTACATGTATTCATCATGCCATGGATATATTAGGTACAGACACACATACTTACCTGTAAGGTTGACGCCTTTGCATTCAGTGTAGAATAGAACTCCTCATCAGACTCATTTTCACATAGTGTCAGGTCAGTCAGGTTTGGCATGGAACACAAAGCATCTATTAGGTGATGTGTAGCCTATCCGATAGGCATCGGGCTGTACAAGTATATACTAATCGCGTTTATGTGGAGAGTGGCATCGGCGCGGGCGTCAGCCCGAGCGCCTATCATCACTGGTTAACTCACACAGTTTTATTTTCTTTATTTTCATTGTTTCGTTCGTAGAAAATCTACGAACCCCCTAGCTGTAAAGCTCTTTCATGAATATTTATAAAGCATGGACCAAAACAGGCCAATGAGCGATGAGGAACCTGGAGATGATATTTGATTGGTTGAATCAAAGTGACCGATCACCAAATAAGGCTAGTCTTATGAATCATGCATGAGAATGCGCTCGTCACACATACGATACACATATATGAATAATGATGAGTTGACCAGTGATGATAGGCGCTCGGGCTGTCGCCCGCGCCGATGTCAGTCTCCATAACGCGATTAGTACACTTGCCATTTAGCCCGACGCCTATCAGATAGGCTAGGTGATGTGAAGAGGCTGATGTTGGAAACCCAACGTTTTGAAGCACGATAGTTTTGACCTACATGTATACAAACAGTGATTAATAAAGTACACTACCAGAGTACATGTTTTTATTGAATGACTGCAAATACAACGGGGTGCTTTGATAAACATGGATCTTTATGGCTATACTCAGGTGACAATTGCTCTGGGCTTTATTTAGTCAACTATATAAGATTAACATAAGGGCTGAGCATAGATTTAGTGATAGGTATAGGTATTTTGGCGCAGGGTTGAAGTTAAGAATGAGGTTGGTGCAGAATAGCAAGCACAGAAGATTGTTGGAGCATGTGTCTAACAAAAGGAGGACTAATAATTACATTCAAAGTGCATTCACTTACTACATACTACATATAGTGATGCATTCAATGAATATCTCCTACTAGGTACCCGCTAACTACACCTAGGTTAAGTTTAGCAAATGTAGATTAATGTCTTGCCAAACAAAATTAGTGCCATCTATCCAGGTATTCGAACCACATCAGACCCCTTTATAACTAGAAATATCGCAATCTGTATTGCCGCGCAATGCAAATGTATCCCCCGGCAGTGGCAACGATTATGTTCGAAGGAGAGACAAAGATCCCCTCTCCCCTCCCTGAAACAAAAGGATGACGTAAAGATCGCCACTAGTGGCTTGGACTGTTGTCAAGACTAGGAGCAGCATCACCAAAACAATATGTGTGTAGATGTACTAAGACACACCTCCATGCAACATTTGAAAGAAATCCGTCAATAAATGTGACCTGCAGAGCACACACAAAACATCCACAAAAATATGGTCTTTTACCCTATAGAAGACGGAACACTGGGGGCAGCATCACCTAAAGTTATAGGTGTGTAGATTATACTAAGATACACCTCCATACAACATTTCAACGAAATGTGTCACGAAATGTGGCAGTTAGAGCACATAAAAGACATATGACCTTTCATCATATAACAGACGGAACAATGAGGGCAGCATCGCCCAAAAGTGTAGATGTATAGATTGTACCAAGATACACCCTCGTTTAAAATTTGAACCAAATCCCTTGAAAAATGTGGCCTATAGAGCACACACAAACCCTCCACAAAATATATGGTCTTTTACCCTATAGAAGACGGAACACTGGGGGCAGCATCACCAAAAGTTATATGTGCGTAGATTATACCAAGGTACACGTCCATACTCAATTTGAAAGAAATCTGTCAAGGAATGATGCACGCACACTAGAGTGCACGCAAGACAAGTATCAAAATATGACCTTTGACCCTATAAAAGACGGAATACTGGAGGCAGAATCACCAAAATCTATAGGCTTGTAGATTATACCAAGATACACCTTTGTTTCCAATTTGAACCAAAACCCTTGCAAAATGTGGCCTATAGAGCGCACACAAACCATCCACAAAATATGGTCTTTTACCCTATAGAAGACGGAACACTGGGGGCAGCATCACCAAAAGTTATAGGTCTGTAGATTATTTCAAGAAACACCTTCATACACAATTTGAAAGAAATCCGTCAATGAATGTGGTTGTTAGAGCGCACCCAAGAATATGACGCGGCGTCGTAACGCTGCTGAATCCAAAGTACCCCACCATACTGCCGGGGGATACAACAATAGTCCTTTGTCTACTAAGACTACTATATATTTTTTTACAAAAAAATTACACACATTTCACGAATATTGACTGGAGCTCAAATTTCATAACTCCTTAAATTCATCTCCGCTACTACATGTGAACATGAATTCATCATGGCATGGAAACAGAGTAAAAACACACATACATACCTGTAAGGTTGAGGCCTTTGCATTCAGTGTAGAATAGAGCTCCTCCTTGAATTCCTTTCCATTTAGTATCAGGTCAGTCAGCTTGGGCATGGAACACAAAGCATCTACTAGGTGATGTGAAGAGGCTGATGTTGGACAGTTGACCCACTCAAGTCTGAGAGTTTGGACCTATATGTATACAAACAGTGATTCATATAAGTACATTACAAGAGTACATGTTTTTATTGAATTTCTGCAGATATATAACTGGGTGCTCCGATATACATGTATGTGTATGGCCATGCATGCTAAGCTGTCGAATGCTCTGTGCTTTATTTAGTAAAATATATAGGATTTTGATAAGAGCTGCCAGAAGTATTGAGCTTAGGCCTAGTGATAGGTATACTTTTTGGTGCAGGCATGAAGTTAGGAATTTGGTTAGTGCAGGATAGTAAGCACAGAAAAATTGTTGAAGGAGCATGTGTCGAACAGGAGGATCGACAATTACAGCTGTAGTGCATTCACTGACTACATACTACATAGTGAAGCATTCAAGGAATATATCCCACCAGGTACCCACTTTACTACACCTAGTTTATATATGGCAAATGTAGAAGAATGTCTTGACTAACAGCATTAGTGCTATGTATGCAGGGATTCGAACCCATACATCATGGTTCACTGTCCCGAGACTTATCCACTAGACAATGAACACCTCTACATGAACCATGTTTGACGCCAATTATTTGTAATGTTTATTTTTCATTAGATTGATTTTAATAAATAGAGCTGTATTTGTGTATGGATAATTAAATAAACAAAGAAGGAACTATTGCTTTGTTGATTATTTCGACACGTTTTTGGCATTGCCTAAATGCTTTATAATACATTCATGCTTAATATTATGCATTATACATGAATGCATATATAGAATGTGTACATATAGCTGGAGTATACTTTGATACTACTATATAGTCGTCGCCGGCGTCGTCGTGGACATTGGAGGATGAAGCAGACGACAGGGGATGAGAAGTTTGTCGTCTTCTACGCGACGTTCATTTGTAAACAATGTGAGGCTGCTCGCCATTAGACTCGTCTTGAGTCTCACGACGGTATCGAAATGCATGATGGTCTTTTAATGGAGTAATGTACACATCTGTATCATCATGGCTTATTTGACCACGCTGTCAAGAAAATTTATAAATATTTGTTCATAATTTGATTAAAGTTTGAGTTTTTTAACATAAATGACATATTGATTATGCCACCATGGTGTTCTACACAAAACAAAAAATGGTACGATAATCAAACCTAATGAGATATAATCAATTTATTATAGGCATTCGACAAAGATTCCAGGGTGAAAATAGATTTTCAATTTATCGACTTTCCGGATTATCTCAGTGCGTTTACAAAGAACATGAGGAGAAATGCCAATACAATATACATTATTACACACATTTATAACAACTGGGAAATTACCTTTTTTTATAATTTTTACTTGACAAAAAAAAATTCTTGCATTTTATTTAAGACTGAAATGGTCTTACCAGTCCGTTACATGTGCTCAGAGCCCCGGCAGATTCACTCGTATGAGATATAAGATGGGCGAAGTAATAGCAGTCCCGACCTGAAATCTCCTCTTTTGTTATCGTACCGTTTGAACCAACTCGTTCCACAATCAATCCTTGCCTTATCAGCCAGTGGTTTGGTTGTAGACGGGCGTGGTATTGTTGACCAAACGCGTTGAATTTCACCTCACGCTCTTATGTTGTGACTAGTTCTGAGTCTACGCTTCGTTTGTTGACGATTGGTTTTGGTTCGACATAATACTGGTGTTGTGAAATCATAATCTGAAAAGGAAATAACATGACAACACATCTTAAATAGTCTTTCATTATTTATGTTTTACTCTATTCTATTCAAAAGACCAGGATGTGGTTTTAAAAGACCCACCTATGGGAATCAAGACAGTTCTTTTATCACTTTCATTTTTAATGTGTAACACAAGTTATAGTCATCATAAAATCGTAAAAATCGTTTAGTATAAAAGTAATGTAGTCTAACTAAAGCGATTTTCAAATTATTATTTTTTCTTCAAAATAATAGTGGCAACAACATTAAGAAGTAGGGGGAAAAAGGAAATCTTGAACTCAAGTCCAAAGCACAGTGTCGTTTAAGCTGTATCATTGGAAGGGTAAACAATTATGACCCCCGATATATAACAACAGTAGACATCGACTCATTTCTTATTTGTCTTGATGATGATTATGATGACGGTGATGGGGATGGTGGTGATGATGATGATGGTGGTGATAATAATAATAATGTTAATGACGGTGATGATGATGATAATGGTGATGATGATGATGATGATGGTGATGATGATGATGATGACGATGATGGTGATGACTGATGAACCTTGATATTCTATATTTGACCGGATTTATATGAGAGTTTTCATCATGATCAAAAGAGTGAAATTTAAGGTACAGTCGGGTCGTTTAATTACCCCGATTTAGACTATATAGTCTTTTTTCCCTATCCATGTCAGGCATCTACAATGATTAAAAACGGATGATGTGCCCCTGATGTTCCCATCTTACCTTCGATGGTATGGTGATCACTTGTGTAGAGTTCAAGGTCTTCTTTCGAAAGTTCAAAACCCCCCTGAACCATAACAAAACAAAAATAAATGAGTTAAGTAAGAACTACGGGAGTAACAAAGCTGTTTTATTCACTTTTATATCCCTCATGTATAGTTGTTTGCATTGCGATTGTACATAGCACGAAAAAGGTATAGCCAAGTACTATCTACCGATCTCAGGTCGAGATAGTACTTATTGTAAAGTAATTTTTTGCTGCTACCCCACTTGCCCACCCTTGCCCATTGAATACGCATAGCAAAGTAGGTTACGCGAAATGTCAAAGTCAATGTCAATGTCAAATGAGCGCGCATCGACTGTATTACATGTATGCATGTTGCGCTTTGTAAAATCTAGCTTAAGCTAAACTGTCTGCAAAATCAGTTGTTTTAATTATGTAAAATTCACTTTAAATAGATAGATATTGCCGATGTAGGATATAAAACAAATATTAACCTCCTTTACTCGGGCAATGAATACAAACTATCATCGCCTCGGTGATCTCGGGGCTACCATCTTCCCTCGCCTTGCGGCTCGGGAAGATAGTAGCCCCGAGATCACCTCGGCGATGATAGTTTGCACCATTACCCTCGTAGTCGATTAATATTTGCTTACTATTTTTTTAACATGTTTGATTTGATTTAATTTGATTTATTGGTTTCTGCATCTTTTTTCTTTTTTCATCATACATTTTCATGAACATAATATGGCTTGATACAATATTTCAAGTGTATATAATTGTATACAGATAATAAACGATATTAAACAAATATATTGAATTTAAACAAATATATTGAATGCATAATTAACATACATTAGATGCAGGAGGGCTACAGAAATAAGGAAAGTAGCTTGACGTGCCGAAAGGGGAGAGAAGGAGGATGAGGAGGAGGAGGAGGAGGAGCGTTGGTAATAATACAATAAAATAATCTCATACATCTGCTGATTGAAAGCAGGTTCATTCATGAATGGAAAAACGATACTAGGTCATCGACGATTACACATAATTGTTGAATATACAGTCAATGTACACAGGAACATGAATACAGTAGAATTACACACGACATGATCAATACTAAGACAATAACATAGTTTTAACTGCCTTCTTAAAAGAATACAATGTCCTAAGGTTTCTTATTACAATGGGCAGAGAGTTCCAGATGTCTGGGCCGGAGTGTCTAATGGTTTTAGAGCCATGCAATGCGGTTTTTGGATTTCTTAAATGGAATTTTTCAGTTTGTCTTGTGGGGTAAGAGTGGATGGTTTTATTCAAATTAAACAATGGGGGAAAGTATGAAGGTGTAGTAGACCATTTTGTAAGCGAAACATGAAAAGTGCTATTTGTAGAAAATATATAATAATAATAATAATAATAATAATATTCATTTGTAAAGCGCAATAACTATGTGGATATATTCTACTGCGCTGCAAGAGCTCGTAAATGCTGTGCTATACATACTATATGAACAAGTGAGTTTTCAGTTTTGATTTAAAATTATCTAGTGATGGGGCTTTCCTTATTTCTATTGGTAATTTATTCCATGATCTAGGGGCAGCACAGAGAAATGACCGGTCCCCGAGGGTTAGTTTGGTTTTATATGGGGGTATTTGAACATAAATGTGTCTTGTGTACTACGAAGGTTACGACCATGAGTTTGAGATTTGATATGCAACAATTCAGTAACGTAACTAGGAGTTTGACCATTTAGAGCTTTGAAGACTATCATTAATATTTTAAATGTAATTTCTGGCGAATTGGCAACCAGTGTAATTCCTTTAGAAGTGGGGTTATTCGAGAGAATTTTGGGAGGCTGCAAATTAGTCGAGCACATGTATTTTGGACCCGCTGCAACTTGGACATTTGTGAATCTGGCAATCCATACAATAAACTATTACAGTAATCTAGTTTACTAGTAACACATGCATGCATGATAGTTTTCATGCTGTCCTGATCAAAGTATTTTTGAATGCGTCTCAAATTATAAATCATGAAATAGGCTGATTTGCATATTTTAGTGTTATGTAAATCCATATTCAGGTGGGTATCGAAAAACACACCTAAGTTTTTAACAGTATCAGATGGGGTTATGGTGGAGTCACCAACTGATACACTATGGGACCTAAATTTAGAAACCTGGCGTGGAGTACCAAAGACCAAAAATTCTGTTTTGTTATCATTTAACATCAACTTGTTTTGCAACATCCAAATCTTAATATAAACAACACATGATTCTAATTCAGAAATACAATGATCTTCAGCCGGTGTGTTAGGATAGAAAGATAGGTATAGTTGGGTGTCGTCTGCGTAGCAGTGACAACTAATACTAGGAAACTCTGTATGAATATTTGTAAGGAGTCGGCTTGTATACAAGGTAAACAACAGAGGGCCTAATCATATATCATCAGCTTTTAGAGTTTTTAGTTTTGAAAACAAGGGATTGGTGTGGTCGCGATAGGAAGAATCAGTACATATACGCATGGCTTTCTTTTGTAACAGTAAAATGGCGTCAACGTTGCTTTTCGAATTTGCCCATATAATGTTACAATATGAAATATAAGGCATCTAAATTAACACGTAATCAACGGGGGCGCTACCCCATAGTCCGTTTGTAGGCACCTGTGTATTGACAAATATATCTTTTGAAAACAAATATTTGAGTTACTTCGGGTATCACAGAATGTTGGAAAATGTATGATGTGATCATCCGACACCTGCTTTAATTTGTACCTTGCCTTGGTTTGGGCTTCATTACATCAAAGATATAGGGTTAATGTTAGGGTTGTAATTGGGATATAGGTTGATTTTATAGTTAGTTGGACTTAGGACTAGGTGTAATGTTAGGCCCAAGAGTAAAGTTAATATGCCTAGTGAGAGGTGTAGAGAAAAATACATGTACCTTAAATCAGGGTCCCGTAAAACTCCCATTGCATAAAACTCATCATTGATGGTAAATTTGCTATCTATGGTAACTTCCATGGAATACAGAGTTACCATTAATGGTAAGTTTTATGCAAAAGGTCCCGGGAAACTAGTAGCGAATCAAGGATTTTGTTATCAAAGGGGGAGGGGGGGGGGGGGGTCAAATTCCCACCCCTGCAATTTGTGCATTTTTTTTTTTTTTTATAGAAACGAGTTCAATACAGAATCAAATAAAGATACTTTAACAATTAAACTTGCCCTCGAACTCCTTTTGGTTTCCATAGTTGCTAGTCCTGCTGCAAACGATAATAAAATAAAAAGGTTGACTTGTGGTAAAAACGTCATCTTTGCCGCTTAGATTGATCATACCATCGATATTTACGAGAAATATTGGTTCTTTTTTAATATCCCACTTTTAACACTTGTTCCACCCCAGGGTATAAATCTGTTGTTGTTGTCATGCAATGAGCATTATAGCAATTGTTGCGCAGTCATTGCGCGCTTATAAACTATTGACTATGACGCAATAATATATAACGATACGGATGCGCGTAAACGTCTTATATATCATGACGGATGCGCGTAAACGTCTTATATATCATGAACATATTTATTGGCACCTGTAGCGTTTGCAATTCTGTATAAAAAAAATGTTTGCTTAGTAGGGCATGAGAAGATTAAGAACCCAATGAACAGATGCCTATCATTTAGATATGGACAAATGACACTTGATGATTTTTGTGCATATGAATTCATACATAATTATTACAAAAACGGAAATCGTTCCAAATCTTTGATAATTATGACCTTAAGTTGAAATAGCTTTTTATTTCGAGGTTGACATGTATTCATATTTTGAATAACTCCACCCTATTCATGTTATTCCTCTTTGTATTAAACATTATGAACTATTAGGTATATATCCACTAGATTGTTTTATATTGGGTGTCTTTATACATGTAGTGTTAAGCAGGCACGTAGCCACGGGGGGGGGGGGGATTTCCAAGATCGGTTGAACAATTTAGACCCCTTTTTTTACCTCGATCGATTACATGTATGTGCCCCCCCCCCCTAAACATCAAACTCTGGCTACGTGCCTGGTGTTAAGCAGAAGGGTGAGCCCCGGTGAGAAGAGAATACCAATATTTTCATGATTATGGTGTCTCCAAATTTTGTAACTAGCTCGCTGCGACGATAATACCTCTTTGCATCATATATAACCGGATGTATGGCCTATCACCCCCCCCCCCCCCACAATCTTACCACGCGGACTAACAGTGCTGCCAGGAATATTAAAGATAACAATTCTTTTATACAGTAGGTTTGCGGTTGCACCATGTGTGAGAGAGAGGTTTGAGGAGTCCTGAAAAGGACTCTGACTCGGTAATCTTTCTTGGAGGAGTGTAGTCCTGAAAAGGACTGTTTGTTATCTTTCTTAGCATATAGTTCTCAGGAGAAATATATGCTAAGAAAGATAACAAACAGTCCTTTTCAGGACTACACTCCTCCAAGAAAGATTACCGAGTCAGAGTCCTTTTCAGGACTCCTCAAACCTCTCTCTCTCACACATGGTGCAACCGCAAACCTACTGTATATCTACATCACCATGCAAGCCGACACTTACAAGCAGCATCTAACAATTCTTTTTACGTACCTCAAATATACTATGTCCCTTTTGCAACCAACCTCAAATTCTGTAGAACTTTGCAGGAATTATGAATATGTCATGTATGTCCTATCTGTGAAATTTAAACGTTAGCAGTGTCCTAATATACAAATTATGCAAGGAAACCCGTTTACTTGCTAGACTTCACTGTCAGACACTATTGAGTGACTGACTGGATTTTTTTCTTTTTTGGTAATAACATACATAAAATGAGCTGTAAAGGATATGTCTACATCAATAACTCACTTCTTGTAATGGCCAAAATTAAATTGATTGAATCTTTGCGCAGCATCAAACGTACGACCATGCGGTACAATGGTCTGAAAATCAAGACTATTACTTATTGGCTCTATACCTCCTAAGTCGATTTGACAACCAATAGTCATTATTTTCCCACATTTTCAAGCCCCCTTTTAAAGGGGAGTTCTAAATTAGTATTATCTTTCAAATACCATTGGAATTTAACCTTCTCATTTTTGGGGCCTGAAAATGGGACATAGTACCTTTAAGGTCGAAAAATTGTTTGATCATTCCTTCCAGCTGATTTTGATAAGCTGTACGACAAAGCCTTCTTGTGATTCGTTATTGGGTAAGATTATCAAAACGAGGAAGAAGAATTAAAAAATATATATATACATGATAATAATAATGAATGTAACTTATGTAGCGTCGAGTATACTCTGTGGAATGCTCAAGGCGCATGTACAATTAATTGAGAATTGAGTACAAGCGTTTTTACATGATTTAAAAAAAAAGGAATCCGAGGTTATACACTTGTTGATGTCTTCAGGAAGGCTATTTCATATGGTAAAACACGCGTGAGGAAAGGATCCCCCCCCCCCAAGTTTTGCAATTTTAGGAATCACAAGGGAATCGGAAATGAATGAGTGAAAAAGATCTCGCAAGGGTGTAATTTTGGATTAAAGAAATATTGAATTGGGGAGCAGAATCGTGAATGCAATGAAAAGTGAGCAACGAAATCTTGGAAATAATGCGATCTTTATAACAGGGATCCAGTGCAGCGACTGCAAAACAGGGGTGATATGGGTTCGCTTGGTGGATAACAATGCGAGCCCCAGCCTTTAGAAGCCTCTGGAACTTGGACAACAGATTATGGGGTAAATTTATGAAGAACATTAAGTGCTACGGTTATTTGGGTTGTCAGATTCATTTTATCGACTTGTTAACTTATGATTGTCCTTTAAAATGATCATTCTTTGAATACAGATTTGTTTAAACTTCCACGGCTAAACTTTAGCAACCTTACTATGCAAATGGACCAAATTCGTTTTAAACAGAAAAAAAGCTGTTTGATACTAAGAATATAACTTTTATTAACTAAGCTTGCTCTTGATCATAAACCTTTGTGTTACGGGGCCCAGATACAATTCTTGTTGCTCATCGGTGACCTCATGCAGTTAACTCAGAACTTTGGCGCAATGTACATGTAGGCGTTGCATTGTGCGTACATGTATGTGTGGGTCACTTGGGTAGGACCTGTGTAGATTGAGGACTATTACCGTTGGCAATGTAAGGTTTATGTATGCATGTGTTATTATCGAATCACGGACTGTGTCTATAGTCAACTTTTCAATTGCAGAAGTAACTGCGTCAGATCTAGACAAGGTAGGAGAAAATAACTTGTTTCGTAGTGTAGTTGTTGCTGTAACTGTTACATGTAGGCCCGTACTTATTGTCTGGATCATGGGGCATTTGCATTGTATACTGATTTGTAATGTATCTAGGTTATCGGCAATCGGCAATCTTGCTCATTTGAACAACAACTCTAGACATATTTTGCTCTGTAAAGCTAAAAATCTGCTCTGGTTAAAAACAGCGAAATACATAAAGATCTCTGTAATGGAATGTCAATATTAGGCAAATTCAATATGAGCTTAAATAAGCAAAAAGGGAGTTCTTTATTTTACTCCTCGCTATTGATTAAATTGTACTTCTCTTCTGTAGGAAGTGTACTTTATTTTGTAGATGTTAAAGCTACCCCAGAAGCATGACTAAGCATACCTAGGCTCAGGCGCGTACGCAGGGGGGGGGGGGGGTTTGGGGGGTTAACCCCCCCCTTTGGTATTTTTATGTGTATAAACCCCCCCCAAAAAAAACCTAAAACCCCCCCTTTTTTTTTTTTTTTGTTTTGTTTTTTTTTGTTTAATTATTAAAAAAAAAAAAAATCCCCATGGCTGACCAAAAACAGGTGACCCTACCCCCCCCCCCAACGGAGAAAAATGTAAAAATTTCAAATTTCGAGGTCAAAAAAAAAAAAAAAGGTGTCCTCTTACCCCCCCCCCCCCCCCCCCCCCCCCCCCCCCCCCCCCCCGCTTATTCAGCGGTCAGCTGAGCCGTTGCGATTTTTTTGGGACCAAAAAAAAAAAAAAAAGTGTCTCTTACAACCCCCCCCCCCCCCGCTTATTCAGCGGTCGGCTGAGTCGTTGCGATTTTTTTGGGACCAAAAAAAAAAAAAGTGTCCTCTTACCCCCCCCCCCCCCCCCCCCCCGCTTATTCAGCGGTGGCTGAGTCGTTACGAAATTTTCGGCCCGATTTATAAATGTTAAAACCCCCCCCCTTGAAAAAATCCTGCGTACGCGCCTGCCTAGGCTACATGTAAACCTGTTTAGTATAAGTTGCCGTAACTTAGATTGACTATGAGGCCAACAACTGCTTTTGAAGAGTTCAGCACTGATCTGCACGGATGGGTAGGTACATGTGACATGGACGGAAAAGAAAGATTGGTACTTTCTTTTTACCTTTACGGCCCTAAACTGTACCAGAGAGACTGAACGAAAGAAGAAAAAAGAACAAAAAGAACAAAAACAACAAAAAGAACATGGAGACATCCAGGGATGGAAAGTAGATCTATTATACATTTTACTTTGATCTTCACCTAGGTCTAGATATTGGTAATGTTTTTGTTCAACTGATGCATAGTGATGATCGCGGCATAGTCCTTTATAATTACTAGGTGACGAAACTTAACATAATCATCTTCTACTTGAAATTTCACTTAGTTTTAGTCATTTTCAAAAGTATCAAGCCTTATTTTCCTTTTTGTTGATGTGCATGTGTGTGTGCGTGTGTGTGTGTGTGGGGGGGCCTTCTAGTGAAGCACGTAGAAGAAATATACATACATGTAAATACAATATCAAGATTGTAGGATAAAAGCGTACGTATACGAAGTTTGTTAAAGTTACCTGTTGGTGGTCTGAGATTTCCATTGTACCTGTGGATGGCCTTTTTTTTTACTCCTTTTTCTTCACTTTGGGCCCAACGAAATTTTCAGTTTCTGATGCAATGCTATCTCGAGGTTCTTGCTTTTGTACTTGTAATTGTTATAATTCTGATTATTTATATTACGTGTACTCTGCCTCCCCCCCAGATCATCTCAATCGTTTGTAAATATCTTAATTTGTCATTAATTCCTTTTGTAACACAGCATTTGTATTTTTTTGGAAAGTTTGTATATGTTATGATTTGATTTCTTAATAAACACATAAATAAAAAATAAAATAATAAAAAAAAGTTTGTTAAAGTTATAACTGTTGAGATGATTTCTGGCCGCTATTATAAAATACTGCAATTTATTTAAACAATATATAGATGGTTTGAATATGGACATAATCTTGCAAAGATTATTAGTCGTAGTTAGAAAATATAAGAATACACGATATCACCTCACTCACATAAGGTCAAAAAGCTTAAATATCTACGTGTTGCCATGACAAATGTATAAATAATAACTATCACAGATAAGTATCCCTCTGAATCTTTAATCATGCGCTACATAGTTATTATTTCATAATTCATATAATTGTATTCATAATGAAATCATTTTTTTCTTTTATTTGGCACAACTAGTTGTAATGGTATAACCTCCAAACTGTGTTACATTCATCAACCAACGATGTGGTTAATTCAAAGTCTCGCCGTCTCGTCTGTCGTGATTAGGGACTTTTAGATCTGCACGTCGACATAATAGTGGACTGCTACGTGTGACGTTCCTTTCAGGCACTGTGAAGTCCTTTTTAGGAACTGCCAATGCCTTAAAAGGACATCACACGTATCAGTCCACTATGTCGACGTGGAAATCTAAAAGTTCGTAATAGCGCTACAATGTCAACATTAAACCTGGCAAACCTATTGTCAAGAATTCCGGATGTCCTTGGTTGATTTCATACTAACTCCAGGAAGCTCCAACACCGGCGCCGGTGTTGGAGCTTCCTGGAGTTACTTTCATACCTGCTATCTGGCTTCTGTGTGTTGTAACTCGTAGTTATTTGTTAATATTGTGCTACCAGTCTGTCATATTGAACTTATGAATGGCAAAACTACCAACCGAATCTTTCACCATGTCCAGGGGCGGCGATCCCGGGGGGGGGGGGGGGGACACGTCCCCCTCAATTTGTTTTAGGGGGGGGGGATCATCCCCCCTCAAAATTCGGAAAAGTGCCCATAAAAAAGTGTAAAGCAAAGACTGCAACAAACTTTAAGGCTCTGGACGGCCCAAGAGTGCATCGTTTAGGCGAATAAAAGTGCCAAAATCCTCTCGCTCGGGAGCTACACTCCCCCGCATAATATTCCTCAAACTTCCTCGAATTTGGAAGATGGAGGGGTCTTAGTTTAAAAGGTTTTATTTTTGTTTTGTTTTGTTTTGTTTTGTTTTTTTGTTTTTTTAAACTTTTGAATAACCGTGTCTGGAGAAAAGACTACGCTCAATACTCATGTTCTTCCACAGGAATAAGATGATGGGGTCTTAGTTTTGAAGATTTTTAAAAGGTTTTGAAATAACCGGGTCTGGAAGAAAAACTACGCTCTAAACCCATGCTTTATTACCGGGTCTTAGTTTGGAAGATGGTGGGGTCTTAGTTTAAAAGTTTTTTTTTTTTTTTTTTTACTTTTGAATAACCGTGTCTGCAGGAAAGACTACGTTCGATTCTCATATTATTCCACAGGAAAAAGATTATGGGGTCTTAGTTTTGAAGATTTTTAATTTTTTGAAATAACTGGGTCTGGAGTAAAGACTGCGCTATACCCATGCTTTATTACAGGGTTTTAGTTTTGAACAAATTCGACAAAATATCACTTCAAATTTATTACATTTGTGGGTAAAGTCATTATTACATTTGTGGGCGATTCAAAATTATTACATTTATGGGTGATATTATTACATTTAAGGGTAAAGTGTTATTACATTTGTTGGTGTTATTACATTTGTGGGTAAAGTGTTATTACATTTGTGGGCGTTATTACATTTGTGGGTGTATCACCCCCCCCCCCCTACCCCCCTCCCCCCGCTTCGAAAAATGTTCCACAGGGCCTGCATGTATAATGTAAGAGTTGGGGTGCGGATTTTTTTCTACCCCCCCCCCCTAAAAAAAACAAAAAAACACCACTGCTCCCCCGTCCTTCGGATTTCCCCCCCCCGGTCATGAAGACAAATCGCCGCCCCTGATCATGTGAACGAAAAATGGGATACTCACTTGGGTTCAACCGTGAAGTAAGCTCTGAAATCTGAAATTCCATTACTTTTGTGTTGCCTACAAAAAATATCCTTTGTGCATCAATTATAAAAAAGCAGCACGTATATGAATTGAACACTTGCCAGGGGGTGATTTTCCTAAACTGGTGATACTCGGGGGGGGGGGGGGGGGGAGGGTGTAATTGGCCGTCGGAACAATTGTCCCAAGAAAATAATTGTCCTGGGGTGATTGTCTAGGGGTTATTGTCTTAAAGGGTTGTTGTCCTAAAAGAGTAATTGTCCTTGGTGGATCATTTTCCCGTTGCTAATTGCCCTAGGTGATTGTCGGGGGGTTAATTGTTTTGAAATGACTATTGTGGTATATACATTTGGTAAAATGTTATATCTCAATTTTGAGTCTACATTTGTTGGTCCATTGGTCTGCACATAATGTTGAATGGCCATTATATTATCTAGATTTGGTATACTATCATTTCTCAATGTTTATTTGAGATTTGTGTGCATAAATCTTCACATGTTGAATATCGGCCGTATTTTGATCTCGTAAAATATGATATCTCAATTTGGAATTTATTATATTTTGGTTCATTAGTCTTGACATAATGTCGTATGTTTAATTTATATTTTACAATGTTACCCAAATGAGCATATTAAGTCTGCACATTGTAATGGTGATTGTATCGTTTATAAGATACCATACACTTTGTTTTAGATTTAATATGTGTGTATAAATGTGCACAGTTTAATGGTGAACGTCCAATATATACAGATTTCATCTTATATCTCATATCAATGTTGATTTTATGGTAGAAATACATTTATACATGCATGTATGTGAACATATGGAGGGGTAAGGCCCCAGCATACATTCATACCATTTACATGCAGTCATCAATGAACAACTTGATAGGTTTGGGGGAAAGTGTGCGGTGCTATTTAGAATCACGAAAAAATTATTTGCGTGAAGTAAATCTTTAAACTAAACTCCTAATAATCACCAAGCGCTATTTCCAGCTCAGTACCAATCTCTATCTAAAGGGAATAATGGGAATAACCAGTCTAGCATTTTTAAAGATACACAAATTAAGTTTGACATTATAAGCTGATCATATTTTGCATTGCTATCAAACAGTCTCGGCTTCTCTCGAATCCCTTGTTTAAGGTATTACTTGTGGTTGAGTGATTCAAAATCGACATTGTTTACATGGGATGCTACCGTTTCACTTAGGAAAGTATACTGTTAATATCTTTGGTAGTTAAACACAATGACTTTAATTTCTTACATTTACTGAACCTTTCAGGTAAGTAAACCTCCGAATTCTCTTGTACCTTACGCATATTAAGCATGTGAAATGGTGCAATGGACACATGGAAAATAAATTGTTAGATATCACGAGACTAGACTGAGCGCAACAGGCTATTAGAGATAATTCAAGGTTATCCTGTAGATTGAAAGAAGATTCTGTGAAAAATTAGATACATTCGATCACTCTAAACATTGAAGACCTGAAGCATGGACCAGAATTTTCGTTAGAAACGGATTTAAAGACCTAGGTAACACATGCATATTGTCTGACCCACATCCGGCTAATCATCCCAGCTTGGTACACATTTTTGACCACACTTTTAAAGGAAAAAGGGTGCTCAGTCATCCATGTCAGTGAAAAATGAATAGGGTATATTAGACCAAAAAAAAGTTTACTATTAGGTTGAAACAGATTTCAAGGTCACATTTGATGTTACGTTTTAGTTACAATCATTTAAACCTTATACGCACTGTCTAGAGAGAGATCACAATACCAAACCTTTTATCAAATATAAAAAATAAATACCTTACACTTTCCCCAAAGAATATATTAGCCTAATGGTCGTAGTGGTGGTGGAAATTGTGGTGGAAACTGGATAAGACATGCTGTCAAAACACATCCCTGAGTTTTTTTCACAACACACATTCAATAAAAATGCCATAATGTTTAAAAAACAACTTAATTAAACCATAATTGGCCATACTAAGGGGATGTTTGTAAAACTATTGAACCTTTGAGAGTTTCGATTTACTCTTTCCGGTGTTACAAATTGTGTGCGCATAACCATGACAATTGTGTCGAAATTTCCCAAAATAACTCTATGACATCAGTACAATCTTTCAACACGGCAGGTCTACATGCACAAGCGCCGCTTCTAGAGCCAACATTTAAGGTAAGCAAAGTGCTACAGGAACGTTTGGGACAAAGTAAAGTGGATATGTTTGAACACATTCTACTTGTTGTTGTTATTATTGTTGTTATTGTGGGCCAAGCCTCCTTTTTGTTCAATTTCGTAACCAGTTTGCCGCGATTCTGTTTCCATATTTTCAAAAATAGGCTAATATAAATATAAATATAGACTAAGAAACAGCATAATTTCGAATGACATTTCCACACGCCCGGCCTGCGTACAATTCTACGATTCGCTTGGTTTGCACCCACGTATAGCGGTATACACCCCCCGCTTGCGTCATTTTTTTTGCTGTGGCACAGATTGGGGCTTTAAACAAAAAAAAAAGGTCTTGATTTAACCCTAACCCTAACCCTAACCCTAAACTTTCCCATAGGCTCAACACGCACCTAACCCCAATCTGTGCCGCCAAAAAAAAATAACGCACCCGGGAAGCTAATTTTGTTTTCCCAAACAGGTTTGCCAATGCTAATATTTCCGGTCATCTGATTGGCTGATATGTTACGTAATTAGCAATGACGTAACCGTTTGGGTGAGTGATAGGGTTATAGAAATCATGCAGAATCACTTTTGATCAACCCATCGTTGGCTCAATCGGTAAGGTCAGCGTAATACAATCTCAAAGTTGTTGGTTCGAATCTCAGTGTATTCAGTTTTTTTGCCTTTATAAATAGTGAGGCAAAGCAATACAAAATCAAAGTCTAATTGTTTGTGACCTCTTTTCATGCAGCTAATGACGTAGAACATATCAGCCATTGAGAAGAACGGAAATATAAGAAATTGCAAACCTGTTTTGGAATACAAATTTCGCACCCGGGAAGTCAGGAATGCCATGCCAACTATCACGAAGTTTCTATATGTATTCGCATATATCATCTTGTTTCATTAAAATTGCAAAGGCGAATGAACCGGATTGATTGTCTCCCTGAGTTCTAAAAGGATGTATCCCCTATATCGAAATTCATTGTGAGATATTTTAAATATGTATGTTGGTACTGGTACAGTACCTGGTCCAAAGTGTATTAAAAATGATAGAACTGTTGCACTTTTTCCATTTTTGCAAAGTGACTAGAAAGATTAATGTACAACAAACTCTATGAAATCTTAATCTAGCAAAATACGAAATTTAAATTCTGGTTTTTGGTAGAATTATTCTACTTCTCTGTGTGTAATAAATTTGTGTTCTACTCTACATGGAATTATCAGAGCCAATTGTATTTGTTATGGGATAAGAGGGTAACCCTTACAGTGGTTCCATAGTTGTATACAAAACAGGATGTGGTGGTGGATGGTCTGGAGCAGCCGGATGCTCGTGAGTATTGGCAATTCAGAACTTTCAAGATAGACACCAATAAGGGATAGACACTGTAATACGCGCCTTAAATTTGCACAATCCCCATTGCTTTATTTCTTGGGATATGCGTTCTCTCTCTCTCCCCCACACACAGTCTATCCCAAGGACAATTTTATAGAACAAAGATTTGTCTTGGATTATATTCAGAGGAACTACTTCTTTCTTAAAGGATTGGGTCCAGGGGTCTGCCTATGGACCCCTGCCAGTTCATTAGACATAATATGTATTTTTTCCTACTATTCTACCTTCGTCCGAATGCTTCGTTGGAATATGCTGTGCCAACGGATCGACACTGCAATCTGTATTTGTACAATTAAGTTTCATGTTTTTTTCTTTCTTTTCTGACTGTCTCTTCAACCATTTTCTGTTCTCAGTTTTGCCTTCTTTTCTCTTTTTGTTCTCCTTTTTTCCGTCGCTCTCTCTCTCTATTTCCTTTACCCCCTGTTTTACGCTGCCAAAGGAAAAGGACCGCGGCCGATTTGCGCCCTGATTCGCAACTGATCTGTACATGTAAATGTATACAGGCATTTAATACACAAAGCTTGAAATATGATGGGTTGCCATCCCACCTTTTATGTTGCCGACCCGTTTCTCGAGAGAGCAGTATATATATGTATACATTTCTCTCTCTCTCTATCTCTCTCTCTATCTCTATCTATCTTCCTTTTTTCGTTCTTTCAATCTGTTACATACTTTTCTCTTTCTCTTCTTTTTTTCTTCCGTTGCTCTTTCTTTCCCCATTTTATTCAGGCCAGCAAGAGGGGGGAGCAGCCGATTCGGCCCCTCTTGGATCCGCCATAGATGGATCTGTTATTTAAGTCTGTAACAATGTTTTCCTTTCTAATTTTTTTCGTTGAACTATACATCAATGTAGGCATGGCGGGAAAAGAAGAACCAAGTGTCCCCAAGGAGATTGAAGGTAGGCGAATCCGTGATTCTGTCATTTTTACTAAAATTACTAACAATAAGATTGGAAATTAAAAACAAAAAGGAAAGAAAAGGAAAACACGGGAAAAATAACAAAACAGGATGTGGTGGTCGACGGTCTGGAGCTTTCGGATGCTCTTGAGTTTTGGCAATTCAGAACTTTCAAGATAGTCATCTGAAGGGATAGACACTGTAATACGTGCATTACCATTTGCACAACCCCTATTGCTTTATTTCTTGGGATATCAGTTCTCTCTCTCTCTCACACACACACACATTCTATTCCGAGGACAATCTTATAGAACAAAGATTTGTCTTGGATTATATTCAGAGGAACTACTTCTTTCTTAAAGGATTGGATCCAGAGGTCCGCCGATGGACCCCTGCCAGTTCATTAGAAATAATATGTATTTTTGTATACTGTTCTACCGTCGTCCGAATGCTTCGTTGGAATATACTGTGCCAACAGATCGACACTGCAATCTGTATTTGTACATTTAAGTTTCATGTTTTTGTAGTTTTTTCTCTCTGTCTCCTCATCTATTTTCTGTTCTTTTTGCCTTCTTTTCTCTTTCTCTTCTAGCTATTTGGTTCTGTCGCTTTATCTGTGTGTCCCTTCTCCCCTGTTTAAAGGCTGCCAAAGAAAGAGAACCGCGGCCGATTCGCGCCCTGATCCGCAACTCATCTGTATAACATGTTAATGTATACAGCCATTGAGCAAAGTTGGGTTTCCATTCCATCCTATACGTTGCCGACTCGTTTCTCGAGACAGCAGAATATATGTTTACATTATTATCTCTCTCTATTTCTCTCTCCATTTTGTTATTCTTTTAATCTGTTACATACTTTTCTTTTTATCTTTTTTTTCTTCCGTTGTTCTTTCTTTCCCCATTTTAGGGGGGGGGGGGGAGCCGATTCGGGCTCTCTTGGATTCGCCATTGGTGGATTGGTTATTTAAGTCTATAACAATTGTTTTCTTTCTAATTTTTTTTGTTGAACTATACATCAATGTAGGCATGGCAGAAAAAGAAGAAGGAACTGTCCCCAAGGAGATTGAAGGTAAGCGAATCCGTGATTCTTTCATTTTTACTAAAATTACTAAAAATAAGATTGGAAAATAAAACAAAAAGGAAAGAAAAGGAAAACACGGGAAAAATAACAAAACAGGATGTGGTGGTCGATGGTCTGGAGCCTCCGGATGCTCGTGGGTTTTGGCAATTCAGAACCTTCAAGATAGTCATCTTAAGGGATAGACACTGTATTACGTGCCTTACCATTTGCACAACCCCTATTGCTTTATTTCTTGGGATATCAGTTCTCTCTCTCTCTCACACACACACACATTCTATTCCGAGGACAATCTTATAGAACAAAGATTTGTCTTGGATTATATTCAGAGGAACTACTTCTTTCTTAAAGGATTGGATCCAGGGGACCGCCGATGGACCCCTGCCAGTTCGTTTTAAATAATCTCTTTCTCTCTTAAAGACAATTTCCCCTACCTTTTTGTATACTGTTCTACCGTCGTCCGAATGCTTCGTTGGAATATACTGTGCCAAAAGATCGACACTGCAATCTGTATTTGTATATTTAAGTTTCACGTTTTTCTTTTTGTATTTTTTTCTCTCTGTCTCTTCAACCATTTTCTGTACTTTTGCCTTCTCTTCTCTTTCTGTTCTCCCTTTTTCCCGTCGTTTCTCTCTCTATTTCCCTTTTCCCCTGTTTTACGCTGCCAAAAAAGAAGGCCGCGGCCGATTTGCGCCCTGATCCGCAGCTGATCTGTACATTTAAATGTATACAGGCATTTAATACGCAAGGCTTGAAATGGGATGGGTAGCCATCCCATCTGATATGTTGCCGACCCGTTTTTCGAGAGAGAGCAGTATATATGTATACATTTCTCTCTCTCCCTCTCTCTCTCTCTCTCCTTTTTCTTTCTTTTAATCTGTTACATACTTTTCTCTTTCTCTTCTTTTTTTGTCTTCCGTTGCTCCTTCTTTCCCCATTTTATTCAGGTCAGCAAGAGGGGGGAGCAGCCGATTTAGCCCCTCTTGGATCCGCCATAGATGGATCTGTTTTTTTAAGTCTGTAACAATGTTTTCCTTTCTAAATTGTTTCGTTGAACTACACACCAATGTAGGAATGGCAGAAAAAGAAGAAGAACCAAGTGTCCCGGAGGCGATTGAAGGCAAGCAAATCCCTGATATTTTTCTATTTTACTTAAATTACTAACAATAAGATTGGAAAATTAAAACCGAAAGGAAAGAAAGGGAAAACACGGGAAAAATAACACAACTTTAAACCAAACCACCTGAAACAAAACAAGAAGGAAAAAAAAGAGAAGAAAACAATGGGAAGAAGCAAAAGAGGGGAGGGGGGATAAGGAGGAGGAGAAATAATGATAACTGTAGTAATAATGATAATCATTATCAAAATAATAATATTTATAATGATACAAATAATAAGGGCACACTTTTTCAAAAAGTTTGAGATTACCTTTGTCACAGTTTGAATATTTTATCTTCCTACGAATTTGAGATGTATTTCATCTATTTATTTTTTCATAATTGGTTTTATGGTTATAGATCATTGAATATTCGTCACTGATCGTTTGATAAGATACATAGTTTAAAGGGAACCAAAACCTTCATACTAAGTTACTTTTATTGTTAAGTTTAAACAATTTGAATAAAATCAGTAAAAAATTGAACAAAATCGGACAAGGAATAAGGAAGTTAGAGGTTGGTTGGTTGGTTCTTCGTTTAGATGGCGCTCTTCAATCTCAAAGATTATTTGCGCCAGTCAATTTCGTGTATAGCTTTGGCGTGGGCTTCGGAAATCAAGCCCACGAGCGACTTTCCTTGGTGAAATGAAATTAATAGTGATATGGTTAAAAAAAAAAAGAAAAAAAAAAGAAAAAAAAGAAAAAAGAAAAAAGAAGCTGCAATATTAAAATTGCATAAAATGCACATAAAAGGCGAGATGGGAGTTAGTTGCAATTGTTCATGGAAAAACCGCAAATACTTCATTTTATATATTATTACAGGATCGACATAAGTTAAGGGGATCCCTGATAGCTTTAAAAGCTATCTAAAACGATTAGTATCGTATATGTAACCCAATAATTCACGAGTAAAAATTGGGTTAGACATCAATAATTGTTTCAGATTGGGGTTGTTCAATTTAATCCTTTCTTTTAAGAGACGTCTATCTTTGTCGTATTTTGTACAATAGAAAATAAAATGTTTAATTTTTTCATCTTCTTGACAAACTTCACAAAGACCAGTATCGTGTTGGTTAATTTGAAAAAGGTAATAATTTAAACTACATTTACCTACTCTTAGTTGTTGTATCAAGCATTCTTCTCTGCGAGATAGGCCTTGTCTATGTATGGGCTTTGAAACGTCGCTATGCAAAGCATATAAAAATCTACCGTGTTCTGCATTGTCCCATTCTGCTTGCCATAATTTGTTATAATGGATCAAACGAGAGGCTGCCAATTCACTTCTTGTATTTGGTATAACTATGTCTATACACCTTTTCATGGCTCCTTTTTTGGCAGCCCGATCTACGATCTCATTGCCCCTAATATCGCAATGTGACGGAATCCATTCAAAAGCAACACAAACATCCTTAAACTGCAAAATATTAATTATGGATAAAATTTCATTTACAATAGCACATCTAATAAAGTATGAATCGATCATTTGTAAAGCTGACAAAGCGTCGCTAAAAATTACCACCGAAGAGGATTCAATAAATGTATTAATCCACTCTAGTGCCATTAGTATGGCCACTAGTTCTGCTCTCATAATACAGACATGGGATAATCTAAAAAATTTCACCACATTATAATGAGACACATAAAATGCGGCTCCTGTCTTTCCATCCTCGAGTTTAGAACCATCTGTATATATATGTAAAAACCCATTCCATGAATTTCCAATGCTATCTAGAACAATCGATTTTATTTCAAATGGAGGCATTTCCTTTTTTTGCACTTTGCCATGGTGTTCGAAAGACACTTGTGGTCGTGCTAACCGCCATTCTGGGATTTTCGGCAATAAGTTGGTTTGCCCTTCCACCACTACTTCGTCTCTAAAGGATCGCAGTTTAAAAGGTCCTTCTCCTATCTTCCATTCTAAGTTATTTAAATCATAGTCATCACCCAATACTTCTTTTGTTGGGTGGTTTAAAGTACTAGACAGTAAATAAACTCGAAAGTTATCATTTAACAACCTTCTACGATATCTCAGAGGCAGCTCCCCGGTCAAAACTTGTAAAGCCTCCAAGGACACATTGTGTATTGTGCCTGTAATAATTTTTAAGGCTCTGTATTGGATAGAGTCAAGTTTTTTTGTTAAAGATATACAGGCAGAATCATACATTTCACTCCCATAGTCCAAAATGGATAGGATAAGTCCTTTATAAATCATCATCAAAATCTCATACTTACTTCCCCAGGGGGTGCCGGAGACACAACGTAGCAAGTTTATTCTTTTCTTACATTTATCAATGATAGAATCTATATGGACAGACCAAGTTAATTTGGAGTCAAACCTCACACCAAGGAACTTATACTGCTCGCATATAGGCAGATTATGTCCTTTTATTTGTAGAAGAATATCTTTCTTTTGTTTGTTGGTAAAGACTAATACTGCAGATTTGGTAGGGGAAACGTTTAACTTCCACGTCCAACACCATATCTCAAGCTCATGCAGGGCCTCTTGTAATTTCCTGCGGGCCAGCTCTAAATCCTTATTTGAACACCAGATTGCAATGTCATCAGCATAGCAAGATAATTTAACATCACTTACATTTATCTTGAGATCATTTAACATTAAAGTAAATAATAAAGGACTTAATGAACTTCCTTGCGGGATTCCATTTTCTAACGTGTAGTGGCGAGACATATAGTTATTTATCCTCACATTAGAAATCCTACTCAATAGAAATGCTTTTATAAAAAGTAACATTTTTCCACCAATGCCTAAGATAGATAATTTTCTTAGTAGACCTGTTTTCCATAGCGAATCATATGCTTTTTCTAAATCAAGAAAGACCGCTACGGTATATTTTTTACTTTTCAAGGATATATGTATGTCCGTCTCCAATCTCACTAAGTGATCTTTGACATTCCTATATTTGCGGAAGCCAGATTGAATAGGATTTAATAGTCTGTTTTTTTCTAAAAACCACGTCAGGCGATTTTTTATCATTTTTTCCATAATTTTAGAGAATGTTGATATCAACGAAATCGGCCTATAAGAGGTCACTTGAGTCGGATCTTTTCCGGATTTCAAGATTGGTATTTGAATAACCTCATACCACTGATGTGGAAAAAGTGAGATTTTCCAAATGTCATTATACAAGTTTAATAAATACACGAGTGCCTTGTTCGGCAAATTCTTAATCATAATTAAATAAATATCATCCTTACCGGATGAGGAGTTTTTCATCTCCTTTAAAACATTCCCCATTTCACTCATGTTAAAGTCATCATTGATACAATCATCATCATTTGTTGAAGAATTATTGTACAAGATATTTTCGTTTTCATTTTTAGTTACGGAAAGTGATTCATCAACCGATTTAAAATAGGTTGCCATTGCATTTGCTTTTTCCTCAGATTCTTTCAAGATATTTCCGTCTACAAATAGATTGTGAAAGATGTGCTTGTTCATTGTACTGTCCCGCATTCTTTTAACCTGTTCCCAGACTTTCCCAATGTCTGTAAATCTATCCATTCTACGGCAGTACTCTAACCAATAATCATATTGAGCTCTCCTGATTACCTTCTGAGCGACAGCTTTCTTCTTTAAGTATTTCTTAACATCATTTAGATCATAATACCTTCTTAACCTGTTTTTAAGACGATTTCTCTCTTGCACCGCCTTCTTGCAGGCATTGTTCCACCAGGGATTTACTTTTCTTCTCTTGGCAATCTGCACACGCGGAATGCACTTGTTCGACGTTTCCTTGATCACCTTAACAATCACATTGTATCTGCCTTGAATGTTTAGTTCTGCACCAAGATTTTCATATCCTTCTTTTCTCAATGCCTCTTCAATTTCTTCTCTATACTCTTCCCAATTAACCTTTCTAAAAGACCATCTCTGTCCCATATTCTCACCCCCTGGTCTATTGTACACATGTTTAAAGTTTAAGCAAACCAGATTATGATCACTGCCAAAATTATTGGATAGTACTTTCCACTCTGTATTACGTGCTAATTCTTTCGATACTAAGGACAAATCCAGATTTGAGTATGTACCATAATATGGGTCTAACCTTGTAGGAGATCCATCATTTAATAAAACCAAATCATTATTTTCTATAAAAGACTCCACAGTTCTACCGTTTGTGTCTAATTTGTTGCTCCCCTATAGAGGATTGTGACTATTAAAGTCGCCTAGAATCAAATACTTTCCCGGCACATTTCTTATCATGTTATTTAGATCTATCAGTTCAATCTTTTTACACGGATTATAATAGTTGAAGATTGAGATAACTCCGTTTTTACAAAAAATATCAACTTTTTGGTATTCGGCGTTCCTGGGTGTATCCATCGCCTGAAAAGTGATGTCGTTTTTTAAATACATCACCAAACCACCTCTTCTGCCGTCCGGCCTGTTTTTACAAACACAAACGTAATTGGGTATAGACAAAACATTAAAATCGTTAAACCAAGTTTCTTGGATGCACATTATATCTGGGTGAATACCTAACAAATTGTTATCAATAAGGGAAGATAAAAAGTTTGCGCCATGCGCCGTCAAGCCTTGTGCGTTCCATTGTACAATCAATAGGTCTGATATGGACTTATTAGTCATATGAGGCGACTTTTTACCATTTCCATGGTAATTTCTACCTTCAAAATTTCTTTGCCTGCTCTAACTACCGCTTCCAAGAAATTATCATCATTACTGGACTGAGGCAACTGTCGTACCACAAACAGAATAAACATAATCAAATCAATAGATGTCATATTTACTGGAGTTTGGGTTGCAGTTTCCTTCTTTGTTTTTCGTACTGGAATTGGGATCTGGGAATGAGATCTGGGTATTGCCCTGTCCCTTTCTTCCTGTCCCTTTCTTTCTCGTACTGTGTGTGGGGTATGGGCCTGAGGGTTCGGATTGGCTCTCTGAGGATTCGGATTGGCTCTCTGAGGATTATTTGGCCTTGATTCTGTGTTATGTTTTTTGGCAGGTTTGTTTAGATTTGCACTACCCATGTCTTTCTGATTATCCATGTCAGTAACGGCATTTTCATGTATCTGTGCACGATGGGCCTTGGCCGTTTGGGCATAAGTGAGGTTTTCCTGTAATTTTATTATTTGAATTTGCTTCGCCTCTGCATAAAATTTACAACCTTGGTAAGCTGCAGAGTGGTTTTCACCACATCTGAGGCATTTAGGGTTCTCCTTATTAGGGCAATCTTCGAACTCATGTTCTCCCCCGCATCTAACACATCGGATATTGCCTTTACAAGTTTGCCTAATGTGTCCGAATAACTGACATTTATGGCATCGCGGCACAGGAGGGATATAGTCATCCACTTGCTTTACCTCATACAGAAAATGTATGGACTCGGGTAAGTTTTTACCCTTGAAAGTGAGGAGAACGGAAGGGGTTCCTACCATTTCTCCTTTGATCTTCTTCATAAATCTTTTAGCGTTCACTACATTATGTTCTTTCAAAACTTCCTCTATTTCCTCGTTACTGATTTGGGGATCAATCTTGTGAATAACTCCTTTAGTGGTTGATTGGCTCCCATCGTATCGTGTAACTTTCACATTAATGCCCGCCAACTGGGTTAATTCCAACAGTTTGGGTATTTGGTTTTCGCTCTCACATCTCACAATCAACATGTTTCTTTCTTTTACCATATCTTTTACTCTGCCTACAAGATCATGAATTTGTTTTACAACCTTCACGGGGTTGGCTCTGCACACATTCTTATTCTCCAATCCAACAATAACTACTTTACCCTCAGAATGAGTTGGTGTCGAGCGGGAGAATTTGGGTATTTTGTTATTCTTTTCATGTAACACTCCATCACTATTGCTTCTAACCCTTGGCCTCTTTTTCGATTTTTTGCGTACTGCCGTTTTCCATGAACAATCTGCAATGTCACTATCTTCCAGGACCGTAGTACCGTCAGAAGATATACCTTCACCTAAATCATGTACATCGTCCCGGTATTTCTCAGCAACGGCCGTCATATAATTCTCTTCCCCCGAAGATAAAGAGGAGAGAGAAATCGACGCCATTCAATTTTCAAACGCGCATAATTAAGATTAGTAGGATAAGTGAAAATTCTTACCTTTCAAGGCTGTGTTATTTAAGTTGTTAATCTTACGTGAATGGAGGGATGAAAATGAGTGCAATAAATCACCACAGGATCGCCACTTAGGGTCACCTCCTAGACCTTTGCCTTGACTACAGTGACGAACGAGTTAAAACGTGAAGATGTGAGCTTTTTGAAATGACTAGTCACTAGAGGGCGGTATTCAATTTGATGACATCATTTGTGGACAACTCTCCATGCCTTTTGTACATCAAATGTCATGTTTTTCCTTCTTTCTTGTGATTGAGATAATCTACTTCCCTGAAAGCAAGGTATGGAATGCAAAATGATATTCTACTTCACATGTTATGAAGTCGGTTCCAGAACACCAAAAAATACGAAGAGAACAAAAGAATTGCGAAATTTTATGTACAAAAGGCATGGAGAGTTGTCCACAGATGATGTCATCAAATTAAATATCGCCCTTTAGTGACTAGTAATTTCAAAAAGCTCTAACTTCCTTATTCCTTGCCCGATTTTGTTCAAATTTTCATTGATTTTATTCAAATCTGTTATACTTTACAATAAAAGTAACTAAGTAGGAAGGTTTTGGTTCCCTCTAGTGTTTGCTTGTAATATATTCTAATATTTTTCCTATTTCTCTATTTTCAATGCGCTAATTTTTCGCTTTGCAGAAGGTAAGTATGCAACTTTGTCCAAACATGGTTATTTCATATAATAATTGTGATAGTCCATCTGAAATTTATCTCCTTTAATTTACATATTTGCTTCATTGCTTCATTGAAACTGGGCACGAGGTCATTTAATATATTGAAATGATTATCGTGATTAGGCAATATAGAGTATAGTAATACAAAACACAAACCTTATATTGATATTGGATTTAAAACCTGGTGTTTACAGTTTGTATTAGCAACCATCTTCTCATGGAATAAAAATATGTATATATTGATTTCATAGGTGTCAGTGGTAAGAAATGAATATAATTTAAAAACACGTAAATTACTTGTGAAGTCATGCAAATCAGTAAAGTTCGACTTAAGGAGAATTCTCTGCTTCCCCTGATCCTCTTTCACAGGCGCTAAGTATGCATCTTACTTCTTATAATGAATCTCCGATATCTTTCATAAATATTCGGGATTCGATTTCGTTCATAAATGTTTTCAAGCTCATATCGATACAATTCTTAGACATTGTTTAATCGACAACACCTAGTTATCATAAATTCTTACAATTTTTTGAAATTTGCGTTTTCATCTTATTAAGAAGAGATTTTACTTTCATAGACATGTTCAGTTCTTTCATTTGATTACTGCTAAGTGGTACATAAAGAATATTTTTTGGAAACATGGAATTTGTCAATCACATGTCAATTAATGTAATTTAGTGAAGTCACTCAAGTTAAAAAGTGTACGGTAGATAGAAACGACTCATTGTCACAACAAACTGGAAAAGTAGAGAAACGTCTTACATGCAAATGAAAGATAATAGAAATGTATTTTCTTTCGCATAGGTTCTTAGTGCTGCCGTTGCAATTCAAAGTAACTGTTATATTATATCAGTAATACGAGATAGTGCACATGATATTTAGAAAAAACTGAAGTTTAATAGATTTGTTCATAAAAATTGTACATTTAACGTAAAGTGCTTCGATAAGAATAAGTGTGCTGTAATGTAAAGGCATTATTATTATTTACGGTTATAAACAAAAGATCCGTTTTGTACTGTATATTTGTAATTTTCTTTATCTCTTCTCTACATCCTACGACCCCGTTCACAGAAGGTAAGTAAGCAAATTAGATCATATTACGAATATCTGATATTTTGCATGAATGTTGGTAAAAAAAAAAATCTTATATATTTATTTGTGTGTATTATGGAAAACCTTTGACTGAGTAAAGGTTCTTGATGTTGTCCAACCAACCACGATATAATGTTTGTGTGTTGTAGACATGCTACCACCTATGCATGATATCTTCCAACGTTCAGTTTTGAAGATTAACATTAATAATAATAATAATAATAATAAATTAATACTAATATATTTATATAGCGCAGCTTTTATACAAAATATATTCAGCTGCGCTGGATAAGAGCTCCTTTTTACTAAATTCTACAAAAAAGAGATCTCTCAATTGAAAAAATAAGTTTTTAAATTGGATTTTAAGTCATTGAGATATGGAGTGCTTCGTATTTCGTATTTAACATCATTTATAAAGGCACATACCGTAATTTTATCTTATTCATTGATCTTAATTTAATGAAGTTGTGTTTTGGTCCTTTGGTAACCAGAGATATACGTGCAGAATGGTAAAGATATGTTTGCTAATCGATTCTAGACATACATGCCAATTCAAAATAATGGCATAAAATTTGTCTCTAAGGCTTTTTAAAGATGATCAACTTCTTTCCCATGAAGAAAGATAAATGAAAACGATAAGTATCATTTGTATATAAATGTTTAACGTAAATGTATGTAAATTTACTTTTCTCTATCCGTGGACCTTTATTATAGTTCGTAAGTATGCAACTTAACTGATTATTAATTATTGAATACATCCTGGTCATCTTTCTGAATATTCACAGTTGATGTAATCTTATTCACTTTTTATGCTCCATTAAAAGGTTAAATACAGCTAGTAGTTCAAGAAAATCTTTTTGAACAGGAGATTTATAATAACTTGGGAACGTAGGGTTCAATGTACCTAATATTTCTTATTTGATTTATAACTACAATTAACAGTTGACATTTACATGTATCTTCCATTGTTTTATACTCATGTATAGAATAGCTTTGTTTTACTTGTATAGACCTGTCGTGTAGTTCATTTATTAAATGGGTAATACATAGATAATGGTTTCAAACATGTTACTTGTCAATTAATCCCCATTGTGCCAAGCCCCAAATTCCCCCGTGCCAGGTTGTTTTGGAGATAATCTGATTAACGCGATGGTTCTATGAATAGCGAGTGCAAAATACACAGCACAGTCCAATGAGCATGAACAATAACTGATATTACGAATGCTGCATTGCATGCACATGGCACTCGAGCGGTAGCTCTCTCGCATGAACAAAGCAACATAGCGATAGCGTGCAGGCAGCCTTATGGCAGGCTATGAGTTAAAGAGATAAGTACGATGAAAAGGAATTAATTATTGTTAAGTTATTTAAAAATGAGGTGACTTTTCAGTTCTTTTACCAATGATTCTAATACATGTAATGTTGCGTCGTAAAGTGCATTAGGAAAAAAACTTGTAAAAGCTCTGTGTAAAAGGGCATTATCATTATACATGGTTTTGAAAAAAAGTGCCTATTTGCACTGTATATTCGTATTTTTCTTTATCTCTTTTCGGCTTCCCCCAATCTTCGTTCCTAGGCCGTAAGCATACGAAAGGGATCGAATTATAAATATCCGATATATTTTAGAAAACTTAGGGATTTGTCTTTTGAAAACTTTTGACTAGGTAAACGTTCATGAATGTTTTTCAGCTAACATTAATAAAATGCTTGGGCGTTTTAGAAATGCTACCAACTATTCATGATAACTTCGAAATATAGGTTTTGAATTTAACCTTTTTTTTCCTTCGGTAAGCATGCATATTCGTGCACAATGGTAAATCTATATTTTCTAAACAATTGTGAACATACATGACAGGTTAAACAAAAAAAGGGATGAAAATTGTTTGTGAGGCTTCCTCCTGATGATCAACTTCTCCCACTTGAAGAAAAATAAGTTAAAAGGATGAGTTTCATTTCCATATAAAAGTGTATTCTAATATATATATCTTTCTGTTTTCTTCTGCCCGTTTTCTCTGTCTATAGTACGTAAGTATGCATTTTAATCCGACTATACCTTCTTAAAAATTCTGTTCATATTTTTGCATACTTTTTTTCTTGTGTTCATATCTTTGTCATGGTTCATTAGAAGGTTAATTCCAGGCTAAACGTCTAAAATAAGTCAGAAATATATTAATGAACCGAAAGGCTATCAAACTGGGGAATGTAGAGTTGGGAAAATCCCATATTTCTTTCTTTCTTTGTAATCTCAAAGAAAACGTTTATTAGTAATATGAAGCCTTTATCATGATATTTAAAAATGAGGTGACTTTTCAGTTCTTTTACCAATGAATATAATACATGTAATGTTTCGTCGTAAAGTGCATTAGAAAAAGAAGTTGTAAAAGCGCTGTGTAAAAGGGCGTTATCATTATTCATCATCATCAACTTCAGGTGGCGCTGTAAAGCGCTGCTGTGGTCTTCACGAGAGCACGCCATGCAACTCTTTAACCTGCCATTTGTGTTGCACCTTTCATTCCTCGTCCAGACACTTTCTTGATCAGTCCAAGATCAGTCCAAGATATTGGTGGACGACCTCTACCCCATTTTCCTTCTACTGCTCCTTGCAGTATTTGCTTCTCAACACCTTTAGATCTCGTAACAATGTGCCCAAAATAGTTTAGTTTAGTTTTCTTTCCGTGACTATTTGTATGTTCAAAGCAATGAACAACAATATATGTCATCTATTGTAATCTGCTTGGAGCATGTCTGTAATAAACTCAAATGGATGCATTAACCTGTTTATATCAGAGTAATTAATTTTGTTTCTTCTACCAGCATAACTTGGATCATGTATACCTACTATTCTGAAACTGAACCTTATCCATTCTGAATCACATACATTAAGGCTATTACATCATGGCTGCTTATTAATGATTTTTTTTTCCACAAATAACATCATAAACACTTTTAAATGATAAATTTTAAATTGCAAAAGGACATGGACCCCATTTCCAGCACTACAATACAATGTAGTATCCAATTAAACTAATCCATTACTATATAACCATATTATACATGAACATGCAAAACTTATCACAGCTTAGCACTTATACTGTAACCCAACTGTGCATCTTGCACTTTCTCAAATGAAACATGAATAATTCAACACAACAACACGTTCCCTTATCCGACCTAATTTACATGAATTAACATATTGACTGCAATTATATAAACCCTTGACATTCGATCTTATCAATCGTACAATGTATATATTATAAACCATATAAATGCTTCTTGAAGCATACTGAATCATTAACCATAACTGTCTGATAATATGCACTCTGTTCACTCCTTGGTCCAACCCCTCTGCTTAATAGCACAAACATTGTAAAATAACCCTGCTAAGGCAATGCGTTTCAAACACATGGCCTTCTTTACATAACGTTGCAATAATCATCCAAATCAGCTCACTGTTTGCACATAAATCATAGGAAATAAACAATCGTATGAAACAACTAGTTTCCTATATTTGAAAGTAAATCAGTTATTTACCGGAATCATGTATCATAACTTACCAATTATTTGTTTATCCGGAGCAAAATCAAGAATTCTGTGGTAACAAACATCAAGTCTGATGCCTTTGAATAGGCTTTCTGTTGCACAAATTTTCTTAACGCCATAGTTGGCGTTAAACAAGTTTGGCGCCGCCACAGATCGCGCTATACAAGTTTCGCGCCGCTACACGCGTATTTTGAGTTAGCATGTACATCTATCTTCTAATAGTTTATACTTATGTAAAGGATTGCTTTTAAAGATAATTTTATAGGCCTGTCATGTACTTTAATAATATAATGGGTAATGAATAAATATATAGTCTGGAAACATGTAACATGTCAATGATTGCTGAAGTCATTAAAATGGGGAAAAGTCCGATGAAAAGAAATGACTCATTGCTACACGAGACTGTTAAAAGGAGAGGAACAGCTTGACTGTAAAATATGAAATGGAAAACGTAATTCATTAACACATAAGATCTTAGTTCTGCCATTAAATGTAAGAGTAACAGTTTATCAGTATAAAGTTAGACCTCTCACATGATATTTCAGAATAAGGTGACATTTTAGATCTTTTCCTCATGAATATTAAAAATGTTATTTACCGTTGTAAAATGCATTGAGAAAAAAAACCTAACAGTGCTGTATAATAGAGTTTTAATTATATTTACGATTTTGAACGAAAGACCCTATTTGCAATCTATGTTTGTAATGTTCTGTATCTCTTCTCTACTTTCCCGCATATTCGTTCCCAGTCGGTAAGTATGCAAATTGGATCGAATTATGAATATCCGAAATGTTTCCTAATTATTTTGGATTTGTGTCCTTTTTCTGATTCTTCCCCGGTCTTGGTTAACAGTCCATTAATAGACACCTTTGATTATATCTGATATTGTTCATGAATGTCGGGGATGTTTCGGTTCGTTCGTATTAATTTAGTAATCTGTATTATCGAAAACCTTTGACTGAGTAAACGTTCATGATTTTGTCCAACTTACCACGATTGACTGCTTGGTGTTGTAAAAATGCTACCACCTATGCATGATGACTTCAAACCATCGGCTTCGAAATTGAACATTTTAATATTTGTATGAAGTCAATTATTGTATTTTATATCTATATTCGTAATGTTCTTTATCTCTTCTCTGCTTTCCTGCATATTCGTTCCTAGGCCGTAAGTATACAAAAGGGATCGAATTATGAATATCCGATATGTTTTTTTATTATTTGGGATTTGTGTCCCTTTTTTCTGAATCTTCCCCCGATCTTGGTTAACAGTCCATTAAAAGACAACGAAGATTATATTATGAATATCTGATATGTTTCATGAATGTTTAGGATTTTTGGTTCGTTCTTATTAATTTAGTAATGTGAATTATCAAAAACTTTTGACTGAGTAAACGTTATGATTTTGTCCAATTTACGCGCATTTAGAGTTAGATGAATGTACATCTATCTTCTAATAGTTGATACCTATGTAAATAATTGCTTTATTGGTCTATTAAACTGTTTAATCAAGGTTATAAGTCATAAATAAATCAGAAATATATTAAATAAGTCAGCAATATATTAATGAACCGAAAGGCTATCAAACTAGTGAATGTAGAGTTGGAAAATCCCATATTTCATTTCTTTCTTTGTAATTTCTAAGAAAAAGTTCATCAGTAATGTAAAGCCTTTAAAACAATATTTAAAAATGAGGTGACTTTTCACTTCTTTTACTCAAGAACATATAACATGTAATAATTCTTCGTAAAGTGCATTGGGAAAAAAGAACTTGTAAAAGCGCTGTATAAAAGAGCGTTATCATTATCAAGGATTGTTAAAAAAGAGCCTATTTGCACTGTATATTTGTATATTTCGTCATCTCTGATCTTCTTTCCCCGATATTCGTTGCTAGGCCGTAAATATGCGAATTCAATCGAACTATGAATGTCTGATATGTTTCATAAATGTTAGGGATTTGTCTCCAATTTCTCGAATTCAATCGAACTATGAATGTCCGATATGTTTCATAAATGTTAGGGATTTGTCTCCAATTTTCCTTTTAATGTCGTTTTGTGTATCATTGCAAACTTTTGACTCTGTAAACGTTCATGACTGTCTTCCAGCTAACCACGATATAATGGTTGTGTGTGGTAGAAATGCTATCACCTATCTTTATATATATACTCAGATTCTTGAACGAAAGAGCCTATTTGCATTGTATATTTTTTAATTTCTTTATCTCTTTTTCTGCTTCCCCCTATCTTCGTTCCTAGTCCGTAACTATACGAAGGGTATCGAATTGTGAATATCCGATATGTTCTTAGAAAACTAGGGAAATGTCTCCCATTTTTCTTTTTTCTTTTAATTTTGTGTATTATTTTAAAATTTCGACTAAGTGATCGTTCATGAATGTTTTCCAGCTAAACAATGATAAATACTTGGGCGTTTTAAAAATGCTACCACCTATCCATGATAACTTTAAAATATCGGTTTTGCTTTAACCTTTTTCAAACCTTTGGTAAGCTTGCATATTCGTGCACAATGGTAAATTAAATGTATGCTAAACAATTGTAAACATACAAGACATGGAAAAAAAAGGGGGGGGGGCATGACAATCGTCTGTAAGGCCTCTTCCTGGTGAGCGACTTCTTTCACTTGAAGAAAAATAAGTTAAAAAGATGAGTGTCATTTTTATATAAAAGTGTATTATAATATATATATCTTTCTGTTTTCTTCTGCCCGTTTTATCTGTCTATAGATCGTAAGTATGCATCTTAATCCGATTATAACTTCTCAAAATTCTGTTCATCTTTCTGCATACCTTTTTCTTGTGTTGATTGTTTATATTTTTGGCATGGTTCATTGGAAGGTAAATTCCAGGTTTTAAGTCATAAATAAGTCAGAACTATATTAATGAACAGAAAGGCTATCAAACCAGGGAATGTATAGAAATAAACAAATCCCATATTTCTCTCTTTATTCGTTATCTCAAAGAAAAAGTTTATCAGTAATTTAAAGCCTTTATCATAATATTTAAAATGAGGTGACTTTTCTGTTCTTTTACTTATATATAGTATACATGTATAAATGTTTCTTCGTAAAGTGCTTTGGGAAAAAAAATGTAAATGCGCTGTATAGAAGAGCGTATTCGTTATTCAGGATTGTTGAAAAAAGAGCCTATTTGCACTGTATATTTGAAATTTTCTTCATCTCTGTTCTGCGGCTGCTATCCCCGATCTTCGTTCCTAGTCCGTAAATATGCGAATTCCATTGACTTATAAATATCCGATAGGTTTCATAATTGTTTGGGATTTGTCTCTTTTATTCTGATTCTCTTTCCGATCTTTGTTAACTCATAGCCTGCCATGAGGCTGCGTGCACGCTATTGTTACGCTGCTTCTTGCATGCTAGCAAACATTCGTAATAGCAGTTATTGTTCATGCCCATTGGACTGTGCCTAGTGTTTTGCACGCGCTATTGTTAGTACCATCGCGTTAATCCGATTATCTCGTTATAAATCTGGCACTGGGGGGATTAGCCCTGTGGCAGGATAAGAGTTAAGGCTCCTTACATATGGAACTTGGATCTAATTATTAATATCCAATATTTTTCATCAATGTTAGGGATTTGTCTCCGATTTTTCCTTTTAATGTCGTTTTGTGTATCATTACAAACTTTTGACTAGTTAAACGTTCAAGACTGTCTTCCAGCTAACCATGAAAAGAATGGTTGTGTGTGGTACAAATGCTATCACCTATCTTTATATATATATACTCAGATTCTTGACCGAAAGAGCCTATTTGCATTGTATATTTTTTAATTTTCTTTATCTCTTTTTCTGCTACCCCCGATCTTCGTTCCTAGTCCGTAAGTATACGAAGGGGATCGACTTATGAATATCCGATATCTTTTAGAAAACTATGGAAATGTCTCCCATTTTTCTTTTAAATTTAATTTTGTGTATTATTTTAAAATTTCGACTAAGTGATCGTTCATGAATGTTTTCCGGCTAACAATGATAAAATACTTGGGCGTTTTAAAAATGCTTCAACCTATCCACGATAACTTTAAAATATTGGTTTTGCTTTAACCCTTTTTTAACCTTTGGTAAACATGCATATTCGTGCACAATTGTAAATCAATGTATGCTAAACAATTGTAAACATACTGAAGACAGGTAAAAAAAAAGGGGGGGGGGCATGACAATCGTCTGTAAGGCCTCTTCCTGGTGAGCGACTTCTTTCACTTGAAGAAAAAAAAGTTAAAAAGATGAGTGTCATTTTTATATAAAAGTGTATTATAATATATATATCTTTCTGTTTTCTTCTGCCCGTTTTATCTGTCTATAGATCGTAAGTATGCATCTTAATCCGATTATAACTTCTCAAAATTCTGTTCATCTTTCTGCATACCTTTTTCTTGTGTTGATTGTTCATATTTTTGGCATGGTTCATTGGAAGGTAAATTCCAGGTTTTAAGTCATAAATAAGTCAGAACTATATTAATGAACAGAAAGGCTATCAAACCAGGGAATGTATAGAAATAAACAAATCCCATATTTCTCTCTTTATTCGTTATCTCAAAGAAAAAGTTTATCAGTAATTTAAAGCCTTTATAATATTTAAAATGAGGTGACTTTTCTGTTCTTTTACTTATATATAGTATACATGTATAAATGTTTCTTCGTAAAGTGCTTTGGGAAAAAAAAATGTAAATGCGCTGTATAGAAGAGCGTATTCATTATTCAGGATTGTTGAAAAAAGAGCCTATTTGCACTGTATATTTGAAATTTTCTTCATCTCTGTTCTGCGGCTGCTATCCCCGATCTTCGTTCCTAGTCCGTAAATATGCGAATTCCATTGACTTATAAATATCCGATAGGTTTCATAATTGTTTGGGATTTGTCTCTTTTATTCTGATTCTCTTTCCGATCTTTGTTAAGGCTCCTTACATATGGAACTTGGATCTAATTATTAATATCCAATATTTTTCATCAATGTTAGGGATTTGTCTCCGATTTTTCCTTTTAATGTCGTTTTGTGTATCATTACAAACTTTTGACTAGTTAAACGTTCAAGACTGTCTTCCAGCTAACCATGAAAAGAATGGTTGTGTGTGGTAGAAATGCTATCACCTATCTTTATATATATATACTCAGATTCTTGACCGAAAGAGCCTATTTGCATTGTATATTTTTTAATTTTCTTTATCTCTTTTTCTGCTTCCCCCGATCTTCGTTCCTAGTCCGTAAGTATACGAAGGGGATCGACTTATGAATATCCGATATCTTTTAGAAAACTAGGGAAATGTCTCCCATTTTTCTTTTAAATTTAATTTTGTGTATTATTTTAAAATTTCGACTAAGTGATCGTTCATGAATGTTTTCCGGCTAACAATGATAAAATACTTGGGCGTTTTAAAAATGCTTCAACCTATCCACGATAACTTTAAAATATTTGTTTTGCTTTAACCCTTTTTTAACCTTTGGTAAACATGCATATTCGTGCACAATTGTAAATCAATGTATGCTAAACAATTGTAAACATACTGAAGACAGGTAAAAAAAAAAAGGGGGGGGGCATGACAATCGTCTGTAAGGCCTCTTCCTGGTGAGCGACTTCTTTCACTTGAAGAAAAAAAAGTTAAAAAGATGAGTGTCATTTTTATATAAAAGTGTATTATAATATATATATCTTTCTGTTTTCTTCTGCCCGTTTTATCTGTCTATAGATCGTAAGTATGCATCTTAAACCGATTTTAATTTCTTAAAAATTCTTTTCATCTGTTTGCATACCTTTTTATTGTGTTCAGTGTTCATATTTTTGTCATGGTTCATTGAAAGGTTAAATTCAGGATATAAGTCATAAATAAGTCAGAAATATATTAATGAACAGAAAGGCTATCAAACCAGGGAATGTATAGAAATAAACAAATCCCATATTTCTCTCTTTATTCGTTATCTCAAAGAAAAAGTTTATCAGTAATTTAAAGCCTTTATCATAAAATTTAAAATGAGGTGACTTTTCTGTTCTTTTACTTATATATAGTATACATGTATAAATGTTTCTTCGTAAAGTGCTTTGGGAAAAAAAAATGTAAATGCGCTGTATAGAAGAGCGTATTCATTATTCAGGATTGTTGAAAAAAGAGCCTATTTGCACTGTATATTTGAAATTGTCTTCATCTCTGTTCTGCGGCTGCTATCCCCGATCTTCGTTCCTAGTCCGTAAATATGCGAATTCCATTGACTTATAAATATCCGATAGGTTTCATAATTGTTTGGGATTTGTCTCTTTTATTCTGATTCTCTTTCCGATCTTTGTTAAGGCTCCTTACATATGGAACTTGGATCTAATTATTAATATCCAATATTTTTCATCAATGTTAGGGATTTGTCTCCGATTTTTCCTTTTAATGTCGTTTTGTGTATCATTACAAACTTTTGACTAGTTAAACGTTCAAGACTGTCTTCCAGCTAACCATGAAAAGAATGGTTGTGTGTGGTAGAAATGCTATCACCTATCTTTATATATATATATACTCAGATTCTTGACCGAAAGAGCCTATTTGCATTGTATATTTTTTTAATTTTCTTTATCTCTTGTTCTGCTTCCCCCGATCTTCGTTCCTAGTCCGTAACTATACGAAGGGTATCGACTTATGAATATCCGATATCTTTTAGAAAACTAGGGAAATGTCTCCCATTTTTCTTTTAAATTTAATTTTGTGTATTATTTTAAAATTTCGACTAAGTGATCGTTCATGAATGTTTTCCGGCTAACAATGATAAAATACTTGGGCGTTTTAAAAATGCTTCAACCTATCCATGATAACTTTAAAATATTGGTTTTGCTTTAACCCTTTTTTAACCTTTGGTAAACATGCATATTCGTGCACAATTGTAAATCAATGTATGCTAAACAATTGTAAACATACAAGACAGGTAAAACAAAAAGGGGGGGGGGCATGACAATCGTCTGTAAGGCCTCTTCCTGGTGAGCGACTTCTTTCACTTGAAGAAAAAAAAGTTAAAAAGATGAGTGTCATTTTTATATAAAAGTGTATTATAATATATATATCTTTCTGTTTTCTTCTGCCCGTTTTATCTGTCTATAGATGGTAAGTATGCATCTTAAACCGATTTTAATTTCTTAAAAATTCTTTTCATCTGTTTGCATACCTTTTTATTGTGTTCATTGTTCATATTTTTGTCATGGTTCATTGAAAGGTTAAATTCAGGATATAAGTCATAAATAAGTCAGAAATATATTAATGAACAGAAAGGCTATCAAACCAGGGAATGTATAGAAATAAACAAATCCCATATTTCTCTCTTTATTCGTTATCTCAAAGAAAAAGTTTATCAGTAATTTAAAGCCTTTATCATGAAATTTAAAATGAGGTGACTTTTCTGTTCTTTTACTTATATATAGTATACATGTATAAATGTTTCTTCGTAAAGTGCTTTGGGAAAAAAAAATGTAAATGCGCTGTATAGAAGAGCGTATTCATTATTCAGGATTGTTGAAAAAAGAGCCTATTTGCACTGTATATTTGAAATTGTCTTCATCTCTGTTCTGCGGCTGCTATCCCCGATCTTCGTTCCTAGTCCGTAAATATGCGAATTCCATTGACTTATAAATATCCGATAGGTTTCATAATTGTTTGGGATTTGTCTCTTTTATTCTGATTCTCTTTCCGATCTTTGTTAAGGCTCCTTACATATGGAACTTGGATCTAATTATTAATATCCAATATTTTTCATCAATGTTAGGGATTTGTCTCCGATTTTTCCTTTTAATGTCGTTTTGTGTATCATTACAAACTTTTGACTAGTTAAACGTTCAAGACTGTCTTCCAGCTAACCATGAAAAGAATGGTTGTGTGTGGTAGAAATGCTATCACCTATCTTTATATATATATATACTCAGATTCTTGACCGAAAGAGCCTATTTGCATTGTATATTTTTTTAATTTTCTTTATCTCTTGTTCTGCTTCCCCCGATCTTCGTTCCTAGTCCGTAACTATACGAAGGGTATCGACTTATGAATATCCGATATCTTTTAGAAAACTAGGGAAATGTCTCCCATTTTTCTTTTAAATTTAATTTTGTGTATTATTTTAAAATTTCGACTAAGTGATCGTTCATGAATGTTTTCCGGCTAACAATGATAAAATACTTGGGCGTTTTAAAAATGCTTCAACCTATCCATGATAACTTTAAAATATTGGTTTTGCTTTAACCCTTTTTTAACCTTTGGTAAACATGCATATTCGTGCACAATTGTAAATCAATGTATGCTAAACAATTGTAAACATACAAGACAGGTAAAAAAAGGGGGGGGGGGGCATGACAATCGTCTGTAAGGCCTCTTCCTGGTGAGCGACTTCTTTCACTTGAAGAAAAAAAAGTTAAAAAGATGAGTGTCATTTTTATATAAAAGTGTATTATAATATATATATCTTTCTGTTTTCTTCTGCCCGTTTTATCTGTCTATAGATCGTAAGTATGCATCTTAAACCGATTTTAATTTCTTAAAAATTCTTTTCATCTGTTTGCATACCTTTTTATTGTGTTCATTGTTCATATTTTTGTCATGGTTCATTGAAAGGTTAAATTCAGGATATAAGTCATAAATAAGTCAGAAATATATTAATGAACAGAAAGGCTATCAAACCAGGGAATGTATAGAAATAAACAAATCCCATATTTCTCTCTTTATTCGTTATCTCAAAGAAAAAGTTTATCAGTAATTTAAAGCCGTTATCATAAAATTTAAAATGAGGTGACTTTTCTGTTCTTTTACTTATATATAGTATACATGTATAAATGTTTCTTCGTAAAGTGCTTTGGGAAAAAAAATGTAAATGCGCTGTATAGAAGAGCGTATTCATTATTCAGGATTGTTGAAAAAAGAGCCTATTTGCACTGTATATTTGAAATTGTCTTCATCTCTGTTCTGCGGCTGCTATCCCCGATCTTCGTTCCTAGTCCGTAAATATGCGAATTCCATTGACTTATAAATATCCGATAGGTTTCATAATTGTTTGGGATTTGTCTCTTTTATTCTGATTCTCTTTCCGATCTTTGTTAAGGCTCCTTACATATGGAACTTGGATCTAATTATTAATATCCAATATTTTTCATCAATGTTAGGGATTTGTCTCCGATTTTTCCTTTTAATGTCGTTTTGTGTATCATTACAAACTTTTGACTAGTTAAACGTTCAAGACTGTCTTCCAGCTAACCATGAAAAGAATGGTTGTGTGTGGTAGAAATGCTATCACCTATCTTTATATATATATATACTCAGATTCTTGACCGAAAGAGCCTATTTGCATTGTATATTTTTTTAATTTTCTTTATCTCTTGTTCTGCTTCCCCCGATCTTCGTTCCTAGTCCGTAACTATACGAAGGGTATCGACTTATGAATATCCGATATCTTTTAGAAAACTAGGGAAATGTCTCCCATTTTTCTTTTTTCTTTTAATTTTGTGTATTATTTTAAAATTTCGACTAAGTGATCGTTCATGAATGTTTTCCGGCTAACAATGATAAAATACTTGGGCGTTTTAAAAATGCTTCAACCTATCCATGATAACTTCGAAATAGCAGTTTTGAATTTAACCTTTTTTCCCCTTAGGTAAGCATGCATATTCGTGCACAATTGTAAATCAATGTATGCTAAACAATTGTAAACATACAAGACAGGTAAAAAAAAGAAATGGCATGAAAATTGTATGTAAGGCTTCCTCCTGATGATCAACTTCTTCCACTTGAAAACAAATAAGTTAAAAAAATTAGTTTCATTTCCATATAAAAGTGTATTCTAATATTTATATCTTTCTGTTTCTTCTGCCCGTTTTGTCTGTCTATAGTACGTAAGTATGCATCTTTAACTTCTTAAAAAATATGTTCTTCTTTTTGCATACTTTTTTCTTGTGTTCATATTTGTGTCAGAGTTCATTGTAAGGTTAGTTCCAGGTTATAAGTCATAAATAAATCAGAACTATATTAATGAACAGAAAGGCTATTATACTAGGGCATGTAGAGTTGGAAAAATCCCATATTTCTTTTTTATTTGTAATCTCAAAGAAAAGGTTCATCAATATTTTAAGACCTTTATCACAATATATAAAAATGAGGTGACTTTTCAATTCTTTTACTAATGAATATAATACATATAATTTTTCGTCGTAAAGTGCATTAGGAACAAAACTTGTAAAAGCGCTTTATAAAACGACGTTATCATTATTAAAGATTTTGAACAAAAGTTTCAGTTCCATATAAAAGTTTATTCTAATATTCATATCTTTCTGTTTTCTTCTGCCCGTTTTCACTGTCTATAGCACGTTAGTATGAATCTTAAACCGATTATAACTTCTTAAAAATTCTGTTCTTCTTTCTTCATACCTTTTTCTTGTGTTCATATTTGTGTCATGGTTTATTGTAAGGTTAATTCCAGTTTATAACACTTTTAACATGACGGACAAAGAAAGCGGACAAAATATACAGTTCCTCATTCTACCTTCAATAATTGCTATGGTAGACAAAGGTACATCCCTTCACTGCTTTTATGTAAAAAATGTGTAGAACAGGTGAATATGCATGTGACACCTGTTCTACAGATTTTTACATAATAGCAGTTCCTTTGTCTACCATAGCAATTATTGAGGGTAGAATGAGGAACTGTATATTTTGTCCACTTTCTTAGTCCGTCATGTTCATAGTGTAAGTAATAATGAATCAGAAATATATTAATGAACAGAGGGGTTATCAAACTAGGGAATGTAGAGTTGGAAAAATCCCATATTTCTTTATTTTGTTGTAATCTAAAAGAAAAAGTGTATCAGTAATGTAAGCCCTTTATCATAATATTAAAAAATGAGGTGACTTTTCAGTTCCTTTACCCATGAATATAATACATGTAATGTTTCCCCGTAAAGTGCATTAGGAGAAAAACTTTTAAAAGCGCTGCGTAAAAGGGCGTTATCATTATTCAGGGTTTTGAAAAAAGTGCCTTTTTGCCCTGTAAACTTGTAATTTTCTTTTGCCTTTTCTGCTTCCACCGATCTTTGTTCCTAGGCCATAAGCATACGAAAGGGATCGAATTATGAATATCCGATATCTTTTAAAAACTTAGGGATTTGTGTCCGATTTTTCTTTTTATTTAATTTTGTGTATTATTAAAAACTTTCGACTAGGTAAACGTTCATGAATGTTTTCCAACTTACATTAATTAAATGCTGGGGTGTTTAGAAATGCGACCAACTATCCATGATAACTTCGAAATCTCGGTTTGCATTTAACCTTTTTGTTTACATTCGGTAAGCATGCATATTCGTGCACAATGGTAAATTTATGTTTGCTAAACAACTGTAAACATACATGACAGGTTAAACAAAAAATGGGATGAAAATTGTTTGTGAGGCTTCCTCCCGATGATCAACTTCTTCCACTTGAAGAAAAATAAGTTAAAAGGATGAGTTTCATTTCCATATAAAAGTGTATTCTAATATTTATATCTTTCTGTTTTATTCTGCCCCTTTTCTTTGTCTATAGTACGTAAGTATGCAATTTATTCCGACTATACCTTCTTAAAAATTCTGTTCATCTTTTTGCATACTTTTTTCTTGTATTCATATCCTTGTCATGGTTCATTAGAAGGTTAATTGCAGGTTAAACGTCATAAATAAGTCAGAAATATATTAATGAACCGAAAGGCTATCAAACCAGGGAATGTAGAGTTAAAAAATCCCATATTTCTTTCTTTATTTGTAATCTCAAAGTAAAGTTGATCAGTAATGTAAAGCCTTTATCATAATATTGAAAAATGAGGTGACTTTTCAGTTCTTTTACTCATGAATATAATATATGTAATGTTTCTTCGTACTGGAAAAAGCACTTTGTAAAAGGGCGTTATCATTATTCAGGATTTTGAACGAAAGTGCGTTTTTGCACTTTATATTTGGATTTTTCTTTATCTCTGATCTGCTTTCCCCGATCTTAGTTCTCAGTCCGTAAATATGCGAATTAAATCGAATTATAAATATCCGATATGTTTCATAATTGCTTGGGATTTGTCTCCTTTTTTTCCGATTCTCTATTCGATCTTTGTTAACATTCCTTAAATATGCAACTTGGATCTAATCATGAATATCAGATATTTTTCATAAATGTTGGGGATTTGTCTCCGATTTTTCCTTTTAATGTCCTTTTGTGTAACATTGAAAACTTTTGATTAGGTAAAGGTTCATGAATATGTCTTCCATGTAACCACGATATTTCTTTCTTTCTTTGTAATCTCAAAGAAAAAGTTTATCAGTAATGTGAAGCCTTTATCATGATATTTAAAAATGAGGTGACTTTTCAGTTTTTTACTCATGAATAAAATACATGTAATGTTTCTTCATGAAGTGCATCAGGAAGAAACTTGTAAAAGCTCTGTGTAAAAGGGCGTTATTATTATTCAGGGTTTTGAAAAAAGTGCCTTTTTGCACTGTATATTTGTAATTTTCTTTATCTCTTTTCTGCTTCCCCCGATCTTCGTTCCTAGGCCGTAAGCAAACGAATGGGATCAAAAAATGAATACTCGATATTTTTAAGAAAACTTAGGGATTTGTCTCCGATTTTTCTTTTTATTTTAATTTTGTGTATTATTAACAATTTTTGACTAGGGAAACGCTCATGAATGTTTTCCAGCTAAAATCGATAAAATGTTTTTTGTTTAAATAGAAATGATACCACCTATCCATGATAAATTCGAAATATCGGTTTCGAATTTAACTTTTTTTTTCCTCTTTAGTAAGCATGCATACTCGTGCACAATGGTAAATCTATGTCTGCTAGAAAATTATAAACATACATGACAGGTAAACAAAAATGGCATGAAAATTGTCCGTAAGGCTTTCTCCCGATGATCAACTTCTTCCACTTGTAGAAAAATAAGTTAAAAAGTTGAATTAATTTCAATATTAAATTGTATTCTAATATTCATATCTTTCTGTTTTCTTCTGCCCGTTTTCACTGTCTATAGCACGTAAGTATGAATCTTAAACCGATTATAACTTCTTAAAAATTCTGTTCTTCTTTCTTCATACCTTTTTCTTGTGTTCATATTTGTGTCATGGTTTATTGTAAGGTTAATTCCAGTTTATAACACTTTTAACATGACGGACAAAGAAAGCGGACAAAATATACAGTTCCTCATTCTACCTTCAATAATTGCTATGGTAGACAAAGGTACATCCCTTCACTGCTTTTATGTAAAAAATGTGTAGAACAGGTGAATATGCATGTGACACCTGTTCTACAGATTTTTACATAATAGCAGTTCCTTTGTCTACCATAGCAATTATTGAGGGTAGAATGAGGAACTGTATATTTTGTCCACTTTCTTAGTCCGTCATGTTCATAGTGTAAGTAATAATGAATCAGAAATATATTAATGAACAGAGGGGTTATCAAACTAGGGAATGTAGAGTTGGAAAAATCCCATATTTCTTTATTTTGTTGTAATCTAAAAGAAAAAGTGTATCAGTAATGTAAGCCCTTTATCATAATATTAAAAAATGAGGTGACTTTTCAGTTCCTTTACCCATGAATATAATACATGTAATGTTTCCCCGTAAAGTGCATTAGGAGAAAAACTTTTAAAAGCGCTGCGTAAAAGGGCGTTATCATTATTCAGGGTTTTGAAAAAAGTGCCTTTTTGCCCTGTAAACTTGTAATTTTCTTTTGCCTTTTCTGCTTCCACCGATCTTTGTTCCTAGGCCATAAGCATACGAAAGGGATCGAATTATGAATATCCGATATCTTTTAAAAACTTAGGGATTTGTGTCCGATTTTTCTTTTTATTTAATTTTGTGTATTATTAAAAACTTTCGACTAGGTAAACGTTCATGAATGTTTTCCAACTTACATTAATTAAATGCTGGGGTGTTTAGAAATGCGACCAACTATCCATGATAACTTCGAAATCTCGGTTTGCATTTAACCTTTTTGTTTACATTCGGTAAGCATGCATATTCGTGCACAATGGTAAATTTATGTTTGCTAAACAACTGTAAACATACATGACAGGTTAAACAAAAAATGGGATGAAAATTGTTTGTGAGGCTTCCTCCCGATGATCAACTTCTTCCACTTGAAGAAAAATAAGTTAAAAGGATGAGTTTCATTTCCATATAAAAGTGTATTCTAATATTTATATCTTTCTGTTTTATTCTGCCCCTTTTCTTTGTCTATAGTACGTAAGTATGCAATTTATTCCGACTATACCTTCTTAAAAATTCTGTTCATCTTTTTGCATACTTTTTTCTTGTATTCATATCCTTGTCATGGTTCATTAGAAGGTTAATTGCAGGTTAAACGTCATAAATAAGTCAGAAATATATTAATGAACCGAAAGGCTATCAAACCAGGGAATGTAGAGTTAAAAAATCCCATATTTCTTTCTTTATTTGTAATCTCAAAGTAAAGTTGATCAGTAATGTAAAGCCTTTATCATAATATTGAAAAATGAGGTGACTTTTCAGTTCTTTTACTCATGAATATAATATATGTAATGTTTCTTCGTACTGGAAAAAGCACTTTGTAAAAGGGCGTTATCATTATTCAGGATTTTGAACGAAAGTGCGTTTTTGCACTTTATATTTGGATTTTTCTTTATCTCTGATCTGCTTTCCCCGATCTTAGTTCTCAGTCCGTAAATATGCGAATTAAATCGAATTATAAATATCCGATATGTTTCATAATTGCTTGGGATTTGTCTCCTTTTTTTCCGATTCTCTATTCGATCTTTGTTAACATTCCTTAAATATGCAACTTGGATCTAATCATGAATATCAGATATTTTTCATAAATGTTGGGGATTTGTCTCCGATTTTTCCTTTTAATGTCCTTTTGTGTAACATTGAAAACTTTTGATTAGGTAAAGGTTCATGAATATGTCTTCCATGTAACCACGATATTTCTTTCTTTCTTTGTAATCTCAAAGAAAAAGTTTATCAGTAATGTGAAGCCTTTATCATGATATTTAAAAATGAGGTGACTTTTCAGTTTTTTACTCATGAATAAAATACATGTAATGTTTCTTCATGAAGTGCATCAGGAAGAAACTTGTAAAAGCTCTGTGTAAAAGGGCGTTATTATTATTCAGGGTTTTGAAAAAAGTGCCTTTTTGCACTGTATATTTGTAATTTTCTTTATCTCTTTTCTGCTTCCCCCGATCTTCGTTCCTAGGCCGTAAGCAAACGAATGGGATCAAAAAATGAATACTCGATATCTTTAAGAAAACTTAGGGATTTGTCTCCGATTTTTCTTTTTATTTTAATTTTGTGTATTATTAACAATTTTTGACTAGGGAAACGCTCATGAATGTTTTCCAGCTAAAATCGATAAAATGTTTTTTGTTTAAATAGAAATGATACCACCTATCCATGATAAATTCGAAATATCGGTTTCGAATTTAACTTTTTTTTTCCTCTTTAGTAAGCATGCATACTCGTGCACAATGGTAAATCTATGTCTGCTAGAAAATTATAAACATACATGACAGGTAAACAAAAATGGCATGAAAATTGTCCGTAAGGCTTTCTCCCGATGATCAACTTCTTCCACTTGTAGAAAAATAAGTTAAAAAGTTGAATTAATTTCAATATTAAATTGTATTCTAATATTCATATCTTTCTGTTTTCTTCTGCCCGTTTTCACTGTCTATAGCACGTAAGTATGAATCTTAAACCGATTATAACTTCTTAAAAATTCTGTTCTTCTTTCTTCATACCTTTTTCTTGTGTTCATATTTGTGTCATGGTTTATTGTAAGGTTAATTCCAGTTTATAACACTTTTAACATGACGGACAAAGAAAGCGGACAAAATATACAGTTCCTCATTCTACCTTCAATAATTGCTATGGTAGACAAAGGTACATCCCTTCACTGCTTTTATGTAAAAAATGTGTAGAACAGGTGAATATGCATGTGACACCTGTTCTACAGATTTTTACATAATAGCAGTTCCTTTGTCTACCATAGCAATTATTGAGGGTAGAATGAGGAACTGTATATTTTGTCCACTTTCTTAGTCCGTCATGTTCATAGTGTAAGTAATAATGAATCAGAAATATATTAATGAACAGAGGGGTTATCAAACTAGGGAATGTAGAGTTGGAAAAATCCCATATTTCTTTATTTTGTTGTAATCTAAAAGAAAAAGTGTATCAGTAATGTAAGCCCTTTATCATAATATTAAAAAATGAGGTGACTTTTCAGTTCCTTTACCCATGAATATAATACATGTAATGTTTCCCCGTAAAGTGCATTAGGAGAAAAACTTTTAAAAGCGCTGCGTAAAAGGGCGTTATCATTATTCAGGGTTTTGAAAAAAGTGCCTTTTTGCCCTGTAAACTTGTAATTTTCTTTTGCCTTTTCTGCTTCCACCGATCTTTGTTCCTAGGCCATAAGCATACGAAAGGGATCGAATTATGAATATCCGATATCTTTTAAAAACTTAGGGATTTGTGTCCGATTTTTCTTTTTATTTAATTTTGTGTATTATTAAAAACTTTCGACTAGGTAAACGTTCATGAATGTTTTCCAACTTACATTAATTAAATGCTGGGGTGTTTAGAAATGCGACCAACTATCCATGATAACTTCGAAATCTCGGTTTGCATTTAACCTTTTTGTTTACATTCGGTAAGCATGCATATTCGTGCACAATGGTAAATTTATGTTTGCTAAACAACTGTAAACATACATGACAGGTTAAACAAAAAATGGGATGAAAATTGTTTGTGAGGCTTCCTCCCGATGATCAACTTCTTCCACTTGAAGAAAAATAAGTTAAAAGGATGAGTTTCATTTCCATATAAAAGTGTATTCTAATATTTATATCTTTCTGTTTTATTCTGCCCCTTTTCTTTGTCTATAGTACGTAAGTATGCAATTTATTCCGACTATACCTTCTTAAAAATTCTGTTCATCTTTTTGCATACTTTTTTCTTGTATTCATATCCTTGTCATGGTTCATTAGAAGGTTAATTGCAGGTTAAACGTCATAAATAAGTCAGAAATATATTAATGAACCGAAAGGCTATCAAACCAGGGAATGTAGAGTTAAAAAATCCCATATTTCTTTCTTTATTTGTAATCTCAAAGTAAAGTTGATCAGTAATGTAAAGCCTTTATCATAATATTGAAAAATGAGGTGACTTTTCAGTTCTTTTACTCATGAATATAATATATGTAATGTTTCTTCGTACTGGAAAAAGCACTTTGTAAAAGGGCGTTATCATTATTCAGGATTTTGAACGAAAGTGCGTTTTTGCACTTTATATTTGGATTTTTCTTTATCTCTGATCTGCTTTCCCCGATCTTAGTTCTCAGTCCGTAAATATGCGAATTAAATCGAATTATAAATATCCGATATGTTTCATAATTGCTTGGGATTTGTCTCCTTTTTTTCCGATTCTCTATTCGATCTTTGTTAACATTCCTTAAATATGCAACTTGGATCTAATCATGAATATCAGATATTTTTCATAAATGTTGGGGATTTGTCTCCGATTTTTCCTTTTAATGTCCTTTTGTGTAACATTGAAAACTTTTGATTAGGTAAAGGTTCATGAATATGTCTTCCATGTAACCACGATATTTCTTTCTTTCTTTGTAATCTCAAAGAAAAAGTTTATCAGTAATGTGAAGCCTTTATCATGATATTTAAAAATGAGGTGACTTTTCAGTTTTTTACTCATGAATAAAATACATGTAATGTTTCTTCATGAAGTGCATCAGGAAGAAACTTGTAAAAGCTCTGTGTAAAAGGGCGTTATTATTATTCAGGGTTTTGAAAAAAGTGCCTTTTTGCACTGTATATTTGTAATTTTCTTTATCTCTTTTCTGCTTCCCCCGATCTTCGTTCCTAGGCCGTAAGCAAACGAATGGGATCAAAAAATGAATACTCGATATCTTTAAGAAAACTTAGGGATTTGTCTCCGATTTTTCTTTTTATTTTAATTTTGTGTATTATTAACAATTTTTGACTAGGGAAACGCTCATGAATGTTTTCCAGCTAAAATCGATAAAATGTTTTTTGTTTAAATAGAAATGATACCACCTATCCATGATAAATTCGAAATATCGGTTTCGAATTTAACTTTTTTTTTCCTCTTTAGTAAGCATGCATACTCGTGCACAATGGTAAATCTATGTCTGCTAGAAAATTATAAACATACATGACAGGTAAACAAAAATGGCATGAAAATTGTCCGTAAGGCTTTCTCCCGATGATCAACTTCTTCCACTTGTAGAAAAATAAGTTAAAAAGTTGAATTAATTTCAATATTAAATTGTATTCTAATATTCATATCTTTCTGTTTTCTTCTGCCCGTTTTCACTGTCTATAGCACGTAAGTATGAATCTTAAACCGATTATAACTTCTTAAAAATTCTGTTCTTCTTTCTTCATACCTTTTTCTTGTGTTCATATTTGTGTCATGGTTTATTGTAAGGTTAATTCCAGTTTATAACACTTTTAACATGACGGACAAAGAAAGCGGACAAAATATACAGTTCCTCATTCTACCTTCAATAATTGCTATGGTAGACAAAGGTACATCCCTTCACTGCTTTTATGTAAAAAATGTGTAGAACAGGTGAATATGCATGTGACACCTGTTCTACAGATTTTTACATAATAGCAGTTCCTTTGTCTACCATAGCAATTATTGAGGGTAGAATGAGGAACTGTATATTTTGTCCACTTTCTTAGTCCGTCATGTTCATAGTGTAAGTAATAATGAATCAGAAATATATTAATGAACAGAGGGGTTATCAAACTAGGGAATGTAGAGTTGGAAAAATCCCATATTTCTTTATTTTGTTGTAATCTAAAAGAAAAGGTGTATCAGTAATGTAAGCCCTTTATCATAATATTAAAAAATGAGGTGACTTTTCAGTTCCTTTACCCATGAATATAATACATGTAATGTTTCCCCGTAAAGTGCATTAGGAGAAAAACTTTTAAAAGCGCTGCGTAAAAGGGCGTTATCATTATTCAGGGTTTTGAAAAAAGTGCCTTTTTGCCCTGTAAACTTGTAATTTTCTTTTGCCTTTTCTGCTTCCACCGATCTTTGTTCCTAGGCCATAAGCATACGAAAGGGATCGAATTATGAATATCCGATATCTTTTAAAAACTTAGGGATTTGTGTCCGATTTTTCTTTTTATTTAATTTTGTGTATTATTAAAAACTTTCGACTAGGTAAACGTTCATGAATGTTTTCCAACTTACATTAATTAAATGCTGGGGTGTTTAGAAATGCGACCAACTATCCATGATAACTTCGAAATCTCGGTTTGCATTTAACCTTTTTGTTTACATTCGGTAAGCATGCATATTCGTGCACAATGGTAAATTTATGTTTGCTAAACAACTGTAAACATACATGACAGGTTAAACAAAAAATGGGATGAAAATTGTTTGTGAGGCTTCCTCCCGATGATCAACTTCTTCCACTTGAAGAAAAATAAGTTAAAAGGATGAGTTTCATTTCCATATAAAAGTGTATTCTAATATTTATATCTTTCTGTTTTATTCTGCCCCTTTTCTTTGTCTATAGTACGTAAGTATGCAATTTATTCCGACTATACCTTCTTAAAAATTCTGTTCATCTTTTTGCATACTTTTTTCTTGTATTCATATCCTTGTCATGGTTCATTAGAAGGTTAATTGCAGGTTAAACGTCATAAATAAGTCAGAAATATATTAATGAACCGAAAGGCTATCAAACCAGGGAATGTAGAGTTAAAAAATCCCATATTTCTTTCTTTATTTGTAATCTCAAAGTAAAGTTGATCAGTAATGTAAAGCCTTTATCATAATATTGAAAAATGAGGTGACTTTTCAGTTCTTTTACTCATGAATATAATATATGTAATGTTTCTTCGTACTGGAAAAAGCACTTTGTAAAAGGGCGTTATCATTATTCAGGATTTTGAACGAAAGTGCGTTTTTGCACTTTATATTTGGATTTTTCTTTATCTCTGATCTGCTTTCCCCGATCTTAGTTCTCAGTCCGTAAATATGCGAATTAAATCGAATTATAAATATCCGATATGTTTCATAATTGCTTGGGATTTGTCTCCTTTTTTTCCGATTCTCTATTCGATCTTTGTTAACATTCCTTAAATATGCAACTTGGATCTAATCATGAATATCAGATATTTTTCATAAATGTTGGGGATTTGTCTCCGATTTTTCCTTTTAATGTCCTTTTGTGTAACATTGAAAACTTTTGATTAGGTAAAGGTTCATGAATATGTCTTCCATGTAACCACGATATTTCTTTCTTTCTTTGTAATCTCAAAGAAAAAGTTTATCAGTAATGTGAAGCCTTTATCATGATATTTAAAAATGAGGTGACTTTTCAGTTTTTTACTCATGAATAAAATACATGTAATGTTTCTTCATGAAGTGCATCAGGAAGAAACTTGTAAAAGCTCTGTGTAAAAGGGCGTTATTATTATTCAGGGTTTTGAAAAAAGTGCCTTTTTGCACTGTATATTTGTAATTTTCTTTATCTCTTTTCTGCTTCCCCCGATCTTCGTTCCTAGGCCGTAAGCAAACGAATGGGATCAAAAAATGAATACTCGATATCTTTAAGAAAACTTAGGGATTTGTCTCCGATTTTTCTTTTTATTTTAATTTTGTGTATTATTAACAATTTTTGACTAGGGAAACGCTCATGAATGTTTTCCAGCTAAAATCGATAAAATGTTTTTTGTTTAAATAGAAATGAGACCACCTATCCATGATAAATTCGAAATATCGGTTTCGAATTTAACTTTTTTTTTCCTCTTTAGTAAGCATGCATACTCGTGCACAATGGTAAATCTATGTCTGCTAGAAAATTATAAACATACATGACAGGTAAACAAAAATGGCATGAAAATTGTCCGTAAGGCTTTCTCCCGATGATCAACTTCTTCCACTTGTAGAAAAATAAGTTAAAAAGTTGAATTAATTTCAATATTAAATTGTATTCTAATATTCATATCTTTCTGTTTTCTTCTGCCCGTTTTCACTGTCTATAGCACGTAAGTATGAATCTTAAACCGATTATAACTTCTTAAAAATTCTGTTCATCTTTCTGCATATCTTTTTTTGTGTTCATATCTTTGTCAAAGTTTATTTAAAGGTTAATTCCAGGTTAAAAGTCATAAATAAGTCAGAAATATATAAATGAACAGAAAGGTTACCAAACTAAAGAATGTAGAGTTTGACAAATCCCATATTTATTTCTTTATTAGTAAATCATATAGCTCCGTTTAGTCTCATTTCACAACGCCCTCTATCGTCAGAGTCAGCAGCCATACATGTTAGCCTATGGAAGTGTACAACAAAAAAATCGTTAACAATTCATTTTTTGTTTAAACGAAAAGCACATCCACCCCGACTTACGTTATCACTAGCTCTTTCATTGGAACCCTCATGTCCCATTGACTTTTGAAAGTTCACCCACCGTAATTTAATCAAAATAGGTTGCAAGCTCGTCATTGCCTATAATACACATGTGAAACAAGTCGAACTTTGGACTCAGTTTGGCAAGCCATTTTAAGATTATAGGTCAAGCACACGAAGAATAAGAAGCATGAATTATCATCGATCACTTCTGCTTGGTTCATTATGTCTATTTCATCCAACCCCTTACCGTAATTGTTCCACTTAGTAAAATCAAACATTTTGCCGAGGTAAGCAAAAACATGAATATTCATGAACGGTCAGACAATACAGCCTTTTAGTACGTAAAGTATAGTGAATGGGAATGGGCGATGATCCGTCCAGGAGGTAGAGGTCAGTGGTTTGTGCTGGCAATGTTCCAGCGAGCGAAAATGAGACAATCGGAGCAATAGGTCAAAGATTTTTTTTTTTTTTAGTAATGTAAGGCCTTTATCATAATATAACAAAATGAGGTGACTTTTCGGTTCTTTTTATAGTCATGAATAAAATACATGAAATGTTTCTTCGTAAATTGCATTAGGAAAACAACTTGTAAAAGCGCTGTATAAAAGGGCGTTATCAATATTCAGGATTTTGAACAAAAGTGCCTTTTTGCACTGTATATTTGTTATTTTCTTTATCTCTTCTCTGCTTTCCCCGATCTCTGTTCCTAGTCCGTTAGTTTGCAAATTGGATCAAATTATGAATAATTCTGGAGATAATTATTATTGTTACATTATTTTGGTTAATGCATTCCACATAGTTTCGTTAACAGTCCGTTAATATCCAACTTGGATCTAAATATGAACATCCGATAGCTTTTAGAAAACTTAGGGATTTGTTGCCGATTTTTCTTTTAAATTTAATTTTGTGTATTTTTTTTTTTTGACTTGGTAAACGTCTAGAATGTTTTCCAGCTAACATTGATAAAATGCTTGGGGGTTTAAAAAATGCTACCACCTATCCATGATAACTTCGAAATATCGGTTTTGATTTAACCTTTTCTAAAACCTTCGGTAAGCATGCATCTTCGTGCACGATGGTAAATCTTTGTTTGCTAAACAATTGTAAAAATACATGACAGGTAAAAAACTAAATGGCATGAAAATTGTCTGTAAGGCTTCCTCCTGATGGTCAACTTCTTCCACTTGAAAAAAAAAAAAGAGTTTCATTTCCATATAAAAGTGTATTATAATATTTATATCTTTCTGTTTCTTCTGCCCGTGTTCTCTGTCTATAGGAAGTAAGTATGCATCTTTAACTTCTTAACAAATATGTTCTTCTTTTGGCATACTTTTTTCTTGTGTTCATATTTGTGTCAGAGTTCATTGTAAGGTTAGTTCCAGGTTATAAGTCATAAATAAATCAGAACTATATTAATGAACAGAAAGGCTATCATACTAGGGCATGTAGGGTTGGAAAAATCCCATATTTATTTTTTATTTGTAATTTCAAAGAAAAAGTTTAACAGTAATGTTAGGCCTTTATCATAATATTAAAAAAAAAGAGGTTACTTTTTAGTTCTTTTACTCATGAACAATATACATGTAATGATTGTCCGTAAAGTTTATTGGGAAAAAAATTGTAAAAGCGCTGTAAAAGAGCCTATTTGCACTGTATATTTGTAATTCTCTTCATCTCTGTTCTACTTTCCCCGATCTTCGTTTCTAGTCCGTAAATATGCGAATTCAATCGAATTATGAATATCCGATATCTTTTAGAAAACTTATGGATTTGTCTCCAATTTTTATTTTTAATTTAATGTTGTGTATTATTAAAAACTTATGACTAGGTAAACGTTAATTAACGTTTTCCAGCTGACATTGATAAAGTGCATTGGCGTTTTAGAGAAAATGCTACCACCTATCCATGATAACTTCGAAATATCGGTTTTTAATTTCACTTTTTTTTCCTTCGGTAAGCATGCTTATTCGTGCACAATGGTGAATCGACGTTTGCTAAACAATTGTAAACATACATGACTGGTTAAAAAAAATGGCATGAAAATCGTCTGTAAGGCTTCCTCCCGATGATCAACTTCTTCGACTTGAAGAAAAATAAGTTAAAAAGATGAGTTTCATTTCCATATAAAAGTGTATTCTATTTTTTTCTTTCTGTTTTCTTCTGCCCGTTGTCTCTGTCTGTAGCATGTAAGTATGCATCTGTAACCGATTATAACTTCTTAAAAGTTTTGTTTATTCTTTTGCATACCATTTTCTTGTGTTCATATTTGTGTCATGGTTTATTAAAACGTTAATTCCAGGGTGTAATTCATAAATAAGTCTGAAATTTTGTAATGAAGAGAAAGGCTATCAAACTAGGGAATGTAGAGTTGTAAAAATCCCATATTTCTTTTTTATTTGTAATCTCAAAGAAAAAGTTTAACAGTAATGTTAGGCCTTTATCATTATATTTAAAAAATGAGGTTACTTTTCAGTTCTTTTACTCATGAACAATATACATGTAATGATTGTCCGTAAAGTTTATTGGGAAAAAAATTGTAAAAGCGCTGTAAAAGAGCCTATTTGCACTGTATATTTGTAATTCTCTTCATCTCTGTTCTACTTTCCCCGATCTTCGTTCCTAGTCCGTAAATATGCGAATTCAATCGAATTATGAATATCCGATATGTTTCATAATTGTTTGGGATTTTTCTCCTTTTTCTGATTCTCTATCCGATCTTCGTTAACGCTCCTTAGATACGCAAATTGGATCTAATTATGAATATCCGACATTTGTCATAAATGTTTGGGATTTGTCTCCGATTTTTCCTTTTAATGTCCTTTTGCGTATCATTGAAAACTTTTGACTAGGTAAACGTTCATGACTCTCTTCCAGCTAACCACGATAGAATGGTTGGGTGTTGTAGAAATACTACCACCTATTCTTATATATGTACTCAGAATCTTGAACGAAAGAACCTTTTCGCACTGTATATTTTTAAATGTTCTTTTATCTCTTTTTACTGCTTCCCCCGATATTCGTTCCTAGACAGTAAGTATACAAAAGGGATCAAATTATGAATATCCGATATCTTTCATGAATATTAGTGATTTTTTTTTCTCAAAATTCTTCCTCTGAGTTTCGTTAACAGTCCGTTAATATCCAAATTGGATCTAAATATGAACATCCGATAGCTTTTAGAAAACTTAGGGATTTGTTGCCGATTTTTCTTTTAAATTTAATTTTGTGTATTTTTTTTTTGACTTGGTAAACGTCTAGAATGTTTTCCAGCTAACATTGATAAAATGCTTGGGGGTTTAAAAAATGCTACCACCTATCCATGATAACTTCGAAATATCGGTTTTGATTTAACCTTTTCTAAAACCTTCGGTAAGCATGCATCTTCGTGCACGATGGTAAATCTTTGTTTGCTAAACAATTGTAAAAATACATGACAGGTAAAAAACTAAATGGCATGAAAATTGTCTGTAAGGCTTCCTCCTGATGGTCAACTTCTTCCACTTGAAAAAAAAAAATTAGTTTCATTTCCATATAAAAGTGTATTCTAATATTTATATCTTTCTGTTTCTTCTGCCCGTTTTGTCTGTCTATAGTACGTAAGTATGCATCTTTAACTTCTTAAAAAATATGTTCTTCTTTTTGCATACTTTTTTCTTGTGTTCATATTTGTGTCAGAGTTCATTGTAAGGTTAGTTCCAGGTTATAAGTCATAAATAAATCAGAACTATATTAATGAACAGAAAGGCTATTATACTAGGGCATGTAGAGTTGGAAAAATCCCATATTTCTTTTTTATTTGTAATCTCAAAGAAAAGGTTCATCAATATTTTAAGACCTTTATCACAATATATAAAAATGAGGTGACTTTTCAATTCTTTTACTAATGAATATAATACATATAATTTTTCGTCGTAAAGTGCATTAGGAACAAAACTTGTAAAAGCGCTTTATAAAACGACGTTATCATTATTAAAGATTTTGAACAAAAGTTTCAGTTCCATATAAAAGTTTATTCTAATATTTATATATTTCTGTTTTCTTCTGCCCGTTTTCTCTGTCTATAGCATGTAAGTATGAATCTTAAACCGATTATAACTTCTTAAAAATTCTGTTCATCTTTCTGCATATCTTTTTTTGTGTTCATATCTTTGTCAAAGTTTATTGTAAGGTTAATTCCAGTTTATAACACTTTTAACATGACGGACAAAGAAAGCGGACAAAATATACAGTTCCTCATTCTACCTTCAATAATTGCTATGGTAGACAAAGGTACATCCCTTCACTGCTTTTATGTAAAAAATGTGTAGAACAGGTGAATATGCATGTGACACCTGTTCTACAGATTTTTACATAATAGCAGTTCCTTTGTCTACCATAGCAATTATTGAGGGTAGAATGAGGAACTGTATATTTTGTCCACTTTCTTAGTCCGTCATGTTCATAGTGTAAGTAATAATGAATCAGAAATATATTAATGAACAGAGGGGTTATCAAACTAGGGAATGTAGAGTTGGAAAAATCCCATATTTCTTTATTTTGTTGTAATCTAAAAGAAAAAGTGTATCAGTAATGTAAGCCCTTTATCATAATATTAAAAAATGAGGTGACTTTTCAGTTCCTTTACCCATGAATATAATACATGTAATGTTTCCCCGTAAAGTGCATTAGGAGAAAAACTTTTAAAAGCGCTGCGTAAAAGGGCGTTATCATTATTCAGGGTTTTGAAAAAAGTGCCTTTTTGCCCTGTAAACTTGTAATTTTCTTTTGCCTTTTCTGCTTCCACCGATCTTTGTTCCTAGGCCATAAGCATACGAAAGGGATCGAATTATGAATATCCGATATCTTTTAAAAACTTAGGGATTTGTGTCCGATTTTTCTTTTTATTTAATTTTGTGTATTATTAAAAACTTTCGACTAGGTAAACGTTCATGAATGTTTTCCAACTTACATTAATTAAATGCTGGGGTGTTTAGAAATGCGACCAACTATCCATGATAACTTCGAAATCTCGGTTTGCATTTAACCTTTTTGTTTACATTCGGTAAGCATGCATATTCGTGCACAATGGTAAATTTATGTTTGCTAAACAACTGTAAACATACATGACAGGTTAAACAAAAAATGGGATGAAAATTGTTTGTGAGGCTTCCTCCCGATGATCAACTTCTTCCACTTGAAGAAAAATAAGTTAAAAGGATGAGTTTCATTTCCATATAAAAGTGTATTCTAATATTTATATCTTTCTGTTTTATTCTGCCCCTTTTCTTTGTCTATAGTACGTAAGTATGCAATTTATTCCGACTATACCTTCTTAAAAATTCTGTTCATCTTTTTGCATACTTTTTTCTTGTATTCATATCCTTGTCATGGTTCATTAGAAGGTTAATTGCAGGTTAAACGTCATAAATAAGTCAGAAATATATTAATGAACCGAAAGGCTATCAAACCAGGGAATGTAGAGTTAAAAAATCCCATATTTCTTTCTTTATTTGTAATCTCAAAGTAAAGTTGATCAGTAATGTAAAGCCTTTATCATAATATTGAAAAATGAGGTGACTTTTCAGTTCTTTTACTCATGAATATAATATATGTAATGTTTCTTCGTACTGGAAAAAGCACTTTGTAAAAGGGCGTTATCATTATTCAGGATTTTGAACGAAAGTGCGTTTTTGCACTTTATATTTGGATTTTTCTTTATCTCTGATCTGCTTTCCCCGATCTTAGTTCTCAGTCCGTAAATATGCGAATTAAATCGAATTATAAATATCCGATATGTTTCATAATTGCTTGGGATTTGTCTCCTTTTTTTCCGATTCTCTATTCGATCTTTGTTAACATTCCTTAAATATGCAACTTGGATCTAATCATGAATATCAGATATTTTTCATAAATGTTGGGGATTTGTCTCCGATTTTTCCTTTTAATGTCCTTTTGTGTAACATTGAAAACTTTTGATTAGGTAAAGGTTCATGAATATGTCTTCCATGTAACCACGATATTTCTTTCTTTCTTTGTAATCTCAAAGAAAAAGTTTATCAGTAATGTGAAGCCTTTATCATGATATTTAAAAATGAGGTGACTTTTCAGTTTTTTACTCATGAATAAAATACATGTAATGTTTCTTCATGAAGTGCATCAGGAAGAAACTTGTAAAAGCTCTGTGTAAAAGGGCGTTATTATTATTCAGGGTTTTGAAAAAAGTGCCTTTTTGCACTGTATATTTGTAATTTTCTTTATCTCTTTTCTGCTTCCCCCGATCTTCGTTCCTAGGCCGTAAGCAAACGAATGGGATCAAAAAATGAATACTCGATATCTTTAAGAAAACTTAGGGATTTGTCTCCGATTTTTCTTTTTATTTTAATTTTGTGTATTATTAACAATTTTTGACTAGGGAAACGCTCATGAATGTTTTCCAGCTAAAATCGATAAAATGTTTTTTGTTTAAATAGAAATGATACCACCTATCCATGATAAATTCGAAATATCGGTTTCGAATTTAACTTTTTTTTTCCTCTTTAGTAAGCATGCATACTCGTGCACAATGGTAAATCTATGTCTGCTAGAAAATTATAAACATACATGACAGGTAAACAAAAATGGCATGAAAATTGTCCGTAAGGCTTTCTCCCGATGATCAACTTCTTCCACTTGTAGAAAAATAAGTTAAAAAGTTGAATTAATTTCAATATTAAATTGTATTCTAATATTCATATCTTTCTGTTTTCTTCTGCCCGTTTTCACTGTCTATAGCACGTAAGTATGAATCTTAAACCGATTATAACTTCTTAAAAATTCTGTTCTTCTTTCTTCATACCTTTTTCTTGTGTTCATATTTGTGTCATGGTTTATTGTAAGGTTAATTCCAGTTTATAACACTTTTAACATGACGGACAAAGAAAGCGGACAAAATATACAGTTCCTCATTCTACCTTCAATAATTGCTATGGTAGACAAAGGTACATCCCTTCACTGCTTTTATGTAAAAAATGTGTAGAACAGGTGAATATGCATGTGACACCTGTTCTACAGATTTTTACATAATAGCAGTTCCTTTGTCTACCATAGCAATTATTGAGGGTAGAATGAGGAACTGTATATTTTGTCCACTTTCTTAGTCCGTCATGTTCATAGTGTAAGTAATAATGAATCAGAAATATATTAATGAACAGAGGGGTTATCAAACTAGGGAATGTAGAGTTGGAAAAATCCCATATTTCTTTATTTTGTTGTAATCTAAAAGAAAAGGTGTATCAGTAATGTAAGCCCTTTATCATAATATTAAAAAATGAGGTGACTTTTCAGTTCCTTTACCCATGAATATAATACATGTAATGTTTCCCCGTAAAGTGCATTAGGAGAAAAACTTTTAAAAGCGCTGCGTAAAAGGGCGTTATCATTATTCAGGGTTTTGAAAAAAGTGCCTTTTTGCCCTGTAAACTTGTAATTTTCTTTTGCCTTTTCTGCTTCCACCGATCTTTGTTCCTAGGCCATAAGCATACGAAAGGGATCGAATTATGAATATCCGATATCTTTTAAAAACTTAGGGATTTGTGTCCGATTTTTCTTTTTATTTAAGTTTGTGTATTATTAAAAACTTTCGACTAGGTAAACGTTCATGAATGTTTTCCAACTTACATTAATTAAATGCTGGGGTGTTTAGTAATGCGACCAACTATCCATGATAACTTCGAAATCTCGGTTTGCATTTAACCTTTTTGTTTACATTCGGTAAGCATGCATATTCGTGCACAATGGTAAATTTATGTTTGCTAAACAACTGTAAACATACATGACAGGTTAAACAAAAAATGGGATGAAAATTGTTTGTGAGGCTTCCTCCCGATGATCAACTTCTTCCACTTGAAGAAAAATAAGTTAAAAGGATGAGTTTCATTTCCATATAAAAGTGTATTCTAATATTTATATCTTTCTGTTTTATTCTGCCCCTTTTCTTTGTCTATAGTACGTAAGTATGCAATTTATTCCGACTATACCTTCTTAAAAATTCTGTTCATCTTTTTGCATACTTTTTTCTTGTATTCATATCCTTGTCATGGTTCATTAGAAGGTTAATTGCAGGTTAAACGTCATAAATAAGTCAGAAATATATTAATGAACCGAAAGGCTATCAAACCAGGGAATGTAGAGTTAAAAAATCCCATATTTCTTTCTTTATTTGTAATCTCAAAGTAAAGTTGATCAGTAATGTAAAGCCTTTATCATAATATTGAAAAATGAGGTGACTTTTCAGTTCTTTTACTCATGAATATAATATATGTAATGTTTCTTCGTACTGGAAAAAGCACTTTGTAAAAGGGCGTTATCATTATTCAGGATTTTGAACGAAAGTGCGTTTTTGCACTTTATATTTGGATTTTTCTTTATCTCTGATCTGCTTTCCCCGATCTTAGTTCTCAGTCCGTAAATATGCGAATTAAATCGAATTATAAATATCCGATATGTTTCATAATTGCTTGGGATTTGTCTCCTTTTTTTCCGATTCTCTATTCGATCTTTGTTAACATTCCTTAAATATGCAACTTGGATCTAATCATGAATATCAGATATTTTTCATAAATGTTGGGGATTTGTCTCCGATTTTTCCTTTTAATGTCCTTTTGTGTAACATTGAAAACTTTTGATTAGGTAAAGGTTCATGAATATGTCTTCCATGTAACCACGATATTTCTTTCTTTCTTTGTAATCTCAAAGAAAAAGTTTATCAGTAATGTGAAGCCTTTATCATGATATTTAAAAATGAGGTGACTTTTCAGTTTTTTACTCATGAATAAAATACATGTAATGTTTCTTCATGAAGTGCATCAGGAAGAAACTTGTAAAAGCTCTGTGTAAAAGGGCGTTATTATTATTCAGGGTTTTGAAAAAAGTGCCTTTTTGCACTGTATATTTGTAATTTTCTTTATCTCTTTTCTGCTTCCCCCGATCTTCGTTCCTAGGCCGTAAGCAAACGAATGGGATCAAAAAATGAATACTCGATATCTTTAAGAAAACTTAGGGATTTGTCTCCGATTTTTCTTTTTATTTTAATTTTGTGTATTATTAACAATTTTTGACTAGGGAAACGCTCATGAATGTTTTCCAGCTAAAATCGATAAAACGTTTTTTGTTTAAATAGAAATGAGACCACCTATCCATGATAAATTCGAAATATCGGTTTCGAATTTAACTTTTTTTTTCCTCTTTAGTAAGCATGCATACTCGTGCACAATGGTAAATCTATGTCTGCTAGAAAATTATAAACATACATGACAGGTAAACAAAAATGGCATGAAAATTGTCCGTAAGGCTTTCTCCCGATGATCAACTTCTTCCACTTGTAGAAAAATAAGTTAAAAAGTTGAATTAATTTCAATATTAAATTGTATTCTAATATTCATATCTTTCTGTTTTCTTCTGCCCGTTTTCACTGTCTATAGCACGTAAGTATGAATCTTAAACCGATTATAACTTCTTAAAAATTCTGTTCATCTTTCTGCATATCTTTTTTTGTGTTCATATCTTTGTCAAAGTTTATTTAAAGGTTAATTCCAGGTTAAAAGTCATAAATAAGTCAGAAATATATAAATGAACAGAAAGGTTACCAAACTAAAGAATGTAGAGTTTGACAAATCCCATATTTATTTCTTTATTAGTAAATCATATAGCTCCGTTTAGTCTCATTTCACAACGCCCTCTATCGTCAGAGTCAGCAGCCATACATGTTAGCCTATGGAAGTGTACAACAAAAAAATCGTTAACAATTCATTTTTTGTTTAAACGAAAAGCACATCCACCCCGACTTACGTTATCACTAGCTCTTTCATTGGAACCCTCATGTCCCATTGACTTTTGAAAGTTCACCCACCGTAATTTAATCAAAATAGGTTGCAAGCTCGTCATTGCCTATAATACACATGTGAAACAAGTCGAACTTTGGACTCAGTTTGGCAAGCCATTTTAAGATTATAGGTCAAGCACACGAAGAATAAGAAGCATGAATTATCATCGATCACTTCTGCTTGGTTCATTATGTCTATTTCATCCAACCCCTTACCGTAATTGTTCCACTTAGTAAAATCAAACATTTTGCCGAGGTAAGCAAAAACATGAATATTCATGAACGGTCAGACAATACAGCCTTTTAGTACGTAAAGTATAGTGAATGGGAATGGGCGATGATCCGTCCAGGAGGTAGAGGTCAGTGGTTTGTGCTGGCAATGTTCCAGCGAGCGAAAATGAGACAATCGGAGCAATAGGTCAAAGATTTTTTTTTTTTTTAGTAATGTAAGGCCTTTATCATAATATAACAAAATGAGGTGACTTTTCGGTTCTTTTTATAGTCATGAATAAAATACATGAAATGTTTCTTCGTAAATTGCATTAGGAAAACAACTTGTAAAAGCGCTGTATAAAAGGGCGTTATCAATATTCAGGATTTTGAACAAAAGTGCCTTTTTGCACTGTATATTTGTTATTTTCTTTATCTCTTCTCTGCTTTCCCCGATCTCTGTTCCTAGTCCGTTAGTTTGCAAATTGGATCAAATTATGAATAATTCTGGAGATAATTATTATTGTTACATTATTTTGGTTAATGCATTCCACATAGTTTCGTTAACAGTCCGTTAATATCCAACTTGGATCTAAATATGAACATCCGATAGCTTTTAGAAAACTTAGGGATTTGTTGCCGATTTTTCTTTTAAATTTAATTTTGTGTATTTTTTTTTTTTGACTTGGTAAACGTCTAGAATGTTTTCCAGCTAACATTGATAAAATGCTTGGGGGTTTAAAAAATGCTACCACCTATCCATGATAACTTCGAAATATCGGTTTTGATTTAACCTTTTCTAAAACCTTCGGTAAGCATGCATCTTCGTGCACGATGGTAAATCTTTGTTTGCTAAACAATTGTAAAAATACATGACAGGTAAAAAACTAAATGGCATGAAAATTGTCTGTAAGGCTTCCTCCTGATGGTCAACTTCTTCCACTTGAAAAAAAAAAAAGAGTTTCATTTCCATATAAAAGTGTATTATAATATTTATATCTTTCTGTTTCTTCTGCCCGTGTTCTCTGTCTATAGGAAGTAAGTATGCATCTTTAACTTCTTAACAAATATGTTCTTCTTTTGGCATACTTTTTTCTTGTGTTCATATTTGTGTCAGAGTTCATTGTAAGGTTAGTTCCAGGTTATAAGTCATAAATAAATCAGAACTATATTAATGAACAGAAAGGCTATCATACTAGGGCATGTAGGGTTGGAAAAATCCCATATTTATTTTTTATTTGTAATTTCAAAGAAAAAGTTTAACAGTAATGTTAGGCCTTTATCATAATATTAAAAAAAAAGAGGTTACTTTTTAGTTCTTTTACTCATGAACAATATACATGTAATGATTGTCCGTAAAGTTTATTGGGAAAAAAATTGTAAAAGCGCTGTAAAAGAGCCTATTTGCACTGTATATTTGTAATTCTCTTCATCTCTGTTCTACTTTCCCCGATCTTCGTTTCTAGTCCGTAAATATGCGAATTCAATCGAATTATGAATATCCGATATCTTTTAGAAAACTTATGGATTTGTCTCCAATTTTTATTTTTAATTTAATGTTGTGTATTATTAAAAACTTATGACTAGGTAAACGTTAATTAACGTTTTCCAGCTGACATTGATAAAGTGCATTGGCGTTTTAGAGAAAATGCTACCACCTATCCATGATAACTTCGAAATATCGGTTTTTAATTTCACTTTTTTTTCCTTCGGTAAGCATGCTTATTCGTGCACAATGGTGAATCGACGTTTGCTAAACAATTGTAAACATACATGACTGGTTAAAAAAAATGGCATGAAAATCGTCTGTAAGGCTTCCTCCCGATGATCAACTTCTTCGACTTGAAGAAAAATAAGTTAAAAAGATGAGTTTCATTTCCATATAAAAGTGTATTCTATTTTTTTCTTTCTGTTTTCTTCTGCCCGTTGTCTCTGTCTGTAGCATGTAAGTATGCATCTGTAACCGATTATAACTTCTTAAAAGTTTTGTTTATTCTTTTGCATACCATTTTCTTGTGTTCATATTTGTGTCATGGTTTATTAAAACGTTAATTCCAGGGTGTAATTCATAAATAAGTCTGAAATTTTGTAATGAAGAGAAAGGCTATCAAACTAGGGAATGTAGAGTTGTAAAAATCCCATATTTCTTTTTTATTTGTAATCTCAAAGAAAAAGTTTAACAGTAATGTTAGGCCTTTATCATTATATTTAAAAAATGAGGTTACTTTTCAGTTCTTTTACTCATGAACAATATACATGTAATGATTGTCCGTAAAGTTTATTGGGAAAAAAATTGTAAAAGCGCTGTAAAAGAGCCTATTTGCACTGTATATTTGTAATTCTCTTCATCTCTGTTCTACTTTCCCCGATCTTCGTTCCTAGTCCGTAAATATGCGAATTCAATCGAATTATGAATATCCGATATGTTTCATAATTGTTTGGGATTTTTCTCCTTTTTCTGATTCTCTATCCGATCTTCGTTAACGCTCCTTAGATACGCAAATTGGATCTAATTATGAATATCCGACATTTGTCATAAATGTTTGGGATTTGTCTCCGATTTTTCCTTTTAATGTCCTTTTGCGTATCATTGAAAACTTTTGACTAGGTAAACGTTCATGACTCTCTTCCAGCTAACCACGATAGAATGGTTGGGTGTTGTAGAAATACTACCACCTATTCTTATATATGTACTCAGAATCTTGAACGAAAGAACCTTTTCGCACTGTATATTTTTAAATGTTCTTTTATCTCTTTTTACTGCTTCCCCCGATATTCGTTCCTAGACAGTAAGTATACAAAAGGGATCAAATTATGAATATCCGATATCTTTCATGAATATTAGTGATTTTTTTTCTCAAAATTCTTCCTCTGAGTTTCGTTAACAGTCCGTTAATATCCAAATTGGATCTAAATATGAACATCCGATAGCTTTTAGAAAACTTAGGGATTTGTTGCCGATTTTTCTTTTAAATTTAATTTTGTGTATTTTTTTTTTTTGACTTGGTAAACGTCTAGAAAATGTTTTCCAGCTAACATTGATAAAATGCTTGGGGGTTTAAAAAATGCTACCACCTATCCATGATAACTTCGAAATATCGGTTTTGATTTAACCTTTTCTAAAACCTTCGGTAAGCATGCATCTTCGTGCACGATGGTAAATCTTTGTTTGCTAAACAATTGTAAAAATACATGACAGGTAAAAAACTAAATGGCATGAAAATTGTCTGTAAGGCTTCCTCCTGATGGTCAACTTCTTCCACTTGAAAAAAAAAAATTAGTTTCATTTCCATATAAAAGTGTATTCTAATATTTATATCTTTCTGTTTCTTCTGCCCGTTTTGTCTGTCTATAGTACGTAAGTATGCATCTTTAACTTCTTAAAAAATATGTTCTTCTTTTTGCATACTTTTTTCTTGTGTTCATATTTGTGTCAGAGTTCATTGTAAGGTTAGTTCCAGGTTATAAGTCATAAATAAATCAGAACTATATTAATGAACAGAAAGGCTATTATACTAGGGCATGTAGAGTTGGAAAAATCCCATATTTCTTTTTTATTTGTAATCTCAAAGAAAAGGTTCATCAATATTTTAAGACCTTTATCACAATATATAAAAATGAGGTGACTTTTCAATTCTTTTACTAATGAATATAATACATATAATTTTTCGTCGTAAAGTGCATTAGGAACAAAACTTGTAAAAGCGCTTTATAAAACGACGTTATCATTATTAAAGATTTTGAACAAAAGTTTCAGTTCCATATAAAAGTTTATTCTAATATTTATATATTTCTGTTTTCTTCTGCCCGTTTTCTCTGTCTATAGCATGTAAGTATGAATCTTAAACCGATTATAACTTCTTAAAAATTCTGTTCATCTTTCTGCATATCTTTTTTTGTGTTCATATCTTTGTCAAAGTTTATTGTAAGGTTAATTCCAGTTTATAACACTTTTAACATGACGGACAAAGAAAGCGGACAAAATATACAGTTCCTCATTCTACCTTCAATAATTGCTATGGTAGACAAAGGTACATCCCTTCACTGCTTTTATGTAAAAAATGTGTAGAACAGGTGAATATGCATGTGACACCTGTTCTACAGATTTTTACATAATAGCAGTTCCTTTGTCTACCATAGCAATTATTGAGGGTAGAATGAGGAACTGTATATTTTGTCCACTTTCTTAGTCCGTCATGTTCATAGTGTAAGTAATAATGAATCAGAAATATATTAATGAACAGAGGGGTTATCAAACTAGGGAATGTAGAGTTGGAAAAATCCCATATTTCTTTATTTTGTTGTAATCTAAAAGAAAAAGTGTATCAGTAATGTAAGCCCTTTATCATAATATTAAAAAATGAGGTGACTTTTCAGTTCCTTTACCCATGAATATAATACATGTAATGTTTCCCCGTAAAGTGCATTAGGAGAAAAACTTTTAAAAGCGCTGCGTAAAAGGGCGTTATCATTATTCAGGGTTTTGAAAAAAGTGCCTTTTTGCCCTGTAAACTTGTAATTTTCTTTTGCCTTTTCTGCTTCCACCGATCTTTGTTCCTAGGCCATAAGCATACGAAAGGGATCGAATTATGAATATCCGATATCTTTTAAAAACTTAGGGATTTGTGTCCGATTTTTCTTTTTATTTAATTTTGTGTATTATTAAAAACTTTCGACTAGGTAAACGTTCATGAATGTTTTCCAACTTACATTAATTAAATGCTGGGGTGTTTAGAAATGCGACCAACTATCCATGATAACTTCGAAATCTCGGTTTGCATTTAACCTTTTTGTTTACATTCGGTAAGCATGCATATTCGTGCACAATGGTAAATTTATGTTTGCTAAACAACTGTAAACATACATGACAGGTTAAACAAAAAATGGGATGAAAATTGTTTGTGAGGCTTCCTCCCGATGATCAACTTCTTCCACTTGAAGAAAAATAAGTTAAAAGGATGAGTTTCATTTCCATATAAAAGTGTATTCTAATATTTATATCTTTCTGTTTTATTCTGCCCCTTTTCTTTGTCTATAGTACGTAAGTATGCAATTTATTCCGACTATACCTTCTTAAAAATTCTGTTCATCTTTTTGCATACTTTTTTCTTGTATTCATATCCTTGTCATGGTTCATTAGAAGGTTAATTGCAGGTTAAACGTCATAAATAAGTCAGAAATATATTAATGAACCGAAAGGCTATCAAACCAGGGAATGTAGAGTTAAAAAATCCCATATTTCTTTCTTTATTTGTAATCTCAAAGTAAAGTTGATCAGTAATGTAAAGCCTTTATCATAATATTGAAAAATGAGGTGACTTTTCAGTTCTTTTACTCATGAATATAATATATGTAATGTTTCTTCGTACTGGAAAAAGCACTTTGTAAAAGGGCGTTATCATTATTCAGGATTTTGAACGAAAGTGCGTTTTTGCACTTTATATTTGGATTTTTCTTTATCTCTGATCTGCTTTCCCCGATCTTAGTTCTCAGTCCGTAAATATGCGAATTAAATCGAATTATAAATATCCGATATGTTTCATAATTGCTTGGGATTTGTCTCCTTTTTTTCCGATTCTCTATTCGATCTTTGTTAACATTCCTTAAATATGCAACTTGGATCTAATCATGAATATCAGATATTTTTCATAAATGTTGGGGATTTGTCTCCGATTTTTCCTTTTAATGTCCTTTTGTGTAACATTGAAAACTTTTGATTAGGTAAAGGTTCATGAATATGTCTTCCATGTAACCACGATATTTCTTTCTTTCTTTGTAATCTCAAAGAAAAAGTTTATCAGTAATGTGAAGGCTTTATCATGATATTTAAAAATGAGGTGACTTTTCAGTTTTTTACTCATGAATAAAATACATGTAATGTTTCTTCATGAAGTGCATCAGGAAGAAACTTGTAAAAGCTCTGTGTAAAAGGGCGTTATTATTATTCAGGGTTTTGAAAAAAGTGCCTTTTTGCACTGTATATTTGTAATTTTCTTTATCTCTTTTCTGCTTCCCCCGATCTTCGTTCCTAGGCCGTAAGCAAACGAATGGGATCAAAAAATGAATACTCGATATCTTTAAGAAAACTTAGGGATTTGTCTCCGATTTTTCTTTTTATTTTAATTTTGTGTATTATTAACAATTTTTGACTAGGGAAACGCTCATGAATGTTTTCCAGCTAAAATCGATAAAATGTTTTTTGTTTAAATAGAAATGATACCACCTATCCATGATAAATTCGAAATATCGGTTTCGAATTTAACTTTTTTTTTCCTCTTTAGTAAGCATGCATACTCGTGCACAATGGTAAATCTATGTCTGCTAGAAAATTATAAACATACATGACAGGTAAACAAAAATGGCATGAAAATTGTCCGTAAGGCTTTCTCCCGATGATCAACTTCTTCCACTTGTAGAAAAATAAGTTAAAAAGTTGAATTAATTTCAATATTAAATTGTATTCTAATATTCATATCTTTCTGTTTTCTTCTGCCCGTTTTCACTGTCTATAGCACGTAAGTATGAATCTTAAACCGATTATAACTTCTTAAAAATTCTGTTCTTCTTTCTTCATACCTTTTTCTTGTGTTCATATTTGTGTCATGGTTTATTGTAAGGTTAATTCCAGTTTATAACACTTTTAACATGACGGACAAAGAAAGCGGACAAAATATACAGTTCCTCATTCTACCTTCAATAATTGCTATGGTAGACAAAGGTACATCCCTTCACTGCTTTTATGTAAAAAATGTGTAGAACAGGTGAATATGCATGTGACACCTGTTCTACAGATTTTTACATAATAGCAGTTCCTTTGTCTACCATAGCAATTATTGAGGGTAGAATGAGGAACTGTATATTTTGTCCACTTTCTTAGTCCGTCATGTTCATAGTGTAAGTAATAATGAATCAGAAATATATTAATGAACAGAGGGGTTATCAAACTAGGGAATGTAGAGTTGGAAAAATCCCATATTTCTTTATTTTGTTGTAATCTAAAAGAAAAAGTGTATCAGTAATGTAAGCCCTTTATCATAATATTAAAAAATGAGGTGACTTTTCAGTTCCTTTACCCATGAATATAATACATGTAATGTTTCCCCGTAAAGTGCATTAGGAGAAAAACTTTTAAAAGCGCTGCGTAAAAGGGCGTTATCATTATTCAGGGTTTTGAAAAAAGTGCCTTTTTGCCCTGTAAACTTGTAATTTTCTTTTGCCTTTTCTGCTTCCACCGATCTTTGTTCCTAGGCCATAAGCATACGAAAGGGATCGAATTATGAATATCCGATATCTTTTAAAAACTTAGGGATTTGTGTCCGATTTTTCTTTTTATTTAATTTTGTGTATTATTAAAAACTTTCGACTAGGTAAACGTTCATGAATGTTTTCCAACTTACATTAATTAAATGCTGGGGTGTTTAGAAATGCGACCAACTATCCATGATAACTTCGAAATCTCGGTTTGCATTTAACCTTTTTGTTTACATTCGGTAAGCATGCATATTCGTGCACAATGGTAAATTTATGTTTGCTAAACAACTGTAAACATACATGACAGGTTAAACAAAAAATGGGATGAAAATTGTTTGTGAGGCTTCCTCCCGATGATCAACTTCTTCCACTTGAAGAAAAATAAGTTAAAAGGATGAGTTTCATTTCCATATAAAAGTGTATTCTAATATTTATATCTTTCTGTTTTATTCTGCCCCTTTTCTTTGTCTATAGTACGTAAGTATGCAATTTATTCCGACTATACCTTCTTAAAAATTCTGTTCATCTTTTTGCATACTTTTTTCTTGTATTCATATCCTTGTCATGGTTCATTAGAAGGTTAATTGCAGGTTAAACGTCATAAATAAGTCAGAAATATATTAATGAACCGAAAGGCTATCAAACCAGGGAATGTAGAGTTAAAAAATCCCATATTTCTTTCTTTATTTGTAATCTCAAAGTAAAGTTGATCAGTAATGTAAAGCCTTTATCATAATATTGAAAAATGAGGTGACTTTTCAGTTCTTTTACTCATGAATATAATATATGTAATGTTTCTTCGTACTGGAAAAAGCACTTTGTAAAAGGACGTTATCATTATTCAGGATTTTGAACGAAAGTGCGTTTTTGCACTTTATATTTGGATTTTTCTTTATCTCTGATCTGCTTTCCCCGATCTTAGTTCTCAGTCCGTAAATATGCGAATTAAATCGAATTATAAATATCCGATATGTTTCATAATTGCTTGGGATTTGTCTCCTTTTTTTCCGATTCTCTATTCGATCTTTGTTAACATTCCTTAAATATGCAACTTGGATCTAATCATGAATATCAGATATTTTTCATAAATGTTGGGGATTTGTCTCCGATTTTTCCTTTTAATGTCCTTTTGTGTAACATTGAAAACTTTTGATTAGGTAAAGGTTCATGAATATGTCTTCCATGTAACCACGATATTTCTTTCTTTCTTTGTAATCTCAAAGAAAAAGTTTATCAGTAATGTGAAGCCTTTATCATGATATTTAAAAATGAGGTGACTTTTCAGTTTTTTACTCATGAATAAAATACATGTAATGTTTCTTCATGAAGTGCATCAGGAAGAAACTTGTAAAAGCTCTGTGTAAAAGGGCGTTATTATTATTCAGGGTTTTGAAAAAAGTGCCTTTTTGCACTGTATATTTGTAATTTTCTTTATCTCTTTTCTGCTTCCCCCGATCTTCGTTCCTAGGCCGTAAGCAAACGAATGGGATCAAAAAATGAATACTCGATATCTTTAAGAAAACTTAGGGATTTGTCTCCGATTTTTCTTTTTATTTTAATTTTGTGTATTATTAACAATTTTTGACTAGGGAAACGCTCATGAATGTTTTCCAGCTAAAATCGATAAAATGTTTTTTGTTTAAATAGAAATGATACCACCTATCCATGATAAATTCGAAATATCGGTTTCGAATTTAACTTTTTTTTTCCTCTTTAGTAAGCATGCATACTCGTGCACAATGGTAAATCTATGTCTGCTAGAAAATTATAAACATACATGACAGGTAAACAAAAATGGCATGAAAATTGTCCGTAAGGCTTTCTCCCGATGATCAACTTCTTCCACTTGTAGAAAAATAAGTTAAAAAGTTGAATTAATTTCAATATTAAATTGTATTCTAATATTCATATCTTTCTGTTTTCTTCTGCCCGTTTTCACTGTCTATAGCACGTAAGTATGAATCTTAAACCGATTATAACTTCTTAAAAATTCTGTTCATCTTTCTGCATATCTTTTTTTGTGTTCATATCTTTGTCAAAGTTTATTTAAAGGTTAATTCCAGGTTAAAAGTCATAAATAAGTCAGAAATATATAAATGAACAGAAAGGTTACCAAACTAAAGAATGTAGAGTTTGACAAATCCCATATTTATTTCTTTATTAGTAAATCATATAGCTCCGTTTAGTCTCATTTCACAACGCCCTCTATCGTCAGAGTCAGCAGCCATACATGTTAGCCTATGGAAGTGTACAACAAAAAAATCGTTAACAATTCATTTTTTGTTTAAACGAAAAGCACATCCACCCCGACTTACGTTATCACTAGCTCTTTCATTGGAACCCTCATGTCCCATTGACTTTTGAAAGTTCACCCACCGTAATTTAATCAAAATAGGTTGCAAGCTCGTCATTGCCTATAATACACATGTGAAACAAGTCGAACTTTGGACTCAGTTTGGCAAGCCATTTTAAGATTATAGGTCAAGCACACGAAGAATAAGAAGCATGAATTATCATCGATCACTTCTGCTTGGTTCATTATGTCTATTTCATCCAACCCCTTACCGTAATTGTTCCACTTAGTAAAATCAAACATTTTGCCGAGGTAAGCAAAAACATGAATATTCATGAACGGTCAGACAATACAGCCTTTTAGTACGTAAAGTATAGTGAATGGGAATGGGCGATGATCCGTCCAGGAGGTAGAGGTCAGTGGTTTGTGCTGGCAATGTTCCAGCGAGCGAAAATGAGACAATCGGAGCAATAGGTCAAAGATTTTTTTTTTTTTTAGTAATGTAAGGCCTTTATCATAATATAACAAAATGAGGTGACTTTTCGGTTCTTTTTATAGTCATGAATAAAATACATGAAATGTTTCTTCGTAAATTGCATTAGGAAAACAACTTGTAAAAGCGCTGTATAAAAGGGCGTTATCATTATTCAGGATTTTGAACAAAAGTGCCTTTTTGCACTGTATATTTGTTATTTTCTTTATCTCTTCTCTGCTTTCCCCGATCTCTGTTCCTAGTCCGTTAGTTTGCAAATTGGATCAAATTATGAATAATTCTGGAGATAATTATTATTGTTACATTATTTTGGTTAATGCATTCCACATAGTTTCGTTAACAGTCCGTTAATATCCAAATTGGATCTAAATATGAACATCCGATAGCTTTTAGAAAACTTAGGGATTTGTTGCCGATTTTTCTTTTAAATTTAATTTTGTGTATTTTTTTTTTTTGACTTGGTAAACGTCTAGAATGTTTTCCAGCTAACATTGATAAAATGCTTGGGGGTTTAAAAAATGCTACCACCTATCCATGATAACTTCGAAATATCGGTTTTGATTTAACCTTTTCTAAAACCTTCGGTAAGCATGCATCTTCGTGCACGATGGTAAATCTTTGTTTGCTAAACAATTGTAAAAATACATGACAGGTAAAAAACTAAATGGCATGAAAATTGTCTGTAAGGCTTCTTCCTGATGGTCAACTTCTTCCACTTGAAAAAAAAAAAAGAGTTTCATTTCCATATAAAAGTGTATTATAATATTTATATCTTTCTGTTTCTTCTGCCCGTGTTCTCTGTCTATAGGAAGTAAGTATGCATCTTTAACTTCTTAACAAATATGTTCTTCTTTTGGCATACTTTTTTCTTGTGTTCATATTTGTGTCAGAGTTCATTGTAAGGTTAGTTCCAGGTTATAAGTCATAAATAAATCAGAACTATATTAATGAACAGAAAGGCTATCATACTAGGGCATGTAGGGTTGGAAAAATCCCATATTTATTTTTTATTTGTAATTTCAAAGAAAAAGTTTAACAGTAATGTTAGGCCTTTATCATAATATTAAAAAAAAAGAGGTTACTTTTTAGTTCTTTTACTCATGAACAATATACATGTAATGATTGTCCGTAAAGTTTATTGGGAAAAAAATTGTAAAAGCGCTGTAAAAGAGCCTATTTGCACTGTATATTTGTAATTCTCTTCATCTCTGTTCTACTTTCCCCGATCTTCGTTTCTAGTCCGTAAATATGCGAATTCAATCGAATTATGAATATCCGATATCTTTTAGAAAACTTATGGATTTGTCTCCAATTTTTATTTTTAATTTAATGTTGTGTATTATTAAAAACTTATGACTAGGTAAACGTTAATTAACGTTTTCCAGCTGACATTGATAAAGTGCATTGGCGTTTTAGAGAAAATGCTACCACCTATCCATGATAACTTCGAAATATCGGTTTTTAATTTCACTTTTTTTTCCTTCGGTAAGCATGCTTATTCGTGCACAATGGTGAATCGACGTTTGCTAAACAATTGTAAACATACATGACTGGTTAAAAAAAATGGCATGAAAATCGTCTGTAAGGCTTCCTCCCGATGATCAACTTCTTCGACTTGAAGAAAAATAAGTTAAAAAGATGAGTTTCATTTCCATATAAAAGTGTATTCTATTTTTTTCTTTCTGTTTTCTTCTGCCCGTTGTCTCTGTCTGTAGCATGTAAGTATGCATCTGTAACCGATTATAACTTCTTAAAAGTTTTGTTTATTCTTTTGCATACCATTTTCTTGTGTTCATATTTGTGTCATGGTTTATTAAAACGTTAATTCCAGGGTGTAATTCATAAATAAGTCTGAAATTTTGTAATGAAGAGAAAGGCTATCAAACTAGGGAATGTAGAGTTGTAAAAATCCCATATTTCTTTTTTATTTGTAATCTCAAAGAAAAAGTTTAACAGTAATGTTAGGCCTTTATCATTATATTTAAAAAATGAGGTTACTTTTCAGTTCTTTTACTCATGAACAATATACATGTAATGATTGTCCGTAAAGTTTATTGGGAAAAAAATTGTAAAAGCGCTGTAAAAGAGCCTATTTGCACTGTATATTTGTAATTCTCTTCATCTCTGTTCTACTTTCCCCGATCTTCGTTCCTAGTCCGTAAATATGCGAATTCAATCGAATTATGAATATCCGATATGTTTCATAATTGTTTGGGATTTTTCTCCTTTTTCTGATTCTCTATCCGATCTTCGTTAACGCTCCTTAGATACGCAAATTGGATCTAATTATGAATATCCGACATTTGTCATAAATGTTTGGGATTTGTCTCCGATTTTTCCTTTTAATGTCCTTTTGCGTATCATTGAAAACTTTTGACTAGGTAAACGTTCATGACTCTCTTCCAGCTAACCACGATAGAATGGTTGGGTGTTGTAGAAATACTACCACCTATTCTTATATATGTACTCAGAATCTTGAACGAAAGAACCTTTTCGCACTGTATATTTTTAAATGTTCTTTTATCTCTTTTTACTGCTTCCCCCGATATTCGTTCCTAGACAGTAAGTATACAAAAGGGATCAAATTATGAATATCCGATATCTTTCATGAATATTAGTGATTTTTTTTCTCAAAATTCTTCCTCTGAGTTTCGTTAACAGTCCGTTAATATCCAAATTGGATCTAAATATGAACATCCGATAGCTTTTAGAAAACTTAGGGATTTGTTGCCGATTTTTCTTTTAAATTTAATTTTGTGTATTTTTTTTTTTGACTTGGTAAACGTCTAGAATGTTTTCCAGCTAACATTGATAAAATGCTTGGGGGTTTAAAAAATGCTACCACCTATCCATGATAACTTCGAAATATCGGTTTTGATTTAACCTTTTCTAAAACCTTCGGTAAGCATGCATCTTCGTGCACGATGGTAAATCTTTGTTTGCTAAACAATTGTAAAAATACATGACAGGTAAAAAACTAAATGGCATGAAAATTGTCTGTAAGGCTTCCTCCTGATGGTCAACTTCTTCCACTTGAAAAAAAAAAATTAGTTTCATTTCCATATAAAAGTGTATTCTAATATTTATATCTTTCTGTTTCTTCTGCCCGTTTTGTCTGTCTATAGTACGTAAGTATGCATCTTTAACTTCTTAAAAAATATGTTCTTCTTTTTGCATACTTTTTTCTTGTGTTCATATTTGTGTCAGAGTTCATTGTAAGGTTAGTTCCAGGTTATAAGTCATAAATAAATCAGAACTATATTAATGAACAGAAAGGCTATTATACTAGGGCATGTAGAGTTGGAAAAATCCCATATTTCTTTTTTATTTGTAATCTCAAAGAAAAGGTTCATCAATATTTTAAGACCTTTATCACAATATATAAAAATGAGGTGACTTTTCAATTCTTTTACTAATGAATATAATACATGTAATTTTTCGTCGTAAAGTGCATTAGGAACAAAACTTGTAAAAGCGCTTTATAAAACGACGTTATCATTATTAAAGATTTTGAACAAAAGTTTCAGTTCCATATAAAAGTTTATTCTAATATTTATATATTTCTGTTTTCTTCTGCCCGTTTTCTCTGTCTATAGCATGTAAGTATGCATCTTAAACCGATTATAACTTCTTAAAAATTCTGTTCTTCTTTCTTCATACCTTTTTCTTGTGTTCATATTTGTGTCATGGTTTATTGTAAGGTTAATTCCAGTTTATAACACTTTTAACATGACGGACAAAGAAAGCGGACAAAATATACAGTTCCTCATTCTACCTTCAATAATTGCTATGGTAGACAAAGGTACATCCCTTCACTGCTTTTATGTAAAAAATGTGTAGAACAGGTGAATATGCATGTGACACCTGTTCTACAGATTTTTACATAATAGCAGTTCCTTTGTCTACCATTAGACCGCCGGGTGAACCCTCAAAAGTGCCTTAGTTTTTGTGTTTTGTGACCCATCCTCGGCATCTACTTGAAAATGACCTCTAATATGTAGAAAAATATACTGAAGATGATGGTGCAACTCGTCAGTAGAAAAAACTGCACACAAATTAATAATGTCCAAATTAATTTTTAATAAATATGACAAACGCCCTCTTGGGTCCAGTCTGAGACAGCTGTGTATTATGCTATAGGGAAATGACTTGTATTGATATCGAGCAAAGCTGTAGTGCAGTCAAACTATTCCCCTGTCCCTCTTTCCTCATTCCTTCCCTTTCCCCTCTTTACTCATTCCTTCCCTTTCTCTCTCTTTCCTTATCCCCCTCTCTTTCTCTCCTTATCCTCTCTCATTCTTGCCCCCCACCCCTTTTTCCTCATTCCCCTCTCTCCCCCTCTTCGTCTCTTTCTTCCTCTTTCCTCACTCCCCCTCTCTCTCTCTCTCTTTATCCCATTCCCTCCCTTTCTCTCGTTTCCTTAACCCCTCTCTCTTTCCCATTCCCTCCCCCCCCCCCCTCACTCTTTCCCACCTCTCTATCTCTTTTTATGTCATTTTAAATTAAATAAATCACAATTTAAAACAAAGTTTGTAAGGTATGTTTAAACAATTATAATCTGGTTTCACATCAAATATAATTATGACATATTATTTTTAATTTATAATTATCTCATATTCTCAAAATACATGGTCAATAATATTGTAAGCCTGCTTGACTACATGGATACTGCTCTTCGGGTTGATGTAGAGAAATGATTCATCATCAGTTATACAACACATTGTCAATTCACATTAAAATATTTTCAATAACAAATATTCTTTCAAGCGATTACATGTACGTATGTTTCAGCACAAAAATACACATGACAGGTAGATGACAGGGTCGCGGCCTTTGCTATTCTTCTTCAGTCTAATATATATATCTAAATCATGTTCTTTAAAATTTCCAGTAGGTAATTTCATACATTTGTCCAAATGCCATTTGGTAAAAGTTATCTTTTTTATCGAATCTGGCGGAAATTGGCAAAATAGAGCATCGCAAGAATGGTCTTTACATAAAATTTCCAAAAAAGGCTTTACATTTACAAGTAATATTTTCAATAACAAACATTCTTTCAAGCGATTGCTCAAAAAGCATTACTACATGTATGTATGTTTTAGCAAAAACACAGATAAAATATACATTGTAAATAAAAATGTAAAATTCATGGATGACAGGGTCCCAGCCTCTGCTATTCTTCTTCAGTCTAATATACATATCTAGACCATGTTCTTTAAAATTTCCAGCAGGTAATTTCATACATTTGTCCAAATTCCATTTGATAAAAGTTATCTGCTTTATCGAATCTGGCGGAAATTGGCAAAAACAAGAAAGGTCTTTACATTGAATTTCCTAAAAAAGCTTTACATTTACAAGTAATGTGGCATACAATGGCTTAAATATTGTTCCCTCTTTGCCTTGATCTGTGCTCACGTGATTGTTGTAATGTTGCAGAAGTGCCTGTAGCAGCCCGCATGGTATCCTGGTTGGACATACCTTTATTGAAAATAAATAAAAGCAAGGCTCATTTAATATCATTTATTAAAAAAGAATAGGTCTATAGTTCTACGAGACAGACATACTGAAGTATTCATCAATACAAAACCTACAGTAAGAGTCGAATCTAGCATATAACTATCATCAAAATACAAATTGAAAAAATATCTTTGCTGACTGGTTACTGTCTCCAACTGGAAGTGAACGAACTGGAAATCAGTGACACTAACAGTGGAAATTATTCAGAACTGCTTAATAGAAAACGTAAGGAGGTGGTGTCACATATTTTTATGAAGTGTTTTTTTTTGTAGAGCATGGAGGGCATACGGTACTGTAATAAATTTTTCATCATGAATAAACAGATCACCAGGGCAAGGGCAAGGCTCATTCTCCAACACAAGTCGCGTATTAATTTAACTTTGTCAAATATTGACGGGGACTGGGGGCCTCACTATGCAGAATTTGTCAAACATGGTGGCCTGTACTTCAACAGAAGAAGAAGAAAAGAAAGAAAAACAAACCACTTTGATTGTGGAAATTTAGGGGGACAGTAGCCCCTACCCCCCCCCCCCCCCCCAAAAAAAAAAAAAAAAACCTACCAGTACGCTGTTCTCAGACGATACCGTAATCGATATGTGGACAATAAATACCCACATCAATTATGAAGACCTGATCTGTACTAATGTAGTATAGAATCAAGCTGACCAGTATCCAATTTGACTTGATCAACCACTTATTAACTTGGCTAGCTAGGCCTCAATTTCGGGAGCATAGAATTTGTTTAGAAAATAGAAATTACCCGGTAGATATTCTAATCTAGACTCCTTTTTTCCGATTCTAGTTGTAACGTTTAGGGCCGGGAAATAGACATATGACATAGACAAAGATCCCGGGTTCGACTCCCATCCTGGCGGATGTCTGAAGCCTACGTTGTGTGTTAACATGTCCCTTCCCTGTTAGACACAGGTTATGTCAAAAACACTCCATCCCTCGGATAGGACGTTAAATGGAGGCCCAGTGTACAGGAGAGTCACCACCCTTGCACGTTAAGAACCCATTGCACTATTCATATAAGAGTAGGGGGAAACCCCGGTGTAATGGTCCACCTGCACACCCCAATCAGGCAGAGTTGACTGGTCTAGTAGAGGGGTATACTAATCTAGATATATTTTTAGGCCTATTGTCAAGGAGGCAGATTATGAAGAAGAAGAAGAAGAAGAAAATGAATAGGATCAGAGTTATTCTGAACATGCTGAAATAGTTAATACAATAATTTCTTCGGAATGACATAGATCTAGGCCTACCTCTTTTTTGTTGAACTTGTTGCAGTTCGAACACCTCCCTGGTACACTCCTCCGCGCTCCGCCCGAAGCGCCGGGCGAGTACTGCTCTGTCTGCACTCGAAGTTGCAATTTTGTTTTCTAGTTCAAACCCAAAACTGACGTCCTTCCAAAGATCTGCACACTCCTTAAATTTTCTGTAACTCTTCCCACTGAAAGATATCACCTTACTGTGAGTCGAAATTGTATAAATGCAGCAAAAACCTGTGTTTTCCTCTGAATCATTCAGTTGTTGACGACATGATTACTACACCGGAAGCTCGAATAGCGCGCGCCAGTGGTACGTGCACAACACTGCCTGTGATTGGCTAAAAAGCTTGAAGCGCTGTAATTCTTACTTGATACATGCACAGTGATTGGACAACCTCCGTGAAAAAAAAGAAGATTTTAAGCACCTTTTTTCCATTTTTTGAGCTTATATGCATTGTTTTCGATTGACGAGTTGTGACTATGGTATCAAAATGTACTCTTTAGTAAATTCCACTATAAAAAAAGTAGATGCCGAGGCAAGGTCACAAAACTGACGAATTTTGGGGCTCACCCGGCGGTCTACATAGCAATTATTGAGGGTAGAATGAGGAACTGTATATTTTGTCCACTTTCTTAGTCCGTCATGTTCATAGTGTAAGTAATAATGAATCAGAAATATATTAATGAACAGAGGGGTTATCAAACTAGGGAATGTAGAGTTGGAAAAATCCCATATTTCTTTATTTTGTTGTAATCTAAAAGAAAAAGTGTATCAGTAATGTAAGCCCTTTATCATAATATTAAAAAATGAGGTGACTTTTCAGTTCCTTTACCCATGAATATAATACATGTAATGTTTCCCCGTAAAGTGCATTAGGAGAAAAACTTTTAAAAGCGCTGCGTAAAAGGGCGTTATCATTATTCAGGGTTTTGAAAAAAGTGCCTTTTTGCCCTGTAAACTTGTAATTTTCTTTTGCCTTTTCTGCTTCCACCGATCTTTGTTCCTAGGCCATAACCCAGCTAACACATAACGTTATCATAACATTTTCAAAAGGTCTTGAGAATGTCTTAAAAAGAACATTTCTTTAAAATGTCATTATAACATTTATAAAACATTATTGCTATTATGTTAAACATTATAAAAACATTTTTTTAATGTACCAATTCCGATGATTTTCGGGACATGTTTTAAAAACATCTTTTGAACATTATTGTAGAATGTTTAAAAAAGATCTAACAAACAGTCCACATGAAATGTTTTTATAATATCATAACAACGTTTTGAAGGAAGCAAAGAAACGTTTTCACAACATCTTTAAAATGTTATAGATATGATATAACAAAAACATTTAAAAAATGTTGTAAAAATATTGTAATCCTTACATTTAGACGTTGTAAAAATGTCACAAAAAAACATTTCAAAAATGTTTTTAACAAAACAATTAAAATAACATTTTTTGAACGTTTTTCAAAATGTTTAAAAAACATCTTACAAACAGTCCACATGTAATGTTTTCGTGATATCATAATAATGTTTTCAAAAAAGAAGAGAAACGTTTTTACAACATCTTTCAAATGTAATTGATATGATATAAAAAGAACATTTTAAAAATGTTGTTAAAATGTTGTAATCCTTACATTAAGACGTTGTACAAATGTCACAAACAAACATTTCAAAAATGTTTTTAACAAAACAATTAAAATAACATTTTTTGAATGTTTTTCAAAATGTTTAAAAAACATATTACAAACAGTCTACATTTAATGTTTTCATGATATCATAATAATGTTTTCCAAAAAGAAGAGAAACGTTTTTCTAACATCTTTAGAATGTCATTGATATGATATAAGCAGAACATTTTGAGAATGTTATTAAAATGTTTTAATCTTTACATTTAGACGTTGTTCAAATGTTACAAAAAACATTTCAAAAACGGTTTTTTGAATGTTTTTCAAAATGTTTAAAAAACATCTTACAAACAGTCTACATTTAATGTTTTCGTGATATCATAATAATGTTTTCAAAGAAGAAGAGAAACGTATTTACAACATCTTTTAAATGTAATTGATATAATATAAAAAGAACATTTTAAAAATGTTGTTAAAATGTTTTAATCCTTACATTCAGACGTTGTACAAATGTCACAAAAAAACATTTCAAAAACGTTATAAACAAAACAAATAAAATAACATTTTTTGAATGTTTTTCAAAATGTTTAAAAAACATATTACAAACAGTCTACATTTAATGTTTTCATGATATTATAATAATGTTTTCAAAAAAGAAGAGAAACGTTTTTCTAACATCTTTAGAATGTCATTGATATGATATAAGCAGAACATTTTGAGAATGTTATTAAAATGTTTTAATCCTTACATTTAGACGTTGTACAAATGTCACAAAAAACATTTCAAAAACGTTATAAACTAAACAAGTAAAATGACATTTTTTGAATGTTTTTCAAAATGTTTAAAAAACATCTTACAAACAGCCTACATTTAATGTTTTCGTGATATCATAATAATGTTTTCAAAAAAGAAGAGAAACGTATTTACAACATCTTTTAAATGTAATTGATATGATATAAAAAGAACATTTTAAAAATGTTGTTAAAATGTTGTAATCCTTACAGTCAGACGTTGTACAAATGTCACAAAAAACATTTCAAAAACGTTATAAACTAAACAATTAAAATAACATTTTTTGAATGTTTTTCAAAATGTTTAAAAAAGATCTTACAAACGGTCCACATGAAATGTTTTCTTTATATCATACAAATGTTTTCATAGAAGAAAAAAAACGTTTTTCTAACATCTTTAGAATGTTATTGATATGATATAAGCAGAACATTTTAAAAATGTTGTTAAAATGTTGTAATCCTTACATTTAGACGTTGTACAAATGTCACAAAAATAATTTCAAAAATGTTTTTAACAAAACAATTAAAATAATATTTTTTGAATGTTTTTCAAAATGTTTAAAAAATATCTTACAAACAGTCCACATGTAATGACTTTGTGATATCATAATAACGTTTTCAAAGAAGAAGAGAAACGTTTTTACAACATCTTTTAAATGTAATTGATATGATATAAAAAGAACATTTTAAAAATGTTGTTAAAATGTTGTATTCCTTACATTCAGACGTTGTACAAATGTCACAAAAAAACATTTCAAAAACGTTATAAACAAAACAAATAAAATAACATTTTTTGAATGTTTTTCAAAATGTTTAAAAAACATATTACAAACAGTCTACATTTAATGTTTTCATGATATTATAATAATGTTTTCAAAAAAGAAGAGAAACGTTTTTGTAACATCTTTAGAATGTCATCGATATGATATAAGCAGAACATTTTGAGAATGTTATTAAAATGTTTTAATCCTTACATTTAGACGTTGTACAAATGTCACAAAAAACATTTCAAAAATGTTATAAACTAAACAAGTAAAATGACATTTTTTGAATGTTTTTCAAAATGTTTAAAAAACATCTTACAAACAGTCTACATTTAATGTTTTCGTGATATCATAATAATGTTTTCAAAAAAGAAGAGAAACGTATTTACAACATCTTTTAAATGTAATTGATATGATATAAAAAGAAGATTTTAAAAATGTTGTTAAAATGTTGTAATCCTTACAGTCAGACGTTGTACAAATGTCACAAAAAACATTTCAAAAACGTTATAAACTAAACAATTAAAATAACATTTTTTGAATGTTTTTCAAAATGTTTTAAAAAGATCTTACAAACGGTCCACATGAAATGTTTTCTTTATATCATACAAATGTTTTCATAGAAGAAAAAAAACGTTTTTCTAACATCTTTAGAATGTTATTGATATGATATAAGCAGAACATTTTAAAAATGTTGTTAAAATGTTGTAATCCTTACATTTAGACGTTGTACAAATGTCACAAAAATAATTTCAAAAATGTTTTTAACAAAACAATTAAAATAATATTTTTTGAATGTTTTTCAAAATGTTTTAAAAATATCTTACAAACAGTCCACATGTAATGACTTTGTGATATCATAATAACGTTTTCAAAGAAGAAGAGAAACGTTTTTACAACATCTTTTAAATGTAATTGATATGATATAAAAAGAACATTTTAAAAATGTTGTTAAAATGTTGTATTCCTTACATTCAGACGTTGTACAAATGTCACACAAAAACATTTCAAAAACGTTATAAACTAAACAATTAAAATAACATTTTTTGAATGTTTTTCAAAATGTTAAAAAAATATCTTACAAACGGTCCACATGAAATGTTTTTTGTATATCATACAAATGTTTTCATGGAAGAAAAGAAACGTGTTTCTAACATCTTTAGAATGTTATTGATATGATATAAGCAGAACATTTTTAAAATATTGTTAAAATGTTGTAATCCTTACATTTAGACGTTGTACAAATGTCACACAAAAACATTTCAAAAACGTTATAAACAAAACAAGTAAAATAACATTTTTTGAATGTTTTTCAAAATGTTTAAAAAATATCTTAAGAACAGTCCACATGTAATGTTTTTGTGATATCATAACAATGTTTTCAAAAAAGAAGTGAAACGTTTTTACAACATCTTTTAAATGTAATTGATATGATATAAAAAGAACATTTTAAGAATGTTGTTAAAATGTTGTAATCCTTACATTAAGACGTTGTACAATTGTCACACAAAAATATTTCAAAAACGTTATAAACAAAACAAGTAAAATAACATTTTTTGAATGTTTTTCAAAATGTTTAAAAAATATTTTACAAACAGTCCACATGTAATGTCTTTGTGATATCATAATAACGTTTTCAAAGAAGAAGAGAAACGTTTTTACAACATCTTTTAAATGTAATTGATATGATATAAAAAGAACATTTTAAGAATGTTGTTAAAATGTTGTAATCCTTACATTAAGACGTTGTACAATTGTCACACAAAAACATTTCAAAAACGTTATAAACAAAACAAGTAAAATAACATTTTTTGAATGTTTTTCAAAATGTTTAAAAAATATCTTACAAACAGTCCACATGTAATGTTTTTGTGATATCATAACAATGTTTTCAAAAAAGAAGAGAAACGTTTTTACAACATCTTTTAAATGTATTTGATATGATATAAAAAGAACATTTTTAAAATGTTGTTAAAATGTTGTAATCCTTACATTAAGACGTTGTACAATTATCACACAAAAACATTTCAAAAACGTTATAAACAAAACAAGTAAAATAACATTTTTTGAATGTTTTTCAAAATGTTTAAAAAATATCTTACAAACAGTCCACATGTAATGTTTTCTTTATATCATACAAATGTTTTCATAGAAGAAAAGAAACGTTTTTCTAACATCTTTAGAATGTTATTGATATGATATTAGCAGAACATTTTTAAAATGTTGTTAAAATGTTGTAATCCTTACATTAAGACGTTGTACAATATTGTCACACAAAAACATTTCAAAAACGTTATAAACAAAACAAGTAAAATAACATTTTTTGAATGTTTTTCAAAATGCTTAAAAAATATCTTACAAACAGTCCACATGTAATGTCTTTGTGATATCATAATAACGTTTTCAAAGAAGAAGAGGAACGTTTTTACAACATCTTTTAAATGTAATTGATATGATATAAAAAGAACATTTTAAAAATGTTGTTAAAATGTTGTAATCCTTACATTCAGACGTTGTACAAATGTCACAAAAAAAACATTTCAAAAATGTTTTTAAGAAAACAAATAAAATAACATTTTTTGAATGTTTTTCAAAATGTTTAAAAAAGATCTTACAAACGGTCCACATGAAATGTTTTCCTTATATCATAGAAATGTTTTCAAAGAAGAAAAGAAACGTTTTTCTAACATCTTTAGAATGTAATTGATATGATATAAGCAGAACATTTTAAGAATGTTGTTAAAATGTTGTAATCCTTACATTAAGACGTTGTACAAATGTCACAACAAATAATTCAAAAATGTTTTTAACAAAACAAATAAAATAACATTTTTTGAATGTTTTTTAAAATGTTTAGAAAATATCTTACAGTCTACATGTAATGTTTTCGTGATATCATAAGAATGTTTCCAAAGAAGAAGAGAAACATTTTCGCCACATCTTTTTAATGTATATAATAAATAATACGATATTTTTTAAATATTGTAATACTTAAACTAAAACAATGTACAGAAGCTATGAAATTAATTTTCAAATATGTTCAAACATAGGCCTATTATTTCTTAACCAATGTAACAAATGATAATTAGAGTAAAAAAAATAATAAAATTTCATGGGCGTTCTAGAATCAAAACGTTCACACCAAACATAACGAAAGTGAAAACAAATAAACATTTTGTTTGTTGTTGACTGTTGACATAGTGTCCACATTGACATTTCTCGTTCCCCCCCCCCCCCCCCCGAATCCGCAGTATTTTTCCCAGCCGACCCTCCCCCCACCCCCAGCTTTGTTTTATTGACTTTTACGTGTAAATCGACTAAAACACGCACATTTCTCAATGAAATGAACGATTTTTCGCAACCTGGATATATAGCCTCCTACAGGGGCGGATCCAGCCCTCACCCCCCCCCCCCCTCCCTGAACAAAAAAAGAAGTGCTCCTAACTCCTCCCCCCCCCCGCTTATTCGCCTGCTGGCTGATTCGCCGCTAAAAAAATTCTCAAGATTTGCCCCACCCCCCCCCCCCTTTTCCGCCGGCTGGATCCGCCCCTAGTAGGAAGATATATATCCAGGTTTTTACGAAAAATCGTTTATTTCACTGTGAGATGTTGCGTGTTTTAATTGTTTCATGCGTTAAAGTAAATAAAGAATGTCAGAAGAATGCCGGGAGGGGACCCCATTTTCATTTTTTGTAAAAGAAATAAAATAAATAAATAACTATACCATTTGTTTTAAACCGGGCCCGTTAACCCTACCCCCCGTGGATCCGCGCCTGGCATCCAACGCAACCTCTGTTCCGCAAAACAATTGTCGTTTTGGTGATATTCTTTTCATGGCTATATTTCTGGCATCTTTAATATTCCTATATTTGTTCTCTTTCCTTTACCATTTTCATATTGTGATATTTCTTTCAGTTTCTTTAATACTTTTTCTTAATATTGATGGGTTTTTGCGGGGGAGGGGATGGTCAGTCACTAATTACTGCATGTTTATTTCTGCATCGGTTAATATAAATAGGCATATGAGAAGGCATAAATAGGCATGATATAAAAAACGATCGTGTGCATTGCCATGTCTTTGACTTCTTGACAACATTAAATAAAGGGCTGAGTTCTTACATGGAGGGGTCAGAAAGTTTGCAAAATGTGACAATAAAGAAGCGTGATAAGTTATACTCTTTTCGGGACCCCTTCAAAACAATTCGACCTAAAACTGTTCAAAACCCCATTTTTAAGCTAGGAAATAATGTTGGCGATGGTTGCCCAATCATCCGACGTAACATGTTGTTTGTTTTGGGAACATTGAGTAGTAATTAAAAGAATTTCCAAAGATTAATATTGATAAATGTTTTTGTGTAAATACAAATAGGTTTAAAAATCGGATTCGGACAATTTACTGGCCCTCCAAACTCAACTTTCCCTATAAGTATGTTGTAGAATTAAGATTTTATAAATTCTGTCCATCTTGATTTGAATTATCAGAAGAATTTGCTAAATCCTCTATTGTTTAATAACCTTGAACTGATCCAATAAGAAGGAATTGTAACAATTTGTTTTTCTAATTCTCCAAGAGTTTTAAATCATAATTGAATGACAGCTATAGAAACGAAGCTGTATACTGAAATACAAAAGTCTATACCTTCCTTCCAGACCAGGACAATAAAGCAATATACCAGGCAAGTAAGTAAACTTGCTAACAGAACTGATAAATTCGATTACAAAATTGATAAATTTGAAAAGGATTTTGATCGTTTAGTATTATTATATTGAATTTCCCACATCATTTTCAGTCATGATGTTGCAGTGTTTAAAAAAAAATCTATTTCTTGCATGTAGGCCTATACATTATTATTATCATATTATTATTATCAATATGCTACTGTTTCAGTAATCGCTTTTTATGGTTGATATTAGTTATGTCTATGTTATTCTGAACTATTATATGTTATTCATTTGTGTATTCATGTATTCAAATATGTTACTGAGAGATTGACTTTCAATAAACTGGCCTGTACGTCGGAGGGTCCAAAAAGGAAGAAAGGAAGACTGGAACTCAATTTAGGTTTGCTGCCATCTGGTGGCGTGGTAGAGAATGAAATGTCTAATTTCAATTTCAAATATCCCTTCAAATAATCTCAACTGTCAACTCTGCCATTTTGCAAGATTTGTCTTCCTTTAAAACCCATAGTATGGGGAAAGGTTAGATTAACACCAGGAAAGAAGAATTGCAATCATTTAACAAAGCGAGAAAGGATCGATGCAGTATTATTTACCAACCAAGCATAGCTCAGACTACGAAGTACGAGTACGAGTCCCACACATCCACTTATATGTGTGGGAAAATAGTCGGTCTGAAGAAAACGACCAACTTTGCACTGCACTGCAATGCACTGGATGGCTACATGTAGCTGCTGGAGGCTGTCGGCTGGAAGTCTGGAACTACTTTAAAGATCATCATTTTGTCAAGGAAGTGAGTAATACATTTCTATACTAAGTTTTTTATAGATCTAGGGTCTAGCCTCTAGGCCGGTGGTGTGTGTATTTGTGTATGGGTCTAATTATTAAATTAATACCTTCCTCACACTAGCAAGCATGCAGTGCTAGACTCCTAGACAGACAGTAGGGGCGCTGGTCCGAGAATGAGGATCGTCCTCATAAACAAGGATATCCTCATAAACGAGGACAAAATGCATCCTCAAAAATAAGGGTCATCTGCATTTTCGAGGACATTTTTTTTCATCGGCGCTCTGGGGGTTTCATGTTACAGAACAGCCCGCTGGCGATGCCAAAAATGGATTCCCCGGCGGAAAATAACCCTAGTTCACCGTCTACTTTTATGGGTTGTCCGTCTTCCCAAGGATTTATTGCTCATAATGTGAAGGTCTCTGTACAAAGTCAATGTAAAACTAAAATGCATCAAGAAAATCATTGCAGAATCTGTTTTTTGCATCGCCAATGCGCCGATCAAAAATATGAAACGTCTGCGAAAATGCAGACGGTCCTTATTTTTGAGGACGCATCTGTCTGTGTTAAAGAAGACGATCCTCGTTTATGAAGATGATCCTTATTCTCAGACCAGCGCCCCTACTGCTAGAGGTCAATACGTATATCGCATTAGCATTTACGCTAGCTTTGCTGGAGTGGTCTAGACCACACATTCTAGATTCTAGGTCATAAGTGGTGACGTGAGTAGGTGCATTAGCATTAGACTACTGGCTGTGTATTTAAAGCTGTGCTATTGATTCTCAACATTTCACTCAAAATCGGTACTTTAGAAGTTTAGTGACGATTGAATCTAGATCTAGATCTAGATCTAGGAGTAGGACTAGATGTAGGCCAAGGCTAGACCGATTCTATTTAGAGTCTACATGTAGACTCTAAATAGAATCGGTCTAGAAATCTAGTAGTAGATCTAAAATACAATTTTTTCAACTTTTCAATGTTTGAAAGAATATAATTACAAAATTCAAATTGTGAGTCCACTGTCGCCTTTCGGCATGATTATGTGCATCTGTGTGTTGAGAGTAATGTATTCAAATGCTGCCTAACAGTGCTAGAGGTCAATATGCATTAGCATTGACTCTTTATTAGTAGGGTGTCTGATCGCGCACCCGATGTTGTGTGCTAAAATTCTTCCCATAGAGATTTTTTTTTTTCAATTTTTTTTTTTCAATTCGAGATTCAAACCTTTATCTGTTGTGATCCTGAAGGTGATACTCAATAAATGAGGTTTCGTATGAAAGAGCGGGTGAATTGCAATATTTCCAAAGGGGCATAGCCCCCGAAATTCTAAAAATATCTTGGTCAAAACAGCAATTTAAACATTGTGTCCTGGCTAACTTTGAGGTTTGCCACTTTTGAGATATGACGCCCCGATCGATAAGTAGTCCCAGTCCTAAGGAACAATTCTATGTGCTTATATTTTCGCTAGCCCCCAGGGATCACAACTGATTACAGTTTAAAAATACCCTTCCCGCTATTTGGTGGATCAGCTAATTAGGGGGCGTGCGCTCCACTCAGTCCAAACCACTGGCGTACCTATGGGGGGGGCAGGGGGGGCAGAGTGCCCCCCCTGACGGGCTCCAGGGGAAAAAAGAAAAAGGGGGGGAAAAGGGGAAAGAAAAAAAAAAGGAAAGGAAAGGAAAGAAAAAGAAAAAAGGAAAAGGGAAGAAAAAAAGGAAAGAAAGAGAAAAAAGGAAAAAGAAAGAAAAAAGGAAGAAGAAGAGAAAAGGAAGAAAAAGGGAAAAGAAAAGGAAAGGAAAAAAATGGGGAAATTAAAAAAAAAAAAACCATGGCCGTACGCACCGGGGGGACCCCAGATATTGACCCCAGATATTTTGAAAACGTACAGTTTTTTTCCTGAAAATGTAGTGTAGGCCTATACCAAATCCCTCAATTCTACTTTTGAAAATGCAAAAGTACCCTCATGACCAGCTCGGTCGCTCGAACTCCCTTCACTCCTTTCGCTTTTGAGTTTCTTCGAAAACTTTTAACGCATCTTTCCCCCTCCCCCACCAGAAAAATATTCCGCATACGGCCCTGAAAAATTAAGACAAATGAAAATAGGAAAATGTAAGTGATATAACAAATTCGAAACTCTTCGCTGGCGCGAACTGCTTGCTAGCCTATTTTGCATTAAATGTTTTCACTTGCTCGTCCCCCTGAAAAGAGAAAAGGATTAGCATTGCCTAGAATACAATTGTGCCTGCCCCGACCTGCAACCATGGCAACAATAACACACAATGTATGTACCAAATGTTACTAAAAGAGACTAATTCATTTTTCTCGCTCGCTACGCTCTCTCGCGAATTAAATGAATATACATTGCTTTGGAAACAATTGGGCCCACCCTTGACCTGCAACAATATCATTAAAAATGGAAGAGTTTTTTCGCCCTCTCGCCAAAAAGGAATTGAATCGCGTTAAACGCGAATGCGTCCATCCCGACCTGCACCAATAAAAAACAAGTTTATTTATTAATTTCTATTAAAAGAGAATTCATTTTTTGCTTGCTCTCTATGCTCGCTCGCCAAAATGGAATCGACATCGCTAACATGCCCGCCGCAACATGCAACAACCAGTTAATAATTATGTACCAAACGTTATTCAAAGAAGTTTTGGTGTGCTCGTGCTCGCCAAAACGGAATTAACATCACCTATAGACATGATTGTGTAAGCCCGGACCTGCAACAAAAAAATCTGAAATTTATAATAATATAATAATAGCTCTATACAGAGCGAATTTATTTTAAATTTCTTTTTCACATAATATAAACAATAACACAACAATAATAAACGTAATGGTATAACAGAAATAAGCATTGAAATATCTTTGACATTGTTTTTAGTCATTGTAATGCAAAATGATTTAATTACAAGAAATGAAAAAAAACGAACCTACCTGAAAGCAAAGCTTGTTAGATGTAGGTTCGCACAATAGTAATTATACTTTATACATTTATAACTTAATTTTGAAGAAAAATTACGGAATAAAAAAAAACATGACAGACAATAGAAAAAACAAAAAATAACGAGACAAAAACAAATCAGAAACATTAGCAGAATGACAAGATGATGATGATAAATGAAGAATATAAGAATGAGAGAGTAAAAAACAGAAAAGGGGGAAGACATGCAGGAAAATAAAAAGAAGACAGAGAGAGGGGTTGAGGGAGACAAAGAAAGAGACAGAGAGGGAGAGGGGAACTACTTATTCTGATTCGTTTGCAGCAAAAAGTGCTTGAGGGCATTTCTTGTAATGTGCCAGGAAGGGCATTCCAATATTTTGGGCCAGTGAAAGTGAAAATCCTGCTGGACAATTGCGTTCTTGGCTTTGGTAGGTGATAACATTTTGCTATTCTCGTGGGGTAACTATATGGAATTCAGTATTTTTGTTAAACATATTTGAGAGAACTTGTGGCGATTCATTTTTTTCTAGTGTATACATAAATATACCCAAGTTATAGGAAAATAAGTCATGAATCTTCAAAACATTATTTGCGTGAAAGAGTTTATTAGTATGAGCGCGAAAATTGGTGTGACAAATGATTCACATTGCTTTCTTTTGCAATAAAAAAAATTCTATTTAGTTGAGTATTTCCACAGGTGCCCCACCAATTATAAACCAATTATCATTACAAAAAATTTGCTCGCTCGCTACGCTCGCTCGTCAAAATAGAAATAACATCGCTTTTAATAATCACGTCCCTGACATGGAACAATTTTTTTTTCGCTCGCTCGCTACGCTCGCTAGCTCGTGGAATTATGTGCCCACCACTGACCTGCTACAATATCATTAAAAAGAAAAATGTAGGGGGTTGCCTGCCCGCCAAAATGGGATTGACATTGCCTTTAACACGATTGTGCCCGCCCCCGACCTGCAACAATGAAACAAATTTTATATAGCAATTCATTGAGAGAAAGATGTATTTTCGCTCGCTAGCTAAAATGGGTATAAAATCACCCTAAACACAATATTGTTCCCGCGCAATGCATGGGACAATTGAACCAAGTTTAAGTGGCAATTATTACAAAATATGTGATTTTTTTTCTTGCTCGCTACGCTCGTTTGCAAAAAATGAAATTAACGTCGCTAACAAGTGAATGTTCCCTCCCCTGACTTGCAACAATACCAGTTTATAACCAAACGTTATTGGAAGATTTTTTTTTTTGCTCGCTCGCTCGCCAGAAGTGAAAATTAGCATCGCCTTTTTTGTTTGTTTCGGTCGCTTGCCCCCCCTGACGGAGTACCCATCTTCGCGTATAGTGAATGAAAGTATGGATAGCCGTTCCGCACAATAAACCCGTATGTGAATACACGTTATAGTCAATGGCAATATCGCGGAGACAACGTTGGCAAATGGCAATGCATAAAACAGATTCCGTGATGATTTTCTTGATGCATTTTACATTGACTTTGTATAGAGACTTTCATATTTATCTATGAGCGATAAGTCCGTCCATAAGAGCTTTGAAACACTTAAATTTCATGGTCAATAATTCATGTTCAGAATTAGACAGCCCGAGGGAATGGGCGTGTCATTGCCGGGACAAATTCCAAAATGACATTTAAATTTCGCGCGAAAATACAGTCCCTAGTCTTGAATTGGTCGCACACACCGACACAGTATTCCATGGTCAGACGAGCCATGCCGCAATCCTGAAATCGAGCCATCAATGTGCCTTCGAGCCAACGGTGATTGTAGGTGAAATAAATACATGCAATCTTTAAAAATCACAATTTGCAGCAAAGTATTAATTGATTAATAATTTAATAATTACCATACCGGTAGATAAGAGTTGTATTCCAATATTCCAATAACTTTATTTCCTAATGAGTAACGAAGTTACGATTTCAGTCTACTGTACAATCGACGAAGGGAAAATTAAAAAAAACGTTCAGACACCCTACTACTGTCAAACTTGCTGATCAGTCAGCCACAACGTATTCATTGTGTACATTAGTGTGCAATTGTGTGTAATCGCTGCCTCTCAGCATGTGTGGCGTAGTACAGCGCTAGAGGTCAATGTACACATTAGCATTGACTCTATTAGGGCTGCGACGTGTAGTCAAATGCTCGAGTACCCGCACGGTTGACAACTACTCGGGTACGATTTCTCGTACCTGAATATTCGGCCGCAAAAAAAAAAAAAAAAAAGAAATCTGTCCAGGCCGACGCTTACCCGTGCCTGGGTGAGCGGCGGCCGCTGGCATGGTGCCGTCAGTAAAAATGTTTCCCAACTCAAGCACTGTCAAACTCACCACTCAGAAACTGGGACCAAATGTCTTGATTTCTGTTAAAGGTAAAGACCAGTATTGGAAACGCCCCAATCTCAAAAAATGAAATGGAAGCTCTCATTACCAATCATGTGAAAGAATATGTTTTCACTAATACATGATGATAAAAAAATTGCCGGGAAACCGCCTACTAATTGATATATTTGGTAAATTATTATATCTATTTGACTGTGAGAGATATAGGGTAGTCCCATACATCTTTCTGTGTATAGTGCTTGTAACTTTACAAAGAATGGGCCAAATTTCTTATCATTTTGATGATTCCAGAACCTTGCAGATGCTAGATGCTAGATGATCAACCTTTTCTGATCGATTCCACAACGTTTCTTTCACAATGCAATCGCATGACCATAACTGGTCTTTACCTTTAAAACAGCATTGTTTACTGTTATTATTATTATTAAATCAGCGCCTTCAATTGCAAATTGCATGCATTTTCGGCGACAGAACTGGGATACTGCTGCAGTGGTATGGTGGTGGCAAAAAAAAATTCAAAAAAAATATAAAAAAGCATGGCGTCCGAATATTCAAGTATTCGCTTGTAAGCCTGGGAGTGTACTCGGGTACCTCATTACACTGTTGTGCACAGCCTTAGACTCTATGCTGTGATGGAGACCTCTAGCCCTGTACTATGTGCTGAGCGGCTTCAACTGCACACAATACACACATTGCACACAAATACGCACAATGAAAAGGAAGTGGCTGATCGGCAAGTTTGACAGTAGACTCACGATTTGAATTTTCAAAGGATTTTTTCTAACATTGGTAAGTTGAAAAATTGTATTTTACTGCTATTTACCCGGTAGGTGTCATCAATTGCCACTTGTACTGATTTTTAGTTAAAGCCCAAGTCCACTCCAAAAATAACTTACTTTCAATAGAACCAAAAAAATCAGACAAACCAATCAAAAAAGGTTTGAGCAAAATCGGATAACTAATAAGAAAGTTATGAATGTTTAATGACATGAAATACTTTGAAAATCACTACACAAATTGGCAACTCACTCATGAGTCTGTGACGTATGGTCCTCACTATCCACTAATTATTTTCTTTATATTGATAATATAAATTTCCTGTTTTCACCCTAAGAATCTTATTTCTTCACACCAGCATCCAAGTTAGATTGTTAGTCATGTGTTTTTGTGTGGATGCACAAATAAAGAGTAATTTTTGTCCAGTTAAATCATGAAAAATTAAATTTTTATAAACTATTTATATAAAAATCAATAATTATGAATAAACAATATTCAGAAAATAGTATCAATTCTTCAAAATTTATACAAGTTTTTGGGGAATGTCATGCATGCAATATGATGTAAGTCATATAACCTGGGCAAAGGCATGGGGAAATCAAGTTTTGGGGGATAAAAAGGGAAATTAATGTGATTAAACTATATGAAGCAATTGATAAGTTGTGAGGACATGACGTCACAAACTGATAACCATCTTGGCAATTTGTGTTGTGAATCTCATTGTTCCATAGTTTTACATACTTTTTCAAAAATTCATAACTTTCTTATTAGTTATCCGATTTAGCTCAAACCTTTTTTGATCGGTTTGTCTGATTTTTCTGCTTTTATTGAAAGTAATTTATTTTTCGAGTGGACTTGTCCTTTAACTTAGTTGACATGGTTGAGTTTTGTACAGTGGTGTTTGAAATGTTGAGAATCAATAGAGGTCCTCTAAACAGTTTTTAACACACAAAAAGTATACCGGTACTTGTGCTGCTAAATGTATGTGTGGATTATATTCCCTACTGTACTGCATCTATATGGCAGGAATATAGTCACCTACAGTACATGTACATCTGCGTAGTGCGTACCTACTACCTAAGTTAAAGGCATAACATTCAAAGTGAAAAATCAAACATGAATCTAATTAGAGTGATACTACAAGTACATGTACATGTAGGCCTAAAAAGTATAGAGAATGAGATTACTACTGGTACTTAAAGGTAAAGAGTAAGACCAGTATTGGCAACGCCCCAATTTCAAAAAATGAAATGGAAGCTCTCATTACCAATCATGTGAAAGAATATGTTTTGACTAATACATGATGATAAAAAATTTGCCGGGAAACCGCCTACTAATTCATATATTTGGTAAATTTATTTCTCTCATGGTCTGGTGAGAGAGATAGGGTAGTCCCATATACATCTTTCTGTGTATAGTGCTTGTAACTTTACGAAGAATGGGCCAAATTTTTTATCATTTTGATGATTCCAGAACCTTGCAGATGCTAGATGCTAGATGATCGACCTTTCTGATCGATTCCACAACGTTTCTTTCACAATGCAATCGCATGACCATTACTGGTCTTTATCTTTAAGTTTTACTAGTTGAGTAGTTCACAGATCCTTCATCCCTAGACCGAAAATTTCTGTCTCTTTCATTCATTAGCCTCTTATTCCGGTATGGTTGGCTCCTCTCTTCAGAGACAGAAGCCAGCCATAGGGTCTCCTGTCAGAATTCGGTGAGACGAACGTCCCACCAAGAGTGCCAACAAACTTTGGATTTAAATTTCATTGTAACAGATTCACTTTCAATGCATTTATGTAGTTGAAAATTAGGCCTAGGCTAATATACATCAGTTTCACTTAACAGATTGACCGTATGATGTGTTTGAGGGGTCTTTTTATCTTCGTCAAAATTGAACTCCGTCTTGAAATTCTTGCAGTCGTATTTTAAACTGTTACTGTCAATGGATGACGTCATTTTCCTTCATGACAGGAGACCCTATAGCCGGCTTCTTTCTCTAAACAGAGGCTAACGAATGAAAGAGAAAGAAATTTTCAGTCTACTTCTTCCCTAACTCCAGGGAGCACCATAACCAGAGCCTGCATCGGAAAATGATTCAACAGCGGGGAGGGGCACATTTTTTCGAAATGTAAAGAACTTAAGAAGTAGTAATCACATTTCGACTTACAACGTTTTTCGACTTCTCTGTGGATCCGGACAACCACTTATAATTATAATTTGAAGACGTCTTCGATAGGAAAAAGGGCGATTCCTCGTCCTAACCCAATTTATCCCACGTTGTGTATTGTTGATTAAAGGGATCATTTAACAATGTTAAATCTGAGATGCACGACCCTACGTGTTATCATTGTCTGTGATATGGCGATATATTGAAGCCCTAAGAAAATTGCGCTTCAAAATGATCAAGAAGTGCCTCAAAAAAGTAAAAAACCTTTGAATGACAGGTTTGACCAATGACCATACTCGTTTTCATCAATAGACTGTATTATGAAAACCGTTTGGCAAACGCAAAATTTGATTTCGATTTTCAGTCATAAATATCTTGATAATCAGACAGGCGATCGGCTTGCATTTTCAAGCAAACGGTGCTCTATACATGTAGCATGAATATTCGTATTTGCTGCACCGCTACCGTGCATGAGAACTGTTTCTACGCCAAGTTGAATCAACGATATACACTGTACATACATGTACAACATGGATGAATTGGTTTAGGACAAGGATTGAATCACCTATATTTGCCTCTCATTTTTTTATATTCAACTTTAGGTGGAAAATTATTCACAGTATCTTGGTTTTGGTTTTTGTCATGCTACTGACCTGCTGAAAACAAGAAACTCTAACAAAACCCGTTTTGGGGGGCTCACCATAACTGGAATAGGGCTTTAAGAATTCTAATACCATCAAGAAATGGGATCGAATATTTAAGATTATACAACACCTACATGGATCCTTGTCATTTGATTGCAGGATTGTTGGTCACATGATATTCAATAGATGTTCTAATTGCACAGGCGTGCATTTTTGGTTATATGACTGCGTATCCCTGCGTGTATCTGATGCAAAGGCAATCTGAATGTAATTGAGAAGACTTGAATCCAACTTTAATTTATCTTTGATATATAAGGAGTAAAGCATTATTTGTTGATTAGCGTTCTATTAGATCTTCTTTGATGTTTTATAAAACAAACAATGAATGTTTTTCATTCATTCAATAGTGCAAATATTTTCATTCGTTGAAAGATTAGCATTATTTCTTTCAACTCATGAAAAAATTCGCACTATTAAACTCATAACCATTCATATTACACACCAAGAGGTACAATCATCACAGCATCTATTGCATTGCTAATCAAATAGTGTATAGTGAAGAATTCATGTAGATGTACAATGTACACTGTACAGGTACATATAATCATGAATTAGAACAAAAATGGAAGCTGGAATGGAAAATGAGCTCAGAACTTTACTTTAAGTATGGCTCTTTTTTATAGACCTATCTAGAAGGCCAAGTGCACCATAACATCAACCCTAACATGATTTGAATCTAGATAGAGAAAAATCAAACAAGCATAACACTGAAAATTACATCAAAATAAGTTTTAAAATAAGAAAGTTATAGCATTTCTAAGTTTACATTTTGTTATGCAGAACGTGGTCGGTATGCAAATGAGGAGCCAATGATGTGATTGATGTCACACACCCACTATTCCACATGTGTTTTATTGTATATCAAATTTCAAATATCTCAATTTTGTATAGATTTGATAATAAAGAAGTCAAATTCTGAATTGAATCACAATAAGTTACAATCATGGTTTGTTCTATGATAGTTTTACATTTGTGGAGCAAAAAAATTGAAAATTTGAAATGTTGTACAATAAAATACAATAGAATAGTGGGTGTGTGACATCATAGGCTCACGCATGACAAAATGGGTATACTGACCATGTTATGCATTAGTGTTTTGTGAAAATACATGTTGTACATGTATGTAAAACTTTAAAATGCCATAACTTTCTTATTTTACATCATACTTTGATGAAATTGTTAGTGTTGTGCTTGTTTGATTTTTACTTAAAATCAACTTGAAGTCCAGTTGGACTTGGCCTTAAAAGCTCCTTACATACTGTATGTGTAGGTCATTTATGACAACCACTCTTTCCCCTTTTGTACATTACTAGTGGAGTTAGTTTAGGCTGCATTGTACATATATGATGTACATGTATGTACTGTACATGTAGTGCAAGCATGTAGTAGTTTCAGTGATGTCCTACAGTGACTGGGGAGTGGCCTTGTGAAAGGCATTGGTATTTGGCCAGAGGCTTAACCTCATGACCCCATGTCCAAGCATGGACCTACAGTACTATGTCCAGTCCAGTCCCTGCATACACATGTACACTGTACAATGTACAAACAATCAGGAAAAAAGAACAAAAAATGAAGCTGGAATGGGAAATGAGCACAATATTTTACTTTAAGTATGGCTCTTTTTATAGACCTACTGTATCTTAAAGGCCAAATGCACCCTAACATCAAGCTGATTTGCATAAGTAGAGAATAATCAAACAAGCATAACACTGAAAAATGTCATCAAAATAAGATTTGAAGTAAGAAAGTTACAGCATTTTTAAGTTTTACATTTTTGTTCATAAAACAGTGTTACAAATAACAAGGTTGGTATGCAAATGAGGGAGCCGATGATTTCACACACTCACTGTTCTTTATGTATTTTATTATATGAAATTTCAGGTATTTCAATTTTTTTCATCAATTTAATAATAGAGAAGTTCTCAATTGAATCACAGAATACAATCAATAATGATGATTTTACATGAGAAGAAAACCACTGGTATGTTTTACATCAGGCCTAAAATAAAAACTTGTTGTATTTCCCTTTGCGACCGACCCAAAAATCGGAACATTTACGGTCAGCATTTTTAGAAATTATTAATGAATACAAAAATATGTATTTTGTTTGTTGGAATAAATGGGATATAAATGCATAAAATCATATTCTCAATCGTCTTCTGCCCTAGTTTCAAAATCCTATTAGCGTAAACATCTCGATCAACACACCATTGCAAACAGCTTGCAACGAACACTCACGTATCACGTATCACGTTCACGTTCACGTATTGCGCCCTTTCGTGAAACAGGTCACCCAAATCTACGAAGTGTTGGGTTACGTGACCCAACAAATAGTTAATTTGCTATATGCAATCTACGAAAGCTCACGTAAATTGACGCTGGCGTTTAGAAAAATAATGCAAATTGTCATTGAGAAGAGACTAATAGCAAAAAAGCTGCTTGTGTAACTCTGTGGTTTACTACAGACGCAGATCCAGGCCCCCCCCCCCCCCCGGAAAAAAGGAAAAACAGAAAGAGAGAGAGAGAGAACGAAAAGAAGGGAAAGAGGAGAGAAAGGGAAATGAAAGAAGAGAAGGGAAAAAAGAAGGAGATCGGGGGGGGGGGGGAAGGGAAATCCCCCGCCCCTCCCCCACATCAAAAAATAAGAGAGAAGGATCGAAGGAAAGGGGAAGAAGAGAAGAAAAAAAAAGGGGGATATCAGTTAAAAGTTTCCCGCCAACAAGTTGTAGTTCGGTGGGGGGGGGGGGGGAGGCTCTTGCCCCCGCCCCAAAAAAATGGGGGAAGGAAAAGAAAAGGGTGAAAAGAGGAGGAGAACAGTTGCGATTAATCCCGCCAACAACCTGTGGATCGGGGGCCGAAAGGGCCTTGCCTCCCCCTTGCAAACCTGAAACAGAGAGAAGGAAGGGAAAGGAAAGGAAAAAAAGAGAGAAAGGAAAGGAAAAGAGGAGATAAAGGGAAAGAAAGGTAGCTAGATATGATAGGCGCTAGGCCTAGGCGCAGTGCAGTGTGACGTCATGACTAGTCTTAGTAACAATCGCTTGCAATTTTTAAAATATTGATTAAACACTCACGTCACGTTTTGGTAGACGTGATCATTCGTGTTTTACCAGCGTGGAAAACAACGAATAGGTGGCCCTACACTTCGTAAATTAGAGTCACCTATTTTACGAAACAGCGCAAAACGTGATACGTGACACGTGATACGTGAACGTGAGTGTTCGTTGCAAGCCATTGCAAACCATGGATTATTGAGGTGAAAAAGATATGAATGAAATAATGACGCTGAAACACATGTATTATAGCATTAAAAACTGAATTCGGGCCAGTGAGTGTGTGACATCATAGGCTTGCTCATTTGCATACAGACCACTTTATGCATTTACCGGTAAATTATAATCACTGTTTTGTGAAACTACAGTACTGTACATACATACTACAGAGTACAGTACATGTAAAACATTAATAATGCCTCATAACTTTCTTATTTTACATTATATTGTGATGAAATTGTTAATGTTATGCTTGTTTGATTTTTACTTCAAATCAACTTGAAGTCCAGTTGGACTTGGCCTTAAAGCTCCTTACATACTGTATGTGTAGGTCATTTATGACAACCACTCTTTCCCCTTTGGTACATTAGTGTATAGTTACATGTAGTTAAGCCTGCACTGTATCTCTTTGGTAGTGCAAGCAGCTGGTATTAACTCCTTGGTGCAAGCAATGCATCCAAACAGTGGCTGGGGAGTGGCCTTGTGAAGGGCACTGGTATTTGGTCAGAGGCTTAACCTCATGACCCTATGTACAAGCTACTTGGTGCTCCATACTCCTTTCACATTTGTTTTGCTTAAAGGTAAAGACCAATATTGGAAACGCCCCAATTTCAAAAAATGAAATGGTAGCTCTTATTACCAATCATGTGAAAGAATATGTTTTGACTATTAATACATGTACATGATGATAACAAATTTGCCGGGAAACCGCCTATCGGTACTAATTGATATATTTGGTAAATTAGTTTATCTATTGGGATGTGAGAGATAAATGCACGTGTCGCACACGTGTGTGCGTAGTCTCATATTCATCTTTCTGTGTACAGTGCTTGTAACTTTACCAAATAATAGTAACAATGTCGTTTTTAGAAGAATGTGTTAGATCATTAATGTAAATTAAAAACAGTAGAGGACCTAGGCTAGGATAGAACCTTGTGGTATGCTGTGTGTAAAAGTTAGATGAATTATTATTATAAACTACATATTGAAATCTATTAGAAAGATTACTTTCAAACCAAAATGACAGACAAATTGGAGTGTCGTTCTAGTTTCGGAGTGGTGAGTCAACACACAGATTACTGAGCTGGGAGACATTGCCAGGCATAGTGCCAGGTGGAGGGGCATAAATCAAAACTTTTAAAAAAAATATATATATAGATATATATAACAAAATTATTATTTTTTTTTAAATTAAAAAAAAGGGAAAACGAAACCGTCCAATTGAAAACGGAATCCGCCATGGGCGGTCGGATACCAGACGGTTAAACGTTTGACTACAGCACTATAAGAAATTTAGCCCAGTCTTGGTAAAGTTACAAGTACTGTACGCAGAAAGATGTATACCGTGTGAGTCGAAAAAAAGTTTACACCTAGAAAATTGATAATTATTTTTAAAATCCTCTATAAACAATAAATTAGTATACACCTTATGAAAGAGTGTTTTATCCCAAATCATTTGGTATCATTTTTGTGTGGTATGTGTTCACGCTTGGATGAACAGGAGGCATTGTTTGCGAGAGTGCAAAAATTGACTTGCGCCAAAGTGACTGCATACAGCATGTATTATGTTGGGATTAGCAGAGTGAGGGAATGAATTGAATGTATCAAATGAAATGCATTGCAAATGCTTTTTGCAGAAGCAAAGTCACACACGCGCACAAATGTTTGTTGATATTTTATATTCTATATTTGATATGTGTGGCATGTTTAATTTTTTCAGGGATGTTATTTGGATCTGCAAAAGCCGATTTAATACCCAAATTCCAATTGTTTTATTAAAACATCAGATAAGCAACTTTGGCGCAAGTCGATTTTCGCACTCTCGCAAACAATGCCTCTTGTTCATCCAAGCGTGAACACATACCACACAAACATGATACCAAATGATTTGGGATGAAACAACCTTTCATGAGATGTATAATAGATTACTGTTCATAGATGATTTTTTAAATAATTAGCAATTTTCTAGGTTTAAACTTTTTTTTGACTCACACTGTATGGGACTACCCTATATCTATCCAGTCCAGATAGATAATAATTTACCAAATTCATTAATTAGTAGGCGGTTTCCCATCAAAATTTGTATCACGTATTAGTCAAAACGTATTCTTTCACATGATTGGTATTTAAATTAGATTTCATTTCATTTTTTGAGAGGGGGGGGGGGGGGCATTTCTAAAGCTGGTCTTTACCTTTAAAATTTTGCCAGAATGAAAACAAAACAGTACTACTAGATGTCCAGTCCATGCTAAACTCCTTACATCTTCCTCTCTAGGTGTTAAATGCTAGTTCATGTATATATTACTTGTAAATACATAGGGCCAGATTAATTCCGGAGGGGGGTTCCCTGTGTAGAAGGTGATTTTCATTGAAAGTAGTGATATAAGAGCAACCAATTAGGAGCTCCTTGGAGCAACTAAAAAGTGGTTTCTTTTACTCAAACTGATACCTGACCTGCAGCCTTTTCACACAGGGGTAAAATTCATATCTAGAAGACTATCAGTCTTTTCACACACAGCTAAAATTCATTGTATCTAGAAATGATTAGTATAAACGTGTTTAACTCAACAGTTGTAAACATGTTTATAGAAAATTTTCCCTGTGTGAACATCGTTTATACGATGTTGGAATAGATCAGGCCTGATAAAAACCCGATTTAAATCGGTTTCCCGATTTTTTCCTGATTTTTTTTTTCTTCCCGATTTAAAAAAAAAAAAAAAAAAAAAAATCATTTTTTTTTTTTTTTTTTTTTTTTTTACCAATTTGTTTTTCTTACCTATTTTATCCTGATTTCCCGATTTCCCTCTTATTTTCTCTATTCTTCCCTATTTTGCCCTATTTTTCCCCCAATTTTCTTACTCGAAACGGGGAATGGTGTTAGATGCCATTTTTTCCCCGCGAATCCTCTTTTTTTTTTTTACTCAAGGGGGCGTGGTTGATGGGAAAACAAAAAACCTATTTTTTTTTTAGTGGTCACTATCACCCCTGATAGATACAAAGTCGCGATTCATACGCCCCTAAAAGCAGGCTGCAGATACAAAGTTTGTATCTAGAGAGCTTGGCATTTTGTGTGTGAACGGTTTTTCGTGTTTAAACGTGTTTAAACTGGATGGAGCGAGCGCTCTGTTTGATATGACCTGACCTTCAATGCGCAATGGCGCTACTGCGCATTTAACGAGCAGTAGTTAATCCGAAAACGATTAACAATCGCAACGAAATTTCTGTGTGTGAATTATGTCGTATGTACAGGTGATTAGTTTAAAGCCCTTTAAACTAATCATGTTTATAGAATTTTAGCTGTGTGTGAAAAGGCTGTTGAACTGATTGGCTTAAAGCTGTGTAACTAAACAGCTTTAAAGAAAATTGTTCAGACAGATACGAAGTCGTGATACATACGACGGTCAAAGCAGGCTGCAGATACGAAGCCCGTATCTAGAGAGCAAGACGTTTTGTGTGTGAACAGAAATACGTCCTTAACTAGGCCGGGCACTGCTCTTTAAACGCTCAGTAGGGCCATTGCGCATTTATGAGCAGATGCGCAATGGCCCTACTGAGTGTGTGAATCTTGAACGTCCGCACTGAAATTTTCTGTGTGTGAATGAAATGAAATAAGGCTGATTAGTTTAAAGCTCTTTAAACTAATCAGCTTTAAAGGATTTAACCCCTGTGTGAAAAGGGAGCTACATGTCCATGTGTAGGCCTACATACATGTATATAGAAAATTAGACAGACTGTAAATACTTTAAGGGAAATAAAACCCAAATAGACAACTATTCTAAATTAAAGCAGGAAAACCAGAGAAGCAAACTGATGAAAGTTTCAATTAAAAAAGTTATGAATTGTTGAAAGTTGTAATCACTATACGTATGGGCACTTCGAATTGGCTGAAGCGGTAATGTCAATGTGATGTGATGTAGTGCGGGACTAATTTCCCATCTGTTCCAACATATGAAATAAACTACATGTACAGGTCTACATGTAATGTATAATGAATGTTTAATGTTTAAAACATGTTCAATTGGAAAAAAACAAATTGTGATTACTCTTTTTTTTCCATCTTTTTTTTCTTCATTTTCAGAGACATGGGCAGAAGTCTGCAAATAAGCACTTCCAGACTTGGACTTGGACTCAAAGTGAATCAGGACTTTGGATATGCTACCTCTGTGTGTTTTTTTTTTAAATTTTATCCCACAGAAAGTTTGTCATGGAATTGAGAGGGGGGGGGGGGTGCAATATAGTGTTAATCCACACTTTTGTGAAAAATGAGTTACATCCATTTCCATCAGCTTTCTCGATTGTTCTTCATCTTGGACTTGGACTTGGACTCAAAGTGAATCAGGACTTTGGATATGCTACCTCTGTGTGTGTTTTTTTTAAATTTTATCCCACAGAAAGTTTAACATGGAATTGAGAGGGGGGGGGGTGCAATATAGTAATAATCCACACTTTTGTGAAAAATGAGTTACATCCATTTCCATCAGCTTTCTCGATTGTTCTTCATCTTCTGACAATTAAAAAAAAAGGAAATCTACTGATTAATGGGCAAATGAATAAATATTCTTCTCCTGAAAACAAGCAATTATCTGAACACAAAAGTAACTCCCCCTTAATCAAAATGGCCTAGCTTTTTAAAGAAAAGGTTTTGAGCAAAATAAATTGGCAGGAGTGTTCCTATTTATTGACTAACTTTTCTCCAGAAATAAAATTGCTCCATTGAGTAATGCATACCGGTAAGTGGACAAACAGGCAAAATTTTCACTCTTCAAAAGTCACAATGGTTATGTTTATGCTGTTTTGACAGTACATTTTAGCTTTTCTTACACTATTTTTAAAGTTTGCTCACCCAAGCATGACACGATTACAACCTCTTGAGTTCACACAACTTGTAATGATACATTTTGGTTTAAAAATTGTTAATTTTGCTCACCCAACAATAATATTGAAAAAAAGTGTTGGGATAGGTGTAAGGGGGTCAAGCAATGGATGATAAACAACAACAACACAAAAACATGCACCAGAAACCAAATTCGCTAAAATCAGATTTTACAGAATCCCCTAAATGACCCTTTGTGTATGACTTTTGAAAAGTGACAGTGACAATTTTCCCTTTAATGCTTGCTCACTCGTGCATGACTTGGTGGATCAATCATATCTTCACAGAAAAGTTAGTCAATAAGTATAGGAACACTCCTGCCAAGATAATTTTGTTCAATACCTTGTCGTTAAAAAGTTACGCAATTTGGATTGAGGGGGAGTTACTTGTTGTGTTGTGTTCAGCATGAAAAATGTGCTAACCCATGCTGATGCATTCCATTCTGGAGGCGCCCATGACAGATATGGTTTGGTAAAGAAAAGTGCATAATTTGTCCAAAAAATGAATTCCATTCTGCAAAAAACACAAGGGATCTGACTTTCAAGATACAAGTATGTAAATGTATTGTTTGTGTCTAAAAGGGAGTGAGTTGCACAAATATGAATTTAAATTATAGTTTTGGTCATTGGAGGATAGCACTGTAGTCATTTAATTTTTTTGGAAGTGATAATTTTTTCAAATGATTACCAGTTTAGATAAAACGTAAAGGTAGCTCGTTGTAGACAGAGATTCATCAGGTTTCCATGTATAATATGCTACCCTCCATTATGCTATGGTCACATTACCCAAAAGTAGCCTGCCCGGCGGCTGCCCGGCCACTGAGCGGCGGCCGAGCGGCGGCCACCCAGGCACCGCTCGTTTTTAGGGCATCGCTCGGTCGCCGCTGACGTTTTAGCTCGGAGTTAAAATTTGGGCGGCGCCTGCTCACTTTTCACTCGCCGCCCAAAATACGCTCGGTGCCTGGGCGGTTGCCGCCCGGGCACCGACCTAATCGCTGGGCAATGCCTAATTCCAGCAGCGACCAAGCAGGCTACTGATCGGTCGTTCGCTGCCCTGATTTGTGACCATAGCTTAAGTCAGATCTGATTTCACCCAAGTTTTATTCATCATTACTTGTGGCAATGCAATGATTAAGTACCTTTACCAAAGTGAAGAGTAAACATCAGCCTTGGAGTTGGCACCAGTGTAACCATTGTAAACTCTTTCAGGAAGCACTCATGCATTAACAAAGGCAATCGCATATTTTGTACGGAGAGGGGGGAGGGGGGAGGAATTGACACCCCCCCCCCCACAGTAAGGATAGGGTTAAAGTTGGTCTTGCATGAGGCTTCCTGAAACGGTTACACTGGTGCTAACGTTAAGGCTAATGTTTACTCTTCACTTCGGTATTTAATTAGTGCAGCACCACAAGTGCGATGATAAATAAAATGTTGGTGAGCGTGAAAAACCAGTTCTTATTACAGGTGACTCTACACTTTTAGAGGGCAGTGTATTTCACTCAGCGTAAATTTAAATTTGAGTTACTACTTAACATTGCGGAACACTTTTTACACTGTTTCTTGTTGGTTAGCACTATATTGGTCTAAAAAAAGCATTGATTTTTTTTTTTTTGGGGGGGGGGGGGGGATTGTTTAAAACTTTATGTCATTTTCGAAAACTTCAAAAATATTATCAAAAGACACACTTGGGGGTTTACACTTTATTGCACCTACGCCCTCGGCTAGAATAGTATTTTTAATTAGCTCAACTTGAACCATTCTTAGTAAGATTAGAAATGTACTTATTAATTACTGTTTTGTAGTTATTAACCACTTGACTGCTACCCACAAACATGTACACGTTCTCGCTCTTGCATGCCTGTTCGTACCACGTACATGTACGTGCTTAGGGCGTTGCACTTTCAAGACCGTAGCACTGCATAATGCAATCCCTACTGTGTAATTAACACTGCAATGATGTTATACAGGTCTTGAACAGTAGATGGCGCTCTTCCAAAAAAAATCTTGTTTTTGATGTGTACAGTGTACAGTTTTTGTCAGGTTTTTGTACAGTACAAAAATGCTGTAGCACAGGGGGTATGAACTCGTTTTAAGCCAATAGCAGTCAAGTGGATAAGCTGTGGAAAAAATGGACAAAACATTTGATTAATTTCATAATTTGCAATATGTTCCTTAATTGCAACATATTATTATTGTTATTATTATTAGCCATCAAGTGATATGATAATAATAACAATAATAATAACACATGTAATAGTGAAAATTATATCGCAGAATGCATTTTGATAATTTATCATTTATTTTTAAAGTTATAATCCATTATATGCCATTGTTACATGTACTATTATCAAAGCCATAGTTACAAGAATTAGTTGTTGGTATCAACTGTTAACCCTAAAAAGCCAAGTCTTATGAACCCATCTCACAGCTGAGGGGGGTGGATCTCCACCATAAGACCTTGACGGTCAACCGCGCATTCGCCATAAAAGTTTGCATGCACGTCACCCACAAAGTAATGTTCAAAACTGTATACCAGTAGTCAATTTCATTAATTCAATAATCAATTGATTATGCTGATTTATGCTTAAGTTCTGAATTTTGCTCTACCGATACTGCCAATTTTGTGTATAGGCACTCTCTGTAAGACTGATCAAATGTTCTTTAAAAAAAAATTGGTATCAAAAGTTTTTTTTACCGCATGTTTTATTGTTTGTTTGTTTTTCTTACTATTTTCTTTGTTTTACAATTTTTGTTTTTTATTGTTTTCTTTAGATGGAATTTGTCAATGACACTTTTACAATCATAAACAGCATGGAATCGATTGATTTTAATCAGTAAAGGCAAGAATAATATACATTTATGAATTTTGGCTGAAAACAAAATTGTATTGGAATTGTACATGAAGTCATGTTTTTGAGCAATTATTGGTCTGACGTGCGCAACTTCGGAACCGCATGTGTGGACGTCGCGAATTTGGACAAAAAAATTGTGCAATACTCAAAAGAAAAAGTCATAAAATACTGTGTCTACTGCGTTGCAGGCATGTTAAGATGGTATATACATGTACATGTAGATGAACAAATGTAATGCTGATGCTAGAGGTGCAGCTGTAGTACTTTGACTCTTTATATGCAATCTTTTTTGATATATTACCTTCGTAATCATATACATGTACATAAATTATGTATGCTTGTTATATAGTTTGTATAGCCTACAGGGTAACCTTATTACAAGATCTTCACCTTGTTATCAGGCTATCAGTGAAACCTCATTAAGAGCGGTTCCTCATGTTACCTTGCTGTAAACTGAAAATCCATGATAGTAATAATATAATATGTGTAGGGGAGACTGGAAGTTCAGTGGGACACTCCATTATCTTAATAAATATGAAGACAATGTTAAATTTGTTTACATAAGTCAAAAGACTTCACTCAATGCCGTTAACAAATATGCCCAAAACCACTGTAAACTTGTGCACACAAGTACAGGATAAGCGACTTATTTTCGGTAATTTTATTACTGATTTTAAACATTTATTCAGATTTGTTTTTGCGGTTCCGAACAGGTGATCTGACATTTGCTCCTGCGACAATTGCTCGTCTTATTTTCTCCAAAGGAATAGGGTTAGGGTTCTGGTTGTGATAAGTTTTTTGGTTCAGAATAATAGGAGGATAAGGATTAAGGTTAGTGTTAGGTTTGGGTTTAGGGTCCATGTTTGGCTTAATATACAGACTTTCCATTGGAGCAAGTGTAGCCAAAGCAAATGTCATGGAATCTCCCAAGCAAGTGGATACCCCTTGTGATAGTGATTATCCTCTGAGGTGATTAAATGATTTAATACAAGATTTTTTGATGGCAAGGTAGAATTAAAAGTATGGCCATCAATTTCAGATGTTTTTAATATCTGGGGCAAACTGAGACATTAATAACGCAATGAGCAATATTGGTATCCTTTTTTTTGTGTCTGAGTGTACACCTATGGGTCTCCCAGTTTACCCCGAGGTGGCCCAATTAACCCCCAAACTATTAAAGGTCTGCAAAATGTATGATTACATGAAAAGTCAAGCTGTGGGAATTCAATCTATAACTGCCATATTTACCTATGTATCTACAGTGCATCCCAGAAAAAAGGAAAACAGATTTCAGGGCAGAAATTTTCTGTCATAATAATAATTCCCTTGATGAGATATACATTTATGCAAAGCTCTACTTTTATTTGATGCATAACGTGTTCATATTTTATGCACGATTGCATTAAACCAATAAAAAGTGGGGGTACCAAAATTTAATTTACACAAAGCAATTGCAACTTTAAGTTAGTAGGGTAATAAATATTAATTTTTTTGAAAAAGAGACATTACATTGAGAAAAAAATCATTATTTTCTCTCGTACATGACACCTTTTGCATTAAAAATCAATTAAGTACACTTGAGAAGAAGTCAAATGAAAATATGCTAGATTTCTGACAATTGAGTAAGAAGCCATTTTAGCTTTCCTGATTTAGCAGCTGACATTGGATCTACATTTAATGCTTACATGTAAGTGAATTCACACAAACCTTCTGTTCACATCCTTCCCAAGACAGCATTAAAAGAGCCCCTGAACATGGCTTCTTAAACACTGTATTGTTATGTGTAAATTCACTCAAGCATTTGGTTCATTGTCAGCTGCTAGATTAGGAAAGCTGAATGGCTTCTTAATCAACATCTAGTAATTTGGGAGAAATCAAGGATCTTTTCATTATATATGCATGAAGTGTCATATAAAAGAGAAAAATATTAATTTGTGTGTGATGTGTTTCTTTTTCCAAAATAATTATCTCTCCTAACCTATAAACTAACTCAAAGTTGCCATTTTTTGTGCGAATGAAATTTTGATACCACTACCCTCAATTTGTTAAATTCAATCATGCATGAAATATGAATAATAGACTATGCATCAAATAAGAAACCGAGCTTTCCACACATGTACATCTCATTACAGAAATTGTTATCATGACAAACAAAATTGCCATGAAATCCAGTTTCTTTTTTTTCCTGGGATACACTGTTTAGTCTTTTAATATACAAACATACATGTACTTGGTTTAGTTCAAATATTTGCTTAGTTACAGTTGGTAATATTTTTAAAGTGAAGAAAAATGTTCCATTTCTCCCCGGTTTTCCCTAATGCATGGGACTATAAATGATTGGCATTGCCTTGGTTCATGCTGAACACAAGTACTTTCACTATGATTTCATTACTTGTTCCAACAACTTTGGATCTACATGTACTTATTTCTACCAATTACAGCAATAATTGTTTACGGTAAATCTTCCCTTGTATATGTATCTTAGAATATAAAGTTACCAACTTCTGTCATTTAAGTGATTTCATTACGTTTGAATGATTCTTGTTCATTACTCAAATTGTTTTCAACATTTCGTCATGATTAAAAGATTTTGGTGATGTTAATTTAACTAAAGCATTTAAATACTCCTTTTTTCACTTTATGTTTTATGTATTTATTTAGATGTAAGATATCATTACAACATCTTATCAACATTTCTAAGATAATATTTTAAAAACATTTTGGGATATCATCATTCAAATGTTTCTATTAAATGTTTAAATAATATCAAAATGTATGGTCTTATAAATAGACGGCTCACATTTTAAAAACATTTCCTTCAAACATTAATATGATATCATTACAACATTTAATTAACATTTCTAAGTTAATATTTTAAAAACATTTTGGGATATCATCATTCAAATGTTTCTATTGAATGTTTAAATGATATCAAAATGTATGGTCTTAGAAATAGATGGCTCACATTTTAAAAACATTTCCTTCAAACATTAATATGATATCATTACAACATTTAATTAACATTTCTAAGTTAATATTTTAAAAACATTTTGGGATATCATCATTCAAATGTTTCTATTAAATGTTTAAATGATATCAAAATGTATGGTCTTAGAAATAGATGGCTCACATTTTAAAAACATTTCCTTCAAACATTTATAAGATATCATTACAACATTTAATTAACATTTCTAAGTTAATATTTTAAAAACATTTTGGGATATCATCATTCAAATGTTTTTATTAAATGTTTAAATGATATGAAAATGTATGGTCTTAGAAATAGATAGCTCACATTTTAAAAACATTTCCTTCAAACATTAATATAATATCAGTACAACATTTAATTAACATTTCTAAAATAACATATTAAAAACATTTTGGGATATCATCATTCAAATGTTTTTATAAAATGTTTAAATGATATCAAAATGTATGGTCTTAGAAATAGATGGCTCACATTTTAAAAACATTTCCTTCAAACATTAATATAATATCATTACAACATTTAATTAACATTTCTAAAATAACATATTAAAAACATTTTGGGATATCATCATTCAAATGTTTTTATAAAATGTTTAAATGATATCAAAATGTATGGTCTTAGAAATAGATGGCTCACATTTTAAAAACATTTCCTTCAAACATTAATAAGATATCATTACAACATTTAATTAACATTTCAAAGTTAATATTTTAAAAACATTTTGGGTTATCATCATTCAAATGTTTTTATTAAACGTTTAAATGATATGAAAATGTATGGTCTTAGAAATAGATTGATGACATTTTCATAACATTTCCTTCAAACATTTATAAGATATCATTACAACATTTAATAAACATTTCTAAAATAACATATTAAAAACATTTAAGAATAACAATATTGTAATGTTTCCATGAAATGTTAAAATGATATCAAAATGTATGGTCTTAGAAATAGATGGCTCACATTTTTATAACATTTCCTTAAAATGTTGAAAAGATATCATTAATATGTTAAATCAACATTTTTGATAATATCAAATTGATATTGTTATAATGTTTAAGCTTAATGTTAAACAAATATTTTTTTAATGTTTTTTTGATGTTGGTGTCTAATGTTATAAATATGTTTTCTTGATAATCACAAGACCATACATTTTCATATGATTTTAACATTTGAACAAAACATTTCCCAAACGTTTAGCCAAACATTATCATGATGTTCTTATAATGTTTTTGTGTTAGCTGGGATAAGCATACGAAAGGGATCGAATTATGAATATCCGATATCTTTTAAAAACTTAGGGATTTGTGTCCGATTTTTCTTTTTATTTAATTTTGTGTATTATTAAAAACTTTCGACTAGGTAAACGTTCATGAATGTTTTCCAACTTACATTAATTAAATGCTGGGGTGTTTAGAAATGCGACCAACTATCCATGATAACTTCGAAATCTCGGTTTGCATTTAACCTTTTTGTTTACATTCGGTAAGCATGCATATTCGTGCACAATGGTAAATTTATGTTTGCTAAACAACTGTAAACATACATGACAGGTTAAACAAAAAATGGGATGAAAATTGTTTGTGAGGCTTCCTCCCGATGATCAACTTCTTCCACTTGAAGAAAAATAAGTTAAAAGGATGAGTTTCATTTCCATATAAAAGTGTATTCTAATATTTATATCTTTCTGTTTTATTCTGCCCCTTTTCTTTGTCTATAGTACGTAAGTATGCAATTTATTCCGACTATACCTTCTTAAAAATTCTGTTCATCTTTTTGCATACTTTTTTCTTGTATTCATATCCTTGTCATGGTTCATTAGAAGGTTAATTGCAGGTTAAACGTCATAAATAAGTCAGAAATATATTAATGAACCGAAAGGCTATCAAACCAGGGAATGTAGAGTTAAACAATCCCATATTTCTTTCTTTATTTGTAATCTCAAAGTAAAGTTGATCAGTAATGTAAAGCCTTTATCATAATATTGAAAAATGAGGTGACTTTTCAGTTCTTTTACTCATGAATATAATATATGTAATGTTTCTTCGTACTGGAAAAAGCACTTTGTAAAAGGGCGTTATCATTATTCAGGATTTTGAACGAAAGTGCGTTTTTGCACTTTATATTTGGATTTTTCTTTATCTCTGATCTGCTTTCCCCGATCTTAGTTCTCAGTCCGTAAATATGCGAATTAAATCGAATTATAAATATCCGATATGTTTCATAATTGCTTGGGATTTGTCTCCTTTTTTTCCGATTCTCTATTCGATCTTTGTTAACATTCCTTAAATATGCAACTTGGATCTAATCATGAATATCAGATATTTTTCATAAATGTTGGGGATTTGTCTCCGATTTTTCCTTTTAATGTCCTTTTGTGTAACATTGAAAACTTTTGATTAGGTAAAGGTTCATGAATATGTCTTCCATGTAACCACGATATTTCTTTCTTTCTTTGTAATCTCAAAGAAAAAGTTTATCAGTAATGTGAAGCCTTTATCATGATATTTAAAAATGAGGTGACTTTTCAGTTTTTTACTCATGAATAAAATACATGTAATGTTTCTTCATGAAGTGCATCAGGAAGAAACTTGTAAAAGCTCTGTGTAAAAGGGCGTTATTATTATTCAGGGTTTTGAAAAAAGTGCCTTTTTGCACTGTATATTTGTAATTTTCTTTATCTCTTTTCTGCTTCCCCCGATCTTCGTTCCTAGGCCGTAAGCAAACGAATGGGATCAAAAAATGAATACTCGATATCTTTAAGAAAACTTAGGGATTTGTCTCCGATTTTTCTTTTTATTTTAATTTTGTGTATTATTAACAATTTTTGACTAGGGAAACGTTCATGAATGTTTTCCAGCTAAAATCGATAAAATGTTTTTTGTTTAAATAGAAATGATACCACCTATCCATGATAAATTCGAAATATCGGTTTCGAATTTAACTTTTTTTTTCCTCTTTAGTAAGCATACATACTCGTGCACAATGGTAAATCTATGTTTGCTAGAAAATTATAAACATACATGACAGGTAAACAAAAATGGCATGAAAATTGTCCGTAAGGCTTTCTCCCGATGATCAACTTCTTCCACTTGTAGAAAAATAAGTTAAAAAGATGAATTCATTTCAATATTAAATTGTATTCTAATATTCATATCTTTCTGTTTTCTTCTGCCCGTTTTCTCTGTCTATAGCACGTAAGTATGAAACTTAAACCGATTATAACTTCTTAAAAATTCTGTTCATCTTTCTGCATATCTTTTTTTGTGTTCATATCTTTGTCAAAGTTTATTAAAAGGTTAATTCCAGGTTAAAAGTCATAAATAAGTCAGAAATATATAAATGAACAGAAAGGTTACCAAACTAAAGAATGTAGAGTTTGACAAATCCCATATTTATTTCTATATTAGTAAATCATATAGCTCCGTTTAGTCTCATTTCACAACGCCCTCTATCGTCAGAGTCAGCAGCCATACATGTTAGCCTATGGAAGTGTACAACAAAAAAAATCGTTAACAATTCATTTTTTTTTTAAACGAAAAGCACATCCACCCCGACTTACGTTATCACTAGCTCTTTCATTGGAACCCTCATGTCCCATTGACTTTTGAAAGTTCACCCACCGTAATTTAATCAAAATAGGTTGCAAGCTCGTCATTGCCTATAATACACATGTGAAACAAGTCGAACTTTGGACTCAGTTTGGCAAGCCATTTTAAGATTATAGGTCAAGCACACGAAGAATAAGAAGCATGAATTATCATCGATCACTTCTGCTTGGTTCATTATGTCTATTTCATCCAACCCCTTACCGTAATTGTTCCACTTAGTAAAATCAAACATTTTGCCGAGGTAAGCAAAAACATGAATATTCATGAACGGTCAGACAATACAGCCTTTTAGTACGTAAACTATAGTGAATGGGAATGGGCGATGATCCGTCCAGGAGGTAGAGGTCAGTGGTTTGTGCTGGCAATGTTCCAGCGAGCGAAAATGAGACAATCGGAGCAATAGGTCAAAGATTTTTTTTTTTTTAGTAATGTAAGGCCTTTATCATAATATAACAAAATGAGGTGACTTTTCGGTTCTTTTTATAGTCATGAATAAAATACATGAAATGTTTCTTCGTAAATTGCATTAGGAAAACAACTTGTAAAAGCGCTGTATAAAAGGGCGTTATCATTATTCAGGATTTTGAACAAAAGTGCCTTTTTGCACTGTATATTTGTTATTTTCTTTATCTCTTCTCTGCTTTCCCCGATCTCTGTTCCTAGTCCGTTAGTTTGCAAATTGGATCAAATTATGAATAATTCTGGAGATAATTATTATTGTTACATTATTTTGGTTAATGCATTCCACATAGTTTCGTTAACAGTCCGTTAATATCCAACTTGGATCTAAATATGAACATCCGATAGCTTTTAGAAAACTTAGGGATTTGTTGCCGATTTTTCTTTTAAATTTAATTTTGTGTATTTTTTTTTTGACTTGGTAAACGTCTAGAATGTTTTCCAGCTAACATTGATAAAATGCTTGGGGGTTTAAAAAATGCTACCACCTATCCATGATAACTTCGAAATATCGGTTTTGATTTAACCTTTTCTAAAACCTTCGGTAAGCATGCATCTTCGTGCACGATGGTAAATCTTTGTTTGCTAAACAATTGTAAAAATACATGACAGGTTAATAAAAATGGCATGAAAATTGTCTGAAAGGCTTCCTCCTGATGATCAACTTCTTCCACTTGAAGAAAAATAAGATAAATAAATGAGTTTCATTTCCATATAAATGTGTATTCTAACATTTATATCTTTCTGTTTTCTTCTGCCCGTTTTTTCTGTCTATAGCACGTAAGTATGCATCTTAAACTGATTATAACTTTTTTTTTAATTATGTTCATCTTTCTGCATACCTTTTTCTTGTGTTCATATTTTTGTCATGGTTCATTTAAATGTTAAATCCAGGTTATAAGTCATAAATAAGTCAGAAGTATATTAATGAACATAAATGTTAAAGGAATGTAGAGTTGAACAATTTCTATATTTTTTTCTTTATTTCTAATCTCAAAGAAAAAATGTATAAGTAGTGTAAGCCCTTTATCATGAACATTTAAAAATGAGGTGACTTTTCAGTTTGTTTACTCATGAATATAATATATGTAATGTTTCGTCGTAAAGTCATTAGGAAAAAAAACTTGTAAAAGCGCTGTGTAAAAGGGCGTTATAATTATTCAGGATGTTCACCCAAAGAGCCTTTTTGCACTGTATATTTGCATTTTTCTTTATCTCTGATCTACTTTCCCCGGTCTTCGTTCTCAGTCCGTACATATGTGAATTCAATCGAATTATAAATATCCGATATGTTTCATAATTGCTTGGAATTTGTCTCCTTTTTCCCGATTCTCTGTCAGATCTTTGTTAACACTCATTAAATACGCAACTTGGATCTAATTATGAATATCCGATATTTTTCATAAATGTTTGGGATTTGTCTCCGATTTTTCCTTTTAACGTCCTTTTGTGTATCATTGACAACTTTAGACTATGTAAACGTTCATAACTGTCTTCCAGCTAACAAAGATAGAATGTTTGGGTGTTATAGAAATGCTACCATCTATCCATTTATATATTTATTCAGGAGTTTGAACGAAAGTTCCTATTCGCACTGTATATTTTTAATTTTCTTTTTCTCTTCTCTGCCTCCCCCGATCTTCGTTCCTAGTCCGTAAGTATTCGAAAGGGATAGAATTATGAATATCCGATATCTTTCATAAATGTTAGTGATTTGTGTTCTTTTTTTCTTCTTCGTATTCTTCCTCCGAGTTTCGTTATCAGTCCATTAATATCCAACTTGGATCTAATTATGAATATCCGATAGCTTTTAGAAAACATAGGGGTTTGTCTCCGATTTTTCGTTTTAATCTAATTTTGTGTATTTTTGACTAGGTAAACGTTATGAATTTTTTTCCAGCTAACATCGATAGAATGCTCGAGTGTTTTAGAAATGCTACCACCGATTCATGATGACTTCCAAATATCAGTTTTGAAATAAAATAAAAAAAATTATGAAGACATGGAATGTATTTTTATCTTTGATCTTACTTTAATATACTGTTTTTTAAGTCCTTCGGTAAGCATGCATTTTCGTGCACAATTGTAAATATATGTTTGCTAAACAGTTGTAAACATACATGCCAGGTAAAAATAATGGCAGGAAAATTATCTTTAAGGCTTCCTCATGATTAACTTCTTCCACTTGAAGAAAACTGAAAGAAAACGATGAATATCATTTGTATATAAAAGTGTATTTTAATATTTATATTTTCTATTTTATTTTACCCTTGCTCTCTGTTCATAGGAAGTTAGTATGCATATGATCCAACTGTAACTTCTTATATATTTTTGTCATCTTTCTGCACACGTTTTCCCTGCATTCACTTTTCCTCCTTCAATGGAAGGTTAAATCAAGGTTATAAGTCATGAATATAATTATGAACATAACGGTTATCATACAAGGAAATGTAGAGTTCATATTTTCTTTCGGATTTGTAATCACGTATTTACAGTTGGCATTTAAATCTATCTTGTAATGGGTGATACTTATGTATACGATTTCTCTAATTTACCTTTATAGGCCTGTCGTGTAGGTCATCTTTTTCATTTGTAATAAATTAATATAGCCTGAAAACATGTAACGTGTCAATTATTAATTAAGTCATAAAAGTAAGAAAAAGTACGATGAAAGAAATGACCCATTGTTACACAAAATTGAAAAAGAGTAGAGAAACAAATTGCATTACAAAAATGAAATTGAAAACGTATTTTTATCACGCATAAGTTCTTAGTTCTTGAGTTATATTCCAAAGTAATAGTTCATCAGTAATGTAAAGGCTTTCACACGATATTTCAAAATGTGTTTGCATTTCAGTTCCCTTTTCTCATGAATAAACTTCATGTAATGGGTGCTGCTGTAAAGTGCATTAAGAAGAATTAAAAAAAAGCACTGTATTTTAGGGCATAATTATTGCTTACGATTTTGAACGAAAGAGCCTTTTTGCACTGTTAATGATTAATTTTCTTTATAACTTCTCTGCCTCCCCCGATCTTCGTTCACAAAAGGTAAGTACTATGCACCTTAGATGTCATTATGAACATCCGACATCCTTTATAACTGTTTGGGATTTGTCTCCAAATGTTCTTTTTAAGTTCGTTTTGAGTATAATTTAAAACCTTTGACTAATTAATCATTCCTTGAATGTTTTCCAGTTAATCACGATAGAATGATTAGGTGTTGTAGATATTGCAACCATGTTATATATAATAAAGATTTTGAACGAAAGATCCCATTTGCACTCTTTATGTGTTATTTTCTTTTTCTCTTCTCTGCTTTCCCCCGATCTTCGTTCCTAGTCTGTTAGAATGCGAATTTGATCAAATTATGAATATCCGATATGTTTATTGAAAGTAAGGTATTTTTTAAAGATTTTTCTCATTATTTTCGTTTTGTGTATTATTGTAAACTGTTATCTGAGTAAACGTTTATGATTGTTTTGGTCCAGCTAACCAGAAATTGATGTCTAAGGTGTTGTCGAAATGCTACTACCTAATTTATGATAGCTTCCAAATAGAGGTTTAGAATTTCACAATTACATATTTTATAGAGTACTGATCGTATCTTGTATCTATTGATCTTACTTTAATCAACTGGTTTTTGTAGTCTTTCGATATTACAGCAGACACATTCTTGTACAATGGTAAATATATGCCTGCTAAACGATTGTAAACATACATGCCAGGTATACAAAAATGGCATGAAAATTGTCTTTAAGGCTTCCTCCTGATGATCAACTTCGTCCACATGAAGAAAACTGAATGAAAACAATGAGTATCATGTGTATATAAAAGTGTATTCTAATATTTATACTTTTGTATTTTCTTTGACACTTGCTCTCTGTCTATAGCAATTGAGTATGCATATCAATCCAATTGTAACTTCTTATATGTTTTGTATATTTTATTGCATATGTTTTCCTTGCATTCACATTTCATGCGTCAATGAAAGGTTAAATCCAGGTTATAAGTCACAAATAAGTCATAATTATATTCATGAACAGAATTTTTTATTTTTTTTTATATGAAATTTTGTGTATGCAGTTCGCATTTACAGCTATCCTGTAATTAGTGATACTTATATATATTTGTTTTCAAATACTTTTTTAGTACTTTTATAGACATGTCGTGAAATAAATTCATTGAATGGGTAACACATTACTATAACCTGGATACATGTTACATGTTCAGCCTATTCCGAATATGATCATTATTACTGAATTGATTAAAGTGAGCAAAAGTACGAAAAAGTTTAGTTCTGCCGTTTTGTTCTTTAAAGTAATAGTTTATCAGTAATGTTCAGCCTTTTACATGATATTTTAAAATGAGGTGACAACTTAGTTCTTTTATCATGAATATAAACACACAATATACCGTCGTACAGTGCATTAAGAAAAACAGAACTCAACTACCCCTTTAAGAACCACAAACAAAGTAATTCCGCCTTATAATAGGGATGTATCATTATTCACGATTTTGAACAAAAGAGACTCTTTGCACTCTATACTTTTCGTTATTTTCTTTATCTCTTCTCTGCTTTTCCCGATTTTCGTTCACAGTGTGTAAGTATGCACCATAGATTGTATAATGCATATCCGATTTTGTGTAATATATATTTTGGGATTTGTCTCCTTTTTTGCTCATTAATTTCCTTTGTGAATTATAGTAAACTTTTATCTGAGTAAACGTTTATGATTTTTTTTTTGTCCAGCTAACCAGACATTGATGTCTTATACCCCATTCACATACACGGATTTTCCTTACGAGTCCTAACCGATCGCCAACTCGCAGTCAATCGCTAGCATCCGTAAATAATACATTTTAGCGAACTTCTCGAAAGTAGCTAAAAAAGGTTATTCCCCATCTGAACGGAGAAGTGTGAACCGAGCCGTAGACCACACGCCGCGTGGTCGAGGGAGGGGGGTCGCGAAAGTATTGGCGTCAGCAATAAAACCAGAAAGGTAATAGCTCGTCAAAACCCGCAACAACTTGCAGACGCTCGTAAGTATCCGTGAAAAGAGAGGAAAGTTGTTTGACATGTCAAAAATCTTCTCACGATTGTTCACGGATTTATTTGTCCGTAAATAACTCGTAAATAGGTCGTTACAATCTGTAAGTATCGTAAACCGCTCGCAGCAACACGTTACCATCCGTAAACCGCTCGCAAGAATCCGTAAATGACTCGTAAAGATTTCTTTAACAATTTGTTTCGGTTGGTTTATGATTTGTTTACGGATTACTTCGGATTATTACGAGTGCTTACGTGTTGTTTACGATTTCATTGAGGTCGTTTTACAATGGCTTCACGGATTATAACGAGTTATTGCGAGCACTTTACAAATAGATACGTATCCTCTAAGTATTCTTACATATCGTTTACGTTTTGGGGGAAAGGTATAAAAGCTGCAAATTTGAACACTTCATTTTCAGTTGTTATTTGTTGGTTTAAAATCGTAAGGACTCGTAAATACTTGTAACCAATTCATAACTATTCGTAACAACACGTTAAAAGGTCGTTGGTAACACGAAAGTTCCTTGTAGTTATCCTTGACAACTCGTAGCATATCGTGGAATTCTGCCGTAAGTATATCGTTATAACTCGTAATAATCCGTAACAAACCGTAAATAGCTCGTAATAACTCGTAAACAACTCTTAAATCGGTCCTAAAAGTGGCTAAATCGTAAGGATCTGTGAAAGATCCGTGAATTTGTGCGATCCGTAAGGAATCGTAAGAAAATCCGTGTATGTGAAGGGGGTATTAGGTGTTGTCGAAATGCTACCACCTATTCATGATAGATTTCAAAACTAGGTTGAAAATTTCACAATTACATCTTTTATAAAGCAATGATTGTATTTTGTATCTATTGATCTTACTTTAATCTACTGGTTTTTGTAGTCTTTCGGTAAGCAGACACATTCTTGTACAATGGTAAATATATGTCTGCTAAACGATTGTAAACATCCATGCAAGGTTTACAAAAATGGCATGGAAATGTCTGTAAGGCTTCCTCTTGATGATCAACTTCTTCCTTTTATTTTACCCTTGCTCTCTGTCCATAGCGGGTAAGTATGCATATTAATCTAACTGTAGCTTGTCAAATATTGTGGTCATCTTTCTGCCCACGTTTTACTTGCATTTACATTTCATGCTTCAATCAGGTTAAATCCGTATTATAAGCCATAAATATATTTATGACGGAAGATTTATCATACTAGGGAATGTAGAAATGTAAAAAAAAGCTCATATTTTCTTTCGGATTTGTAATCATGTATTTACAGTTGGCATTTACATCTATCATGTAATGGGAGATACTTATGTAAAAGATTTCTCTAATTTCCATTTATAGACCTGTGGTGTAGGTTTTTTTTCATGGGTAGTAAATGAATATAGTCTGGAAACATGTAACGTGTCAATTATTAATGAAGTTATAAAGTGAGAAAAAGTAAGATGAAAACCCATTTCCAAGAAGTACGATTTTGGACAAAAGAGACTTTTCGCACTGTATATTTGTAATTTTCTTTATCTCTTCTCTACACCCTACGATCTTCCTTCATAGATTGTAAGTATGCAAACTAGATAATATTACGAATATCTGATATTTTTCTTGATTTTTTGTGATTTTTTGTTCTTTCTTATACATTTCTTGTTGTGTATTGTTGAAAACCTTTGACTAAGTATAGGTTCATTGATGTCGTCCAGCCAACCACGATAGAATGCTGGGGTTTTGTAGGAATGTTACCACCTATGTATGATAACTTCCGACATTGATTTTTGAAATTTACATCAACACCATTTATAAAGGCACATATTGTAATTTTATCTCATTCATTTATCTTTCATAATTATTTGGGATTTTTGTCCTTTTTTCCGAATCTTCCCCCAATCTCGGTTAACAGTCCATTAAAAGGCACTTTTGATTATATCATGACTATCTGATATGTTCCATGAGTTTTGAGGATTTTTCGGTTCGTTCTTATTCATTAACTCTTACACTGCCATGAGACTGCTAGCGCGCTATTGTTATAGTGCCATGTGCACGCGAGCGTGCTATCGATTGAAAGCCACGTTCATGCTAGCGAGCCACCGCTACGGTGCTTCGTGCGCGCTAGCGCGCAGATGTAATAACAGTTATTGTTCATGCCCATTGCACCGTGTTGAGTGCTTTTGCAGCGCTATTGAAAGTACCGTCGCGTGCATCAGATTATCGGCTTTGGATTACGCGTCTTTGTATACAACAGTCAGATTGGATTGTCTTGAGTAATTTAGAGATTTGTTTTTGATATCATATATCATCATTATGCCTCCCCATCGCATTGGATTGGTTCGACAACTCACTGATAGTGCTTATTTACTTCAGCAAAATTACAAATTCATGAAATGATATTGGTATCAATGGAAAAAGGGTGAAATTTCCTACAACTCTCATGTACAATGTTTGTTTATACAACATACGAATGAGAAGTTATAGTGGATCAAACATAGTAAAGATTTTAAAAACACGCACTTGAACCAACCCTAAAATTAACTTGGCACGCAGGGGCTTTGTTGCTGGCACAATAGAGATTAGCACTGTGGCACTGGGTGCATTGTATGGGTGGCAGCTTAAGAGTTAAGTAATGTGAATTATCGAAAACTTTCGACTGAGTTCACGTTCATGATTTTTTCCAGCTTATCACGACTGACTGCTTGGTGTTGTAAAAATGCTACCACCCATGCATGATGACTTCCAACAGTCGTTTTTTAAAATTTAACATGTTAATATTTGTATAAAGTCAATTATTGTATTAATTTATCTTATGTTTTGATCTTACTTTAATAAACTGGTATTGTAGTCGTTCGGTAACCAAGCATGTAATGTGCTGTTGTAAAGGGCATTAAAATAAAAAATAAAACATAAAAATGCTGTATAATATGGCATTTTTATTATTCAAGATTTTGACCAAAAGTGCCTATTTGTACTGTATATTTGTAATTTTCTTTATCTCTTCTCTGCTTTCCCCTATATTCGTCTCTAGTTGATGAAGGTCAGTGTGCAAAATAAACCATATTACGAATATTTGATATTTTTCATGAATTTGGGTGATTTTTTTGTTTTCTTATGATTGTGTTGTTATGTAAAGGTTCATTGATGTTGTCCAGCCAACCACGATAGAATGATTGTGTTTTGTAGGAATGCTACCACCTATGTACAGGCACGTATCCACGGGGGGGGGGGGCACGGGGGGCACGGGGGCACGATGGGAGGCACAGGGGGGGGGGGGGGCGTGGTACGGTTGGGGGGGGGGGGGCACGTGCCCCCAAACAAATCCAAGATCGGTTGAACTTTTGTAGACCCGTCCTGTCGATTAATGTATGTGCCCCCCCCCCCAATCATCAAGCTCTAGCTACGTTCTCGCCTATTTATGATAACTTCCGACATTGATTTTTTAGATTTACATTAACATAATTTATAAAGGGACATATTGTTGTTTTTATCTTATTCATCGATCTCAATTCAATGTAGTTGTGTTTTAGTCCTTCGGTAACTAGAGAAATTCGTGCACAATGGTAAAGATATATTTGCTAATCAATTCTAAACAAACATGCAAATTCAAAATAATGGCATGAAAATTGTCTCTAAGGCTTTATAAAGATGATCAACTTCTTCCCGATGAAGAAAGATAAGTAAAAACGATAAGTACCACTTGTATATAAATGTTAAACGTAAATATATGTATTTATTTTCCTCTACCCTTGGGCCTTTAACATAGATCGTAAGTATGCAACTTAACTGATTATGAATTCTTGAAAACATCCTGGTCATCATTCTGATATTATATATTTTTTCTATTGCTCGCCTCTTTTCATTGCCTAGCACTGACAGAATCCTCTTTGTATTAAACATTAACTCAAATGAAACTCTTATAATACTTATTGTGTATGCTTCCTATTTTTTCCATGTTGAGATATCAAATGAAATGTTTATATTTAGCTCCTCTTATTTCATCTATAGCTAGGAATATTTAAAATTCCTTAGTCTTCACTATGTTGTAAAATTTGTTATTTTTGCTTTGTTTGATGTTATATAACATTATACACTGGACGTACTTTTAATGCCCTGCATTTTCCAGTAAAATGGAATTGTCCTGGGCTTTGTATCTTCTCCTTTGTTGTGCAAGTTTGAACAATAAAGTGATGTTACAAAAATATTTATTAAAAAAAAATGATATACTCTTACTCAATTTTTATGCTCAATTGAAAGATTAAATACAGCTTATAATGCTGAATATGTTTTTGAACAGAAGAGTTATAATAGCTTTAGAATAAAGGGAACAAAATACATAATATTTCTTATTTGATTTATAATTACATGTTAACAGTTGACATTGACATGTATCTTCCATTGTTTCATACTCATATATAGTATAGCTTTGTTTTAGTTGTATAGACCTGTCGCGTAGTTCATTTATTAAATGGGAAACAAATAGATAATGGCTTCAAACATGTAACTTGTCAATTATTACTGACTTCATTAAAGTGATAAGTACGATAAAAAGAAATGAATTATTGTTACACAAATCTTTAAAAAGGCAACAAAAAACTATTAAACCTGAAAAAATGAAATGGAAAACGTACTTTCTCACCCATAAGTTCTTAGTTCTGCCGTTGCATTTCAAAGTAATAGTTTATCAGTAAAGTAAGGCCTTTCACATGATATTTCATGACGAGGTGACATTTAAGATCTTGTTCTCATGAATATAAGACATGTAATGTACCGTCGTGAAATGCATTAAGAAAAGAAACCTGAAAATGCTGTATAATAGGGCATTAATTTTATTTACGACTTTGAACGAAAGACCCTATTTTTACTATTTGTAATGTTCTGTATCCCTTCTCTGCTTTCCCGCACATCCGTTCCTAGTCGGTAAGTATGCGAATTGGATCGATTTATGAATATCCGATATCTTTGTAATGGTCTGTATCCCTTCTCTGCTTTCCCGCATATCCGTTCCCAGTCGGTTAGTATGCGAAGTGGATCGAATTATGAATATCCGATATGTTTCATAATTATTTGGGATATGCGTCCTTTTTTTCTGATTCTTTAACCGATCTTGGTTAACAGTCCATTAATAAGCAACTTAGATTATATTATGAATATCTGAATGTTTCATAAATATTTGGATTGTTTCGGGGTTTTCTCATAAATTTAGTAATGTGTATTATCGATGGGAAACGTAATTCATTATCACATACGTTCTTAGGTCCGCCATTGAATACAAGAGTATTATAGTTATCAGTAAAGTTAGGCCTCTCACATGATATTTCAGAATAAGGTGGCATTTGCCTCTTTTTGTTACACATGAATATATAACATGTAATGAACCTACGTGGAGTACATTAGGAAAAATAATGTAAAAGCGCTGTATATTAGGGCACTCTTGTTATTCACGATTTACAACGAAAGTGCCCATTTGTACGGTATATTTGTAATTTTCTTTATCTCTTCTCTACTTCCGCTGATCTTCGTTCCCAGACCGTAAGTATGCGAAATGGATAAAATTATGAATATCCAATATCTTTCGAGCTAACCACGATTGACTATTTGGTGTTGAAAAAATGCTAACATCGATACATGATGACTTCCAATGATCGGTTTTGAAATTTAACACTTTATTATTTTATGAAGTCAATTGCTGTATTGTTATTTTATGTTTTGATCTTACTTCAATAAACTGGTATTGTAGTCGTGCGGTATTACCAAGCATGTTCGCGCACAATGGTAAATATTCATTAGCTTAACATTTGTAAACAGACATGCAAGGTAAAAATGAAGCCATTTCAATGGTTTGTAAGGCTTCCAACCAATGATCTCCTACTTCTTCCTGAAGAAAGAGAAATGAAAACAAATAGTATAATTTGGATATAAAACGTGGATTCTAATATGTATCTTGATCTTTTTTCCTCCACTCGTGGGTTTTTGTTCATAGCATGTGAGTATGCATCATAATCTAGTTATAACTTCATATATATATTCTTGTCATCTTTCTGAATATGTGTCCTTGCAATTACATTCCATGCTTCGTTGAAACGTTAAATACAGGTTAGTCATGAATGTATTGATAAAACAAAAAGTTTACCAAACTAGGAAATGTAGAGTTAAACATATCATTTCCTATTTGATTTCTAATCGGGTGTTTAGAGTTGGCATGTACATTTATCCTATTATAGTTCATACATTATGTATAGGATTGCTCTAAACAAAACTTGTATAGGCCTGCCATGCATTTCCTTAGTACAATGTGTAATACATGGATATAGTCTCGAAACATGTAACATGTCAATGATTGCTGAAGTCATTAAAATGAGAAAAAGTCCGATGAAAAGAAATGACTCATTGCTACAGGAGACTGAAAAAAGGAGAGGAACAGCTTGCCTGTAAAAAATGAGATGGAAAACGTAACTCATTAACACATAAGATCTTAGTTCTGCCAATGAATATAAAAATAATAGTTTATCAGTAATGTTAGACCTTTCACATGATATTTCATAACGAGGTTACATTTTAGATCTTTTTCTTATGAATATGAAACATGTAATGTACCGTCGTGAAATGTATTGAGAAAAGAAATCTAACAATGCTGTATAATAGGGCAATCATTTTATTTACGACTTTGAACGAAAGACCCTATTTTAATCTATATTTGTAATGTTATGTATCCCTTCTCTGCTTTCCCGCATATCCGTTCCCAGTCGGTAAGTATGCGAATTGGATCGAATTATGAATATCCCATATGTTTCATAATTATTTGGGATTTGCGTAATGTTGTAATGTTCTGTATCTCTTTTCTGCTTTCCCGTATATTTGTTCCCAGTCGGGCAGTATGCGAATTGGATCGAATTATGAATATAATAATAATAATTATTATTATTATTATAATAATAATATTTTTTGTTTACCCAGGGTAGCCTCATCAGTATTAATACTGTTCTCCCTGAGGGCCCTGTAATCATATTATTACCCCGGTCAATTTTATATCCGATATGTTTCCTAATTATTTGGGATTTGTGTCCTTTTTTCTGATTCTTCCCCGATCTTGGTTAAAAGTCCATTAATAGGCAACTTAGATTATGTTACGAATATCTGATATGTTTCATAAATGTTTGGGATTTTTCGGCTTTTTTTCTTCTCATTAATTTAGTAATGAGTAAACGTTCATGACTACCACCTATACCTGATGACTTCCAACCATCGTTTTTAAAATTTAACAGTTTAATATTTTATGGAGTCAATTATTGTATGTGTATGTTATTGTAGTTGATACTTATGTAACGAATTGTTCTTAAAATAATGTTATAGGCCTTTCATGTACTATGATAATGTAATGGGTAATGAATGAATGTAGTCTGGAAACATGTAACAAGACAATGATTGCTGAAGTCATTGAAATTAGAAAAAAGTACGATGAAAAGGAAGGACTCACTGTTACACGAGACTGAAAAAAGGGAGAGAAACAGCTTGCCTGTAAAGTATGAAATGGTAAACGTAGTTCATTAACATATACGTTCTTAGTTCTGCCATTAAATATAAGAGTAATAATTTATCAGTAAAGTTTAATAGGCCTCTCACATGATATTTCAGAAAGAGGTGATATTTTATTTTATTTTTTACTTAGTAAAATGTAACATGTAATGAACCGTCGTGGAGTACATTAACCAAAATAATGTAAAAGCGCTGCATAATAGGGCATTGTTATTTTTCACGATTTAGAACGAAATTGGCTATTTGCAATCTATATTTGTAATGTTCTGTATCTCTTCTCTGCTTTCCCGTACATTCGTTACCAGCCGGTAAGTATGCGAAATAGATCGAATTATGAATATCCGATATGTTTCATAATTATTTGGGATTTGTGTCTCTTTTTCTGAATCTTCCCCCGATCTTGGTTAACAGTCCATTAATAGGCAACTTAAATTATATATTATGAATATCTGATATGTTTCATGAATGTTTAGGATCTTTAGGTTCGTTCTTATTAATTTAGTAATGTGTATTATCGAAAACTTTTGACTAAATAAACGTTCATGATTTGATCCAGCTAACTAATATTGACTACTTGGTGTTGTAAAAATGCTACTACCTATGCATGATGAATTCCAATTATCAGTTTTAAAATTGAACATTTCAATATTTGTATGAAGTCAATTATTGTATTTTGATCTTATGTTTTAATCTTACTTTATTAAACTAGTATTGTAGTCGTTCGGTAACCAAGCATGTTCGCGCACAATGGAAATATTCATTAGCTTAACATTTGTAAACAGACATGCAAGGTAAAAATGAAGGCATTTAAATGGTTTGTAAGGCTTCCAACCAATGATCTCCTACTTCTTCCTGAAGAAATAGAAACGAAAACAAAGAGAGCATAATTTGTATATAAAAGTGTATTCTAATATCTATCTTGATCTTTTTTCCTCCACTCGTGGGCTTTGTTTTAAGAACTTGAGTATGCATCGTAATCAAATTATAACTTCATATATATTCTTGTCACGTTTCTGAATATTTGTCCTCGTATTTACATTCCATCCTTTATCGAAATGTTAAATGTAGGTTAGTCATTAATGTATATATACAACATAAAGTTTATCAAACTAGGATATGTAGAGTTGAAAAAACTTACTGTTTGTATTTGATTTCTAATCGCATGTTTAGGGTTGGCGGGTACATCTATCTTCTAATAGTTGATACTTATGTAAATAATTGTTCTTAAAATAATGTTATAGGCCTGTCATGTACTATGATAATGTAATGGGTAATGAATGAATGTAGTCTGGAAACATGTAACAAGACAATGATTGCTGAAGTCATTGAAATTAGAAAAAGTACGATGAAAAGAAAGGACTCACTGTTACACGAGACTGAAAAAAGGGAGAGAAACAGGTTGCCTGTAAAGTATGAACTGGAAAACGTAGTTCATTAACATATACGTTCTTAGTTTTGCCATAAAATATAAGAGTAATAATTTATCAGTAAAGTTTAATAGGCCTCTCACATGATATTTCAGAAAGAGGTGACATTTTGCTCTTTTTTTTTAATCAGAAATATGTAACATGTAATGAACCGTCGTGGAGTACATTAACCAAAATAATGTAAAAGCGCTGCATAATAGGGAATTATTTTGTTTAACGATTTAGAACGAAATTGGCTATTTGCAATCTGTATTTGTAATGTTCTGTATCTCTTCTCTGCTTCCCCGTATATTCGTTACCAGCCGGTAGGTATGCGAATTAGATCGAATTATGAATATCCGATATGTTTCATAATTATTTGGGATTTGTGTCTCTTTTTTTTAATTCTTCCCCCGATCTTGGTTAACAGTCCATGAATAGGCAACTAAGATTATATATTATGAATATCTGATATGTTTCATGAATGTTTAGGATCTTTCGGTTCCTTCTCATTAATTTAGTAATGTGTATAATCGAAAACTTTTGACTGAGTAAACGTTCATGATTTGTTCCAGCTAACCAATATTGACTGCTTGGTGTTGTAAAAATCCTACTACCTATGCATGATGAATTCCAATTATCAGTTTTAAAATTGAACATTTCAATATTTGGATGAAGTCATTTATTGTATTTGTTATCTTATCTTTTGATCTTACTTTAATAAACTGGTATTGTAGTCGTTCGGTATTAAACCAAGCATGTTCGCGCACAAGGGAAATATTCATTTGCTTAACATTTGTAAACAGACATGCAAGGTAAAAATAAAGGCATTTAAATTTTCTGTAAGGCTTCCAACTAATGATCTCCTAATTCCTCCTGAAGAAAGAGAAACGAGAAAAAAAAAAAGTATAATTTGTATATAAAAGTGTATTCTAGTATCTATCTTGATCTTTTTTCCTCCACTCGTGGGCTTTGTTTAAAGAACTTGAGTATGCATCGTAATCAAATTATAACTTCATATATATTCTTGTCACGTTTCTGAATATTTGTCCTCGTATTCACATTCCCTCCTTTATTGAAATGTTAAATGTAGGTTAGTCATTAATGTATATATATACAACATCAAGTTTATCAAACTAGGATATGTAGAGTTGAAAAAACCTACTGTTTGCATTTGATTTCTAATCGCATGTTTAGGGTTGGCGGGTACATCTATCTTCTAATAGTTGATACTTATGTAAATAATTGTTCTTAAAATAATGTTATAGGCCTGTCATGTACTATGATAATGTAATGGGTAATGAATGAATATATTCTGGAAACATGTAACAAGACAATGATTGCTGAAGTCATTGAAATTAGAAAAAGTAAGATAAAAAGAAAGGACTCACTGTTACACGAGACTGAAAAAGGGAGAGAAACAGCTTATCTGTAAAAAAATGAAATGGAAAACGTAATTCATTAACACATAACTTCTTATTTCTGCCATTGAATATAAGAGTTATAGTTTATCAGTATAAAGTAAGGCCTCTCACATGATATTTCAGAACAACGTGACATTTTAGATTTTTTTTTCATGAATATTATACATGTAATGTACCGTCGTAAAATGCATTAAGAAAAGAAACCTAAAAGTGCTGTATAATAGAGCATTAATCTTATTTACGATTTTGAACGAAAGACCCTATTTGCAATCTATAATTGTAATGTTCTGTATCCCTTCTCTGCTTCCCCCGATCTTCGTTCCTAGGCCGTAAGTATACGAAAGGGATAGAATTATGAATAGCCGATATGTTTTCTAATTATTTGGGATATGTGTCCTTTTTTCTGAATTTTCCCCCGATCTTGGTTAGTAGTCCATTAATAGGCAACTTAGATTATATTATGAATATCTGATATGTTTCATAACTGTTGGGGATTTGTCGGGTTTTTTTTCTTATTAATTTAGTAATGTGTATTATCGAAAACTTTTTACTGAATAAACGTTCATGATTTGTTCCAGCTAACCACGATTGACTGCTTGGTGTTGTAAAAATGCTACCTTCTATATATGATGACTTCCAACCATCGGTTTTTAATTGTAACACTTTAATATTTTATGAGGTCAATTATTGTATTTTCATCTTAAGTTTTGATCTTACTTTAATAAACTGGTATGTAGTCGTTCGGTAACCAAGCATGTAATCTGCCGTTGTAAAGGGCATTGAAATTAAAAGAATATATAAAAACGCTGTATAATATGGCATTTGTATTATTCAAGATTTTGACCGAAAGTGCCTATTTGTAATTTGTCATTATCTCTTCTCTGCTTTTCCCTATATACGTCCTTAGTTTCTGCAGGTAAGTATGCAAAATAAATCATATTACGAATATCTGATATTTTTAATGAATTTGGGTGATTTTTTTGTTTTCTTATACATTTGTTGTTACGTATTATTGAAAACCTTTGAATAAGTATAAGTTCATTGATGTTGTCCAGCCAACCCCGATAGAAAGCTTGGGTTTTGTATAAATGTTATCACCTATGTATGATAACTTCCGACATTGATTTTTGAAATCAACATTAACATCATTTATAAAGGCACATATTGTAATTTTACCTTATTCATTGATCTTTATTTAATGTAGTTGTGTTTTAGTCCTTCGGTATTAAACTAGAGATATTCGTGCACAATGGTAAATATATATTTGCTAATCAATTCTAAACATACATGCCAATTCAAAATAATGTCATGAAAATTGTCTCTAAGGCTTTCTAAAGATGATCAATTTCTTCCCCTTGAAGAAAGATAAGTGTGAACGATACGAATCATTTGTATATAAATGTTAAACGTGAATGTATATGTATTTATTTTCCTCTACCCTTTGCCCTTAATATAGATCGTAAGTATGCAACTTAACTGATTATGAATTCTTGAATACATCCTGGTCATCTTTCTGAATATTTACAATTGATGTAATCTTATTCACTTGTTATGCTCCATTAAAAGGTTAAATACAGCTGATAATTCTGAATATGTTTTTTGAACAGAAGAGTTATAATAGCTTGGGAATATAGTGTTCACAATACCTAATATTTCTTATTTGATTTATAATTACATGTTAACAGTTGACATTTACATGTATCTTCCATTGTGTCAAACTCATGTATAGTATATCTTTGTTTTACTTGTATAGACCTGTCGTGTAGTTCATTTATTAAATGGGTAATAAATAGATAATGGCTTGAAACATGTAACTTGTCAATTATTACTGACTTCATTAAAAGTGATAAGTACGATAAAAAGAAATGAATTATTGTTACACAAAACTTTAAAAAGGCGACAAACAACTATTAAACCTGAACAATATGACATGGAAAACATACTTTCTCACCCATAAGTTCTTGGTTCTGCTGTTGCATTTCAAAGTAATAGTTTATCAGTAATGTAAAGCCTTTCACATGATATTTCATAACGAGGTGACATTTTAGATCTTTTTCTCATGAATATGATACAAGTAATGTACCGTCATGAAATGCATTAAGAAAAAAAACCTCAAAATGCTGTAGGGCACCCTATTTTCAATCTATATTTGTAATATTCTGTATCCCTTCTCTGCTTTCCCGCATATCCGTTCCTAGTCGGTAAGTATGCGAATTGGATCGAATTATAAATATCCGATATCTTTCATAATTATTTGTGCTTCGTGTCCTTTTTTCTGATTCTTCCCCCGATCTTGGCGGTATCAGTCAATTAATAGGCACCTTTGATTATATTATGCATATAGCTGATATGTTTTCTGAATGTTTGGTTTTTTTCGGTTTTTTACTCATTCATTTAGTAATGTGTATTATCGATTGAAAACGTAATTCATTAACACATACGTTCTTAGCTCTGCCATTGAATATAAAAGTAAAAGTTTATCAGTAAAGTTAGACCTCTCACATGATATTCCAGAAAGAGGTGACATTTTCATTTTTTTCTACTCAGGAATATGTAACATGTAATGAACCGCCGTAGTGTGCATTAACCAAAATAATGTAAAAGCGCTGCATAATAGGGCATTATTATTTTTCACGATTTAGAACGAAAGTGCCTTTTTGCACTGTATATTCATAATTTCTTTATCTCTTTTCTGCTTCCGATCTTCGTTCCCCGACGGAAAGTATGCGAAATGGATAGAATTATGAATATCCGATATCTTTCATAATTATTTGGGCTTTTTGTCCTTTTTTCCGATACTTCCCCCGATCTTGGTTAACAGTCCGTTTATAGGCACTTTTGATTATATCATGAATATCTGATATTATTCATGAATGTTGAGGGGTTTTCGGTTCGTTCTTATTAATTTAGTAATGTGTATTATTGAACACTTTTGACTGAGTAAACGTTCCTGACTACTACCTATGCATGATGACTTCCAACCATCAGTTTTGAAATTAAACGTTTCTATATTTTTATAAAGTCAATTACTGTATTTTTATCTCATGTTTTAATCTTACCTTAATAAACTGGTATTGTAGACGTCCGGTAACCAAGCATTTAACATGCCGCTGTAAAGGGCATTAACATATAAAAAAATATAAACACGCTGTATAATATGGCATTTTTATTATTCAAGAATTTGACCAAAAGTGCCTATTTGCACTGTATATTTGTAATTTTCATGAACTTTTTTCTGCTTTCCTTGATCTTTGTTCCCAGTCCATAAATATGAAAATCCGATCTAAGTTTGAACATTCGATATGTTTCATAATTATTAGGGATTTGTCTCATTTTTGTCCCGATTTTTCCCCCGATCATTGTTAACAGTCTATTAAATGCACCTTGGATCTAAATATGAATATCCGATATTTTTTAATAAATGTTCGGAATCAGTCTCCGATTATTTTTTTTAATTTGCTTTTTGTGTATCATTGAGAACTTTTGACTAATTAAAAGTTCGTGAATGTTTTTCAGATAAAAATGATCGAATACTTGGTTTATGACAAAATACTACCACCTTTTCAGGATAATTTCCAAATATCGGTTTTGAAATTAACATTTACATCTGTTATGAAGTAACGGATTTAATATTATCTTATGTATGGACCTTAATCTAATACATTGTTGTTTAAGTCCTTCGGTTAGTAGCCATTTTCGTGCCAAATGGTTAAGATACGTTTGCTAAACAATGGTAAACATACTGTCAATACAAAATAATGGCATGCAAATTTTATGTAAGGCTCTCCTCCTGATGATCAACTTCTTCCACATGCAAAACAATTCTAAACGTACTGCCAATACAAAATAATGGCAGGAAAACTGTCTATAAGGCTTCCTTCTGATGATAAACTTCTACCACATGAAGAAAAATAAGTTAAAAGATGAGTTTCATTTCCATATAAAAGTGTTATCTAATATTTATATTTTTCTGTTTTCTTCTGCCCGTTTCCATTGTCTATAAAACGTAAGTATGCCTTTTTAATCCGATTATAACTTGTTAAAAATTCTTTCATCTTTCTGCATACTTTTTAATTGTGTTCATATTTTTGTCATGCTTTATTGGAAGGTTAAATCCAGGTTATAAGTCATAAAAAAGTCAGAATTATATTAATAAACAGAAAGGTTATCAAACTAGGGTATGAAGAGTTGGAAAAATCCCATATATCTTTATTCATTTGTAATCTCAAAGAAAAAGTTTATCAGTTATGTCATGCCTTTATCATAATATTAAAAAATGAGGGGACTTTTCAGTTCTTTTACTCATAAATATAATACATGTAATGTTTCGTCGTGAAGTGCATTAGGAACAAATCTTGTAAAAGCGCTGTAAAAAGGGCGTTATTATTATTCAGGATTTTGGACAAAAGTACCCTTTTGCACTTAGTATTTGTAATTTTCTTCATCTCCGTTCTGCTTTCCCCGATCTTTGTTCCAAATCCTTAAATATGCGAATTCAATCGAATTATGAACATCCGATATTTTTCATAAATGTTGGGGATTTGTCTCCGATTTGTCCTTTCAATGTCCTTTTGTGTATCATTAAAAACTTGTGACTAGGTAAACGTTCATGACTGTCTTCCAGCTAACCACGAAAGAATGGTTGGGTATTGAAGAAATACCACCACCTATCCTAATATATTTACTCTGAATCTTCAACGAAAGAGCCTATTTGCACTGTATATTTTTAAATTTACTTTATCTCTTTTTCTTCTTCTTCCGATTTTTGTTCCTAGACTGTAAGTATACAAAAGGGATCGAATTATGAATATCTGCTATCTTTTGGAAAAAATAGGGAATTGTTTCCGATTTTTCTTTTAAATTTAATTTTGTGTATGATTAAATATTTTTGACTTGGTGAACGTTCATGAATGTTTTCCAGCTAATATTGACAAAATGCTTGGGCGTTTTAAAAATAATACTACCTATCCATGATAACTTCGAAATATCGGTTTTGAATTAACCTATTTTTAACTTTCGGTAAGCATGCATATTCGTACACAATGGTAAATCTATGGTTGCTAAACAATTATAAAAATACATGACAGGTAAACAAAAAATGGCATGAAAATCGTCTGTAAGGCTTCCCTACTGATGATCAACTTTTTCCACATGAAGAAATAGAAGTTAAAAGAAGAGTTTCGTTTACATATAAAAGTGTATTCTAATTTGTATATCTTTCTGTTTTCTTCTACATGTTTTCTCTGTCTATAGCATGTAAGTATGCATCTTTAACCGATTATAACTTCTTAATAATTCTGTTCATCTTTTTGCATACCTTTTTCTTGTGTTTATATTTTGTCATGTTTTATTGAAGGGTAAATCCAGGTTAAAAGTCATAAATAAGTCAGAAATATATTAATGAACAGAAAGGTTATCAAACTAGGGAATGAAGAGTTGGAAAATCCCACATTTCTTACTTTATTTGTAATCTAAAAAAAAAAGTTTATCAGTAGTGTAAGGCCTTTATCATACTACTTAAAAATGAGTTGACTTTTCAGTTCTTTTACTTATAAATATAATACATGTAATGTTTCGTCGTAAGTGCATTAGGAACAAAACTTGTAAAAGCGCTTTTATTATTAAAATGATGCCCTGGCGGGTCTCATCCCATACTATGCGACCAACCACCTGAGAGCTAACCCTGATAAAACTCAGATAAGCGCATTCCACCTCAAAAAAAGGGATGCCAACCATCAACTAAGGAACAGCTGGTATGGGAAAAGACTGAAGCACACTCCCAACCTAGTCTACCTAGGCGTCACACTGGATCGCTTCCTTACCTACAAGAACCACATTGCCAACACAAACGCAAAAGGTGGAGCCCGCAACAGCATCCTCAAGAAGCTAGCCAACACCAACTGGGGGACTGATGCCAGAACAATCCGGACGACAGCCCTTGTGCTTTGTTTCTCTGCTGCGGAGTATGCATCACCAGTATGAAGTAGGTCGGCCTATGCACCCAAGATCGACCCAGCTCTAAATTCATCTTGCAGAGCAATCACTGGCTGCCTTAGGCCAACTAAAGTAGAAGACATCTACCTGCCCTGCGGTATTGCCCCTCCACACGTCAGAAGGTTGGTCTTGTCCCAGAAAGAAAAGAACAAACAAGAAAACAATCCACTCCACCCACTCTTCGAACAACAGCCAGTGGGCAAGCGGCTCATATCCAGACACAGCTTTCTGCACTCTGTAGAGCCCCTTAATACCAGCCCTCACAACCAAAGGATGACTTTGTGGTCTAATCACCTTCAGACCACTCCAACCGAATCCCTCGCAACCGACTCTAGTGAGACTTGGCCTACCTATGAACTGGCTACGGTCGATGCAGAGTCCTAATGCAGAGGTGGGGTCTAGGAGACGAACAAACAGCATGTGAATGCGGCCAGGAACGGACAATGGAACACCTACTAGTCTGCCCTCTCCTGCCAGAGTCATGCACCCAATATGACCTGGAAGCCGTGAATTGCCGGGACTTGTGTAGTGACTCGATAAGAAGAAGAAGAATTAAAGGGCGTTATCATTATTCAGGATTTTGACAAAAGTGCCTTTTTGCACTTTATATTTGTATTTTTCTTTATCTCCGATCTGCTTTTCCCGATCTTCGTTCTCAGTCCATAAATTTGCAACTTGGATGTAATTATGAATATCCGACATTTGTCATAATTGTTGGGGATTTGTCTCCGATTTTTCCTTTTAATGTCCTTTTGTGTGTCATTGAAAACTTTTGACTAGGTAAACGTTCATGGCTGTCTTACAGCTAACCACGATAGGCTGGTAGGGTGTTGAAGAAATACTTTAACCTATCCTTATATATCTACTCAGAATCTTCAACGAAAGAGCCTATTTGCACTGTATATTTTTTAAATTTCTTAACCTCTTTTCTGCTTCCCACGATCTTTGTTCCTAGACCGTAAGTATACGAAAGGGATCGAATTTTAAATATCCGATATCTTTTAGAAAACTTAGGAATTTGTCTCCGACTTTTCTTTTTAATTTAAATTTGTGTATTATTATAAACTTTTGACTAGGTAAACGTTCGTGAATGTTTTCCAGCTAACATAAATAAACTGCTTGGGCATTTTTAGAAATGCTTCCATCTATCCATGGTAACTTCGAAATATAGGTTTTGATTTTAACGTTAACATCTTTTATGAAGTCAAGGATTTTTTGGTTGGTTTTCATGTATTGATCTTTGTTTGATGAACCAGTATTGTAGTCCTTCGGTATTAAAGCAGGCATATTCGTGGACAATGGTAAATATATGTTTACTAACAAATTGTAAACATAGATTTCAGGGACAAATGAAGGCATTATAAATGTCATTAAGGCTTGCGGCCAATGATGTTCTACTCATCTTTAAAGAAGAAGAAATTGAATAAAATGAGCATCATTTATATGTGTATTTTAATAGAATACATATCTTTTTCTACTTTCGTCTGCCATTCGTCTTCAGACGTAGAGAGTAAGTATAACAATTACATTTTCTTTCTATATTCTGGTCATCAATCTGGATCTTGTTCCTTGTATGCACATTTCATGCTTAATTGAAAAGCTAGACAGATGTTATAATTCACTATAATTCATATGAACCGAAAGGTTTATCACAACAAGAATGGTAAATCTAAATATTTCTTACCCTGCTCATTTTATTTTTTTATCTCGTGTTTACAATTGGTATTAACATCCATCTCCTAATGGATGAAATATACAGGTTTAGGATCGATTTTATTTACTTGACGCATACTTCTTTTATTTAATGACTCTCGCTTGCAAATAATGAATATAGTTTGGAAAAATTATTGCACACAAACTGAACAGACAAAAACAACCTTGAATGAATATTAATCAATCGAAACGTATTGTCTCACGCATAAGTGTTTTTTCTGCCGTTGCGTTTTATACTAATAGTCTATTGGAAATGCTAGGTAGATCACATGACGTTCAAATTGAGTTGATTTGTTCTTTTATGCCAATTTATTGAAAGTAATGTAAAGTCATTCATAATTTGAAAAGAATGTATAAGAAGACATTAACGATTTGACAGAAATAAACTGTTTTGTATTGACTATTTCTAATATTCTTGATCTCTTGTTTTGCTTTCCCCCGATCTTTCAGGGTTTCGAGACCGTAAGTGTGCAACTTGATCTAATTATGAATATCTGATACGTTTATTACATTTCGGGGGTTTATTTTATGTTACTATTTGACTTAAGTAAACGGTTAGCAATGTATTCCAACTCTCAGCGATGCAATGACTTTTATTGTAGAAACGATATTATATATATGCATAATTTTATCATTTTTGATATATTTTTCTTTCATCATTATTATCATTATTACACATATCATTATTCTCTTTATTATACATATCATTATTATTGTCAATATTGTTAAATTTGTTATGATAATCAATATTGTAATTATTATTAGTAGTACTATTTTTATAACTATGACTGTTGTTAATATTACAATTTACTTATAATTCGTTTCTGTTTCTTGACTGGATTAAGTTTTTTGATCCGATTAGTTACATAACTACAATAATTTGAAGATTGTAGATGGCTTTCACTTAATGCATGACACTTCACCCTACATGCATGTAATCAAGTAATTCGCATTTAATTCAATTCAATTCAAATGCGTTGAAATGTAATCTACTACGTCAAAATCAAAATCTTCAATAAACAATTACATACAAAAGTATTAAAATAAGGTAATCAAAAACTATTTGAATATCACTTGAAATACAATCAATGTATAAACATAAATGTTAATGAATACAAATTATTAATATTAAAGTGTACCTTACACCTACAAATGAAATCTGTGTGAAGCTATAACCGTATAAGATCAACCTAAAATACATCACTTGACATTTTACATGACATCAAAATAATACAAAGCCCGACGTACGTAACTATAGTCGAAAATGCGTGCCATATTCTACGGGGAGCATACGTGTGCGTTATTAGTCTACTCTTAAGCCATTTTAGCGCATATTGCATGAGAGTGTATATGAACTTGCAAGTCCTCTTTTCAGAAGAAAATATTTAAGGTCATATTTTGATTATAATTTTCGGACATGAAACTCCCATTAAAAAGTATACAAATAATGAATGGTTATGAGTTCAATAGTGCGAATATTTTCATGAGTTGAAAGATTAACATTCTATTCAACGAGGCGTCAGCCAAGTAGAATAAATTTAACGTTAATCTTTCAACGAATGAAAATATTCGCACTATTAAACGAATGGAAAATATGCAAAATATTGTGTGAGGATTGTTACGATTTGAATGTCAATATCCAGGAACAGACGTGGCAAGTAAGACAATTCAGCCACCAAGAGGGGGCACTATCCAACTACCGCACCATGGAATAAGCCTCTGCATACCCGCATTGGCGCTGCAAAAGGAGTGTGAGATTACTCTTAAGGTAATTTGTAAAATTCTTCCCGACACTTCCACCCTCTCTCTATTTATACCTGCATTAATGCGCTCTCTTATGGCACGAATGAGAGATGGTCCCCCTCTCTCTCTTCATACTTATCTGGGCTCTACAATATGATTTCATAAATTACCATAAAGGTAAGGTGTATTCATGATAATGGTATCAGGGGGAGGAAGGGTGGGGGTGCCTTTATCAGTTGGATCTGGAGGAAAAACAAGAATAAATAGTTTGTGCAGAAATAGTTCGTGATTACCCTCGTACTAGCAAGAATTAATAGACACCATTGTCATAAAAAGGCTGGTATTACGTTTACATTGCCCCCCCCCCACTCCGGGAACGGAGGGACCGCATTCATGTTCCCCAAATCTCCGGCTCGTAACAAATAAACAGATCTGCCCGTATTGACTTTACACACCGGACTTATTGGGGGTGCTGAAAAGGCTCGTAAAAAAGAAAAAAATTGCCCGTATTGACTTTAGGCACCGGACTTGTGGGAGGTGCTAAAGATGGAGGGAACATGCATATGCGTACCCTTAATAATACTGAGTGAGGGGGGGGGGGCCTTTGGAAGCCAGTCACATCCCGTTTTTTTAGCATGTTGTTCCTTAAAGTTTTGGTTATATAGTCTGTTGTTAAAGAGATGGTTCATTGAAATGTGGAAAATGGGCAAATTACACCTCTACAGATTGCTGAGAACATTAACAAAATGAGCAAAGTACTTTTGAAGCCCTCACTGTTGTGAGGAATGAATTAAATGCAATTTTGTTACCCTTTCCTGAACCCACTCACTAAGTGAATTGACGGCGTTATTTTACATGCGAAACGATGACGTCACAATATGAACAACCTACATCACACATTCGGGACAATGTTGGATACCCATTGCAATTTTCAGATATGGGTTAACGTTGTTTGTATATTTACCGCCAGTGGTGATATTTCCTCTTTTTTGGCATTTTGAACGAGACACACTGAATAAATGATACTTTCTACAAATGTTTGTTTGATTTTGATATTTTTTTCCGTCACATTTGAGCATTAAAATCGGAAAACTAATCACACATTCTGAGGGCACTTCAGCGTGTATGTGTTTGATCTGGGAAGGCAAAGGACATTTTTCATGCTGACCTAACGACTCTTTTGGAGTAAAATAGGCGACAAATTTACATAGAATTGTCCAGATATTCATTACAAAAATGTGTGATTAGGCTGATTAATTTACATTTTTGATAAATTAAGTCGTATAGGACCTGATAAACCGAGAGAAACAGATCAGTCCGGTTCGCGATTCACGGCTAGCTCGAGCGCCGGGCTACGGGCTAGGCTGGCTAGCAAGCTGCGCTAGATATGATGCACGCATATAGAGGTCAGTGTATTGCACACATAGTACATGCACAGAGTACGCACGCACAGCTACCAGCTACGGGAAACTTGAACGCTACATCGACGATATATTCACTCGCTTTTTGGAAGTTATTTACCATTTATCTAGACTAACGTCAGATTAAGAACCAAAACCATGCCATGGAGGAGCCTTCTGGAGTATACTCAAGTATGTTTTCGTCCATATCCATATTTCCAGGGGATTTTGATGAAGGTAAAAAGCGTTAGGTATAAATGGGTACGGTACTCGAGAGTCAATGCAATACGTGTGAATAGCACGCAAACTGCATCTCGCACCGTCGTCAATCATTTCAGCTGAGCGGCCCGCTGTTCATATTGTGTCGTCACTTCAAAAATCAGCTGACTTACGATGTTTTGGGGGCGTTGAGTGGGTTGATTTTTTCGTCAAGTTCAATCATCTTTTATAAATTTCGCTCGAATGTACAAGTTACACAAATGTAATGATTTTACTCAGTGTAATTTTTCGATTGCAATGATACCAAATTCAGTCAAGTTTGAAATCAATAAACCATCTCTTTAAGCTCTCAAGTCAACAAAACAATGTACATGAGTGAGGGAAAAAGAGAAATGAAAATAAACAAAAGAATAAGAATATGAGGAGGGCAATAGTGCACTACTAATGACGAGTAAACTAATACATTAATCCGTTTTTCATGTTGAAGACAACAGGTATTTAAACCATTGACTAGAACCGGATATTCGATGCCGAGAGAACAATAAACTGGGACCGACATCGAAAAAATTATAAGGACCCATCTTGACATGTAATTATTATGGATAGTCTGTGGTGCAGATCATTTCAACGATTGAAAAATGCCTTCTTCATTTTAACAACAACAATATTTATACAGTAGACGTGCGGGTGCACGATGTGTGAGAGAGAGAGAGAGCGAGAGGATTGAGGAGTCCTGAAAAGGACTCTCGGTAATCTTTCTTGAGGGTGTGTAGTCCTGAAATGGACTGTTTGTGTAGTCTTGAAAAAGACCGTTGGTTATCTTTCTTAGAATACCGAGAGTCCTTTTCAGGACTCCTCAATCCACTCTCTCTCTCACATGGTGCACCCGCAAGCCTACTGTAAATCTACCTCACCATGCAAGCCGATACTTACAAGCAGCATCTAACAATAATTATGTTCATTCTTTTGATTTAGTCCGATGAGGGCAAGACGTAAAGCTTTAGTGATGTCTGTTTTCGCTCCTATTTTTCGTTCCTGTAGTACCCATCATCCGTTTTTGTTTGATTATGTTTTAATTAATTTAGACACTTCATATTTTGATAAGCCTATTAAAAAAAGAGTGTAAGATTGAATAGAAATAGTAAGTTCATGCACCCGATTTATTGCCATTTAACTCAGGTTCTAGCAGAGCCGTCAGGTGTCCTTTTCGCAGAGAATGAAGTTCATGTCTCCCCTGGTGTAGTTTGTGAACCTTCGGGAACCACGTTTGAGAGCCCATTAAAGTTAGTCATCCCCCACTGTGCGGTGTTAACAGACCCCTCCAAGGCCAAAGTCATCCTATACTTCACTCATGGCGATATGAAAGGTGAGTGTAATACCTTAACTCTATTAGATGTGAAAACAATTTTTTTTTAAATGTTTGGAACGAATGCGAATTTAGTGTGAAGAGGTGTGGACAGTGTGCAATCACAATGTAAGAACGCTGTGAACAAAATATAAACATATGGAGCATAGAGGGAAGGGAAAGTCTTGTAATACTGTGGACAGCAGGGAGAAAGAGTGGTGTTAGAAACAATGGGAACACTCTCTGGAGACACAACGTTGAGACACAGTTATAATACACTGTGGAAACATCAACAAAAAACATCGTGAATAGAGTGAAAACAAAGTTTGAAAACAATAAGAAAACCGTTTGGTGAAACTGGAAATCGGGGTAGTGACAATGATGAAACAGTGCGTATACAGTCAATGAAAACACAGTGTGGACACAAACAGAACATTATTGTTGAGACAAATATATTAATACACCGTCATTGCTTGTGTTAATCAATGTGACATATTTGCAATCGTAGCGGGGATACACTGCATCATGGAACATTTTTTAATCATCATTATATATATTTGTTTTCTTTCGGTAATGATGATTTGAAGATAATGGGTGTTTTTTTCTTCTTCTCCATGTCCCTCTTCTTTAATGTCTTTCTGTCTCTTTCTCCATACATCTTCCGCACTTTTGCAGTCACAAAGAAAGAACTGTCATCAATTGGAATACCTAGATGCGTGGTAAGAAAAGATGAACTTGAAGTCTACATTGACCATTTCTCAATTTGTGAAATGTTCATGGTCATTTCCGACTCCTTCATTGGGAAACGTGTCGCTTCAACTCCCTACCTTCCAAAATCAATGAGTCGCCTCCTACCGCAATACTGCCATCTACGTCTGTACAATGATACTCCTGGCCTTGAAGATGTGAGTAATTTACCAACATTTATACAATTGTGAAAAATATGAATTCAGGACAAATCAAAAATATCAAAAACCGTTTTTAAATGTGATTTTGCTTAAATGGGTGCAGTTGTGGAAAGGGCTTGCTTCATTATTTTTTTTTTCCATTAATCTTGTTTTGTCCACTTATTGTTGCCTTCTAGTCCCTCTCCCTTTCCCGTTCCTAATCTATTATTTGTGTCACAAGTATATAGTAGAAGTAGTTGCTGTTTGTAGTTTTTATGAATATTATTATTATAATTATCATCATTATTAGTATTATTATTATTATGTTCATTATCATTATCATCGTCACCATCATCATCATCATAATCATTATATAGTATTTTTGAATGGGTATGGAAAATGAATAACGCCCTGTGCCCCTATGCGCAGGGATATCCCACTCGTTTTTCCATTACCTACATTTCTGCCATGGAACTATTTGCATATTATATGCAGGTATATACATATACATATATATGTGTGTGTAAATATACATAAATGTATATGACAAAATCGTGTTACATGGTAATCAAATTATTTAATTATGCCTATCCGTAAGGCGCTTAGAGACGGTATCTCAAATTAAGCACTTGATACATCCTGATTTATTATCATTAAGTTCAAGAAGCTCAGTCTGGACGATAAAGCTATTTACAAAGATGTGTCAACCCCCTTTTTGTCATTAGACGGACATAATAGTAGTAGTGAGAAACTTAGTCTTTAAGTAGACATGGACATTTGCGTATCCTATAAACGATTGAACAATAATGCCCTCTACGTACGTTTGCAGCCAGATGAAACGTAAAGGCCTCCAAAGAAACAATAGGTTTAATAATAATGATAATAATGAACGCTATTTGTATAGCGCATATCACTAACACAAAGAAAGACCCTATGCGCTTAGAAAAGAAGAAAATGGAGAAAGGGCGGAATAGAAATGAACACTTATGCCTGGTAAGTGAAAAAAATTAGTTACAAACAACAATAATGATACGCAATTCCTATTAAGCTTACATGTAATAGATCGTACATTCAGGTACAAATAAAAATACATACAAATACAATACAAATTCTAAAATTAAAATTAAATAAAAATTAAATTATATATTAAATATGTTCATGATACTATAACCAAAGAAGTCACTAGTCAGTAGTTTAATTATTTGTTTTGTTTTAAATGTAGAGTAAGGGTTATGGTTAGGTTAGCGTCAGGGTTAGGGTGATATAGCATTAACGTGTATGATATCCTGTTATTGTATCATTAAAGTTAATATAGAGTTGTCCTGTTTTAATAATACAACATGTATGGTTATTTATATGTATATGAAGTTACAGACTGAATTATTCGTACCCTTAAAAAAAATTGTATTTGTTTAAATATGTGAAAATCATATTCGTCTCGATCTTTATTTCTTCACACTGTGACATATTTAAACTTACATCCAAACGTATTCAACAAAGGCCCTCATTCAATCAGTCCACCTTTAATTCTAGAATTCGAACATTACAAAACTATCAAATTTTCAAGGGGTATCAATATATGATGTATCTTTTTCAAAATTGAGCGAAACTATTCAAAAAGGAAATGCAGGATAAGTTGATGTAATCGATGATGAAAAGGCACAAATATTCAACGCTTCTTCTTTCGTCCTTTTTTCAAATGTCTATTTCTTCGCTGTACAAAATCGACATAATTAGCTCATCGAAACAGAGGAAGAAAAGCTCGATTATCGCAAGATGGCTCCGACAAAGAAAATGTTCGTGCTCTGGGAGAAAGGCGAACTAAAGATCAAATGCGAGGTCGACAGCGGTCATGTCACCGAGAACGAAAAGGTACATGAACAATTTATAGGCTGGCTCATTTAAGGACGCATGTTTTAAAATCCAGGGAAATCGTGTGATGTTATCGAGGATGGCGGGGGGGGGGGGGGGGAGGGGGAGTTGAAAGGAACGAAGAAATGACACATTATTACTACAAAGTTCCGATTTTAAATCCTTACTTCTTGGTATTCTTTTTATGCTAACTTTTTTAATTAAAAGTAATCGGAACGTGATTTCTACATGCAATGCAATACGCTATTTAAATAATGTTATGTTGATTTCTTGAAATTTTTCCTATGTTTGTTTTCTTTATTTTATGTGTTTGTTTCTATCTCACACATGAAGACTATATCACTAAATGATATCTGTAGATTGGATCGAAACCTTGTCACTTTTTTGGTGCAAGCGACCGGCGATGCCGATGTACATTTCAAGTTCAACTTTCATCCTCATTGTGACGAGGGACATGCCTTCAAAGCGAAATTCTCAGGTTTGTATCATCGTCTCCTTGCATGAAAATTACCATTGATGTTAATTTACATAGAAACGTACATTTCATTAGTATTTCTCTTTCTCTCTCTCTCATTTCATTAAACTAAGCTGCAATGAAGTCCCCGTTATTTGTCTTCGTCTTTTATGATATCTGGTCAGTCTTTCAACTTATCTAATGATAAACGAAGAATAAAAAACAGTCACTTTTGCTTGTCGAGTTTTTAAAATAATAATCGTTGGCATTGCAAATATGTAAATATCCTATCAGTAGCGTGACCCGTATTGTATATGATTTTTGTGGGAAAAACTCATCGTTCCTTGATGGGCTTATAAATATGTTTCATCTATAACGTTTAAAATCAATTTATCTTTTTGTAGCCTTTTTTGAGATGATCTAAATTTCCCAAGCACTTTAAGTTTGTTTAAAAAAAAACTATTGTATTGATCTATTTAGGTATTAATTGTATCCGTCTATCTATTTTTGTTTTCAATGCAGATGGTGATATAGCTTCTACAATGTAAGTAAATTATCGAGACCCTGACAAATACTATTCCATGATAACTTGAAAATTAACACAATCACGTTTAATCAAATAACTATATCTCCCAAATTGTGCAAATCTGCCCTTGCTAAGGGATAATGTTATGCTGTAGCATGACTTCACTGCTTATTTATAAGGTATGCTCTCTTTAAAGAGATCTCTCGGCAGCGTGTTTGGCTGTAACCTTCGTTCCGCGGAAGATCAGAGAGAGAACTGATACTTTGCACGAGGTACAACATTTTTCAACCTATTTCGGTGCCAGTGCAATATCTTACGGTTGTATTATACACTGATATATTTTTGATTTTATAATCGATTATTTTTTTAATTTTTAATTCAGCTCCCTTTGGCACCCTTTCATATTTATATGATCTATGGTTGGTTTAGTAAAGTTTCCCGAGCATTTAAACACTTCCAATACATATCAGTATAACCATGGACCTATAACGAATGGAAATTCATCGTTTTCTTAAAGAATTCATTGTGATTGTCTCCGTCAATGTCGTCTTAATAACATTCCGTACATGTTTCTTCCCTTTGATCTCATGATGGTCACCGCCAATAAGCCGGGATAGAATCAAGATAGTGATGTTAAATATGTTAATATACACTCTAAAAAAAAGATACCCAATATTGGGTAAAATTTTACACTTTACGAGGGTAAAAAGGGAACATGCATGTTTGTTGGGCAAAATTTGACACAGGTGTGGTTGGGTAAAAATTTACCTAGCAAATGTTTAATGTTTTACCCAACTGATGTGCAATATATTTGACCCAATGTAAAAGGTAAAATGTTGGGTAAAATTTTACACTTTACGAGGGTTAAAAGGGAACATGCATGTTTGTTGGGCAAAATTTGACACAGGTGTGGTTGGGTAAAAATTTACCTAGCAAATGTTTAATGTTTTACCCAACTGATGTGCAATATATTTGACCCAATGTAAAAGGTAAAATGTTACCCAACGACAACCATGTTCCCTTTTTGACACAACATTGGGTAATATTTACCCAACTCATCCTGGGTACTCGTTTACTTTGTTCTTGTGTAATTTTGTACCCAAAAGTTGGGTAAAATTTTAACCCAACCTTATTGTATGATTTTTTATTTTTACACAGATTTGGGTAAAAAAGAAAATTGTCCGAGGAGTTGGCTGGAAAAGTACATGCTATATGTAGTGTAGTGTATAAGTAGCAGACCTCTCTCTCTCTCTCTCTCTCTCTCTTGGCTAGACAGTCTTTCGCTTGGCGTGCTCGCAGTAGGTGACTGCATCGCGGATGACATTCTCCATACGAATAATGTGTTGTCCAGCATTATGAGGAATTTCATTTCCATATTGAGAAGATTTACACGCATTCATGCAAATAAATGCTGCGGAAAGACACAAGTGCATGATCGTAGTCTATTTCGAACAAAGTCGTCCATCCTCTGTCGATCTTGAACACGATTAATTCGATGAACAGCTAATTCGGAACGACCGACCACGCTAGTGCTTCAATCATAGTTTTTAACATCAGTTGTGTCATAATACCAACGTTTAGGTGTCAAAACTTGTGTTTACCCAACGCGTGGTTCAAATATTATTCTGCATCGTTACTTTCTTACCCCGGAAATGCGCACAGTCGAATTTTGATATGACACTATGGCAAGTGTAATGAAATTTTGAAGGGACTTGGTGTTTGGCACAAGGTTGGGTAATACTTTACGCAACTTTTTTAAACAGCGATTTCGCACAGCAAAATTTTGCACTCTATTTTTAGAGTGTACATGCGCAGAAGATAATAAACTGCTTAAATCATGGAAAATCGATGTGCAGTTCTGGTTAATAATTGGAAATTGTTGTTCCGTGTACTTTGTTCTATTTATGAAAAACATGTTGATATTACCAGATAGGTTTTGTTTGGATTGTTTTTTATTTAAAATCCCGTTTTCCCCAATTTCCGCATAATATTCCAGAGTTACAACGCACAGGGCTGATACAGATCATGGCCTTCTAATTGATTTATAAGGCCATAGGTGTGTGCGAAAGTTTGCGAATCAGTAATAATACATTTCATATCACCAAAATCGTCTGCTTTTCAACTTTGCTGCTCCCCATTGGGGATGCTTTTATTTAAGACACACTCTTACAGAGGACACCATCCAAACAAAACCCAAGAGAGGGAAACTGCTCCTTTATCAATGACCGAATATGCTTACGTAGTCGTTATTGTTAAAACAGCTGAATGTTCTCATTAAGATGCACATAATCAGAAGGCGGCGACTATCATTGGATCAAAGAAAGAATCGCGTTGAATGTCCATCCCTATTTGGCCCATGGAATAACTGAGAGTTGGGATGATACTTCGCAGAGAGCAACCAACTTAAACCCTTTCCTTCTTTTCAGACAACCGCCTTCTACTGCCTCTCCAATGGATCCAGAAGGGGACGCATCGTCGTCTACGGAGTCATCGGCGCCTTTAGAAAGTAGAGATAGGGCACAAATCGGCTCAAAGTAAGTCATAATAAAAGTACAGTCTCAGTAATGGTAATATTTTGTTCTTACATGATGTTGCAGAAATTTGCAAACTAAAAATGCAAAAACTTGTAAAAAAAAAGACATAATTACAAATATTTCGAAGAAATATTCGTTATTAGCACAATTTTTCTTTTTTTCTAATTTTACAATACGAGTTTTGCAAGTTCAGTCTTTTATTTACCCAAGTTGCTGTGTACTGAGGGGGTTTCGTCATTTTCCACTCGTTAGCGAAAAGATCACGGACTTTTTCGATGAGAAACTTTGCACATACTTTCATAAAGTCATGTTGCTGCAAAAAAAATTGTTCTGATAATTATTGTCAGACCCTAATAAAATTGAGTGGAACAAACGGTAGTGAGTTTAAAGTCGATTGACATCGCCGATTTCAGTGCTGATTTACTATACATTTATTAATTACCTTCCGTAATAATTAATGTGTTACCTAGTATTCATAGGCGGAGATCGGGGGGGGGGGGGAGGGGGCGGGAGGGGGAGATATATCCCCCAAATTTGGCCAAGTGGGGGGGGGGATGGGTGGGTGACCTATATAATCATACCCCAATGCTATGCAGATGTTTATGACAGAATGCTCAGCGTAAAGAGCTTTAGAGAGAAGGCTGAGTTCTAGGGAGAGGTGAAGAATAATTTGTGAGCATTTACATTGTTATTATGCAAGTGTGGAAGAACATTAGAGGGAAGAAATGTTCCTGGAAAGCAAGGCTCTTCAACTAACTCATATTCTAAATATGACATGTAACAGCTTAAAAATGCGGGCCTCATTCTTCACGCCACACGTTTGTGTAATCCCATATACATTTGTTATTATTATCATTAATATTATTATCAGGTGGGCTGTATCTAATACAGACCACCTTATACTTTTGTTAAAATCGCCTTTATTTATTATTTATTTATCAGGTGGGCTGTATCTAATACAGACCACCTTATAATTTTGTTAAAATTGCCTTTATTATTTATTATTTATTTATTATCAGGTGGGCTGTATCTAATACAGACCACCTTATAATTTTGTTAAAATTGCCTTTATTATTTATTATTTATTTATTATCAGGTGGGCTGTATCTAATACAGACCACCTTATATTTTTGTTAAAATTGCCTTTATTATTATTTTTATTTATTTATTTTTCTTAATTCTCGCCACTTTTTTGTTAGCAAGATAACTTGAAATTGTCTAAATCAAATAACTTGAAATTTGGCACACATATGTATAGGCATATAGAGAAATCACAATAACGTTTTCAACCTTGACCTTGACTGATGACGTCATCTAGGCGCCATTTTGTGAAATTTTCTGAAAATCAACTCTTGTTCATATCGTCATAACCAAAAGTAATTTCTCATTCATATTTATCATGATCAAGGTCAATATCCGTCCGGTCAATTTCAGGTCAAAAAACGCGCGCGTGCGCGTACGTCCGCGCGTCAGTGCGCGCGCAAAAAAATTAAATGCTCAAAATCGTCTCAAAGTTATTTTGCATACGTTTCAGGTAATTTTAAGCATTTTATTAAAAAACGCGCACACGCGCATGCGCGCGCATTTTTGCGCGTAACACCATTACAAAACATAGAATCGCCATTTTTTTTTCTTTCATGATATTTCTCATATTTTTTCGAGGAATTTGATACCATGTTTATCTCTTTATGACCATTAATAACAAGATGAGCGTCAATTCAAGATAAATGTCTGTGCGCGCGAGCTCTTTTAATACATAGCATATATGGGCAAAAACATGCCTATACAAAATCCATTATAGCTCTTTGGAATAAACCGTGACCTTCATTTTTTTTCATATTTGGATAGAGTATGAGTCGGATATATGATTACATGTCTCATTTGGCCATTAAGTGTATTGTGACATCAACATAATGGCCTTGGAACCCAAAATACGAATTTGCATATTATGACGTCAGCATATTTATGTAAAATTGATTGTATCTCTGTAAATATTGATCGATTTTCTTCCAAATTTCGATATGTTGTTGCTCAGATAATTCTCTACAAGCTCAATGATCACCATTTTTCATTTTGATGACGTCATTAGAGTAAAAATTTCGATTAAAGGCCTCATGTCAGAAATTTCATAATTTGCGTGTTATGACTATATAAGGTGAATTTCGTTCACATAATGAATCTACACGATATTGTTTTTTAAGAATTTTTAAGCAGTATCTCGCTTATTTTTGCTCTATTTTGTCTCAAATTTGTGTTGACCAGCCCACCTATACTTGTTCCAAACAAGTATTATATGTCTAGTTTATTTTTCTTATTTTGACCCACTTTTTGTTAACCAGATAACTTTGAAATGGTTCAATCAAATGCCTTGAAATTTGGCACACATATGTATAGGCATATGGACAAAACAAGGTAAGGTTTTCAACCTTGACCTTGACTGATGACGTCATCTAGGCGCCATTTTGTGAAATTTTCTGAAAATAAACTCATAATCATATCTTCATAACCAAAAGGTATTTCTCATTCATATTTATCATGATCAAGGTCAATATCAGTCCGGTCAATTTCATGTCCAAAAACACGCGCGTGCGCGTACGTCCGCGCGTCAGTGCGCGCGCAAAAAAATTAAATGCTCAAAATCGTCTCAAAGTTATTTTGCATACGTTTCAGGTAATTTTAAGCATTTTATTAAAAAACGCGCACACGCACATGCGCGCTCGTTTTCGCGCGTAACACCATTACAAAACATAGAATCGCCATTTTTTTTTCTTTTATCATATTTCTCATATTTTTTCGAGGAATTTGATACCATGTTTATCTCTTTATGACCATTAATAACAAGATGAGCGTAATTCAAGATAAATGACCGTGCGCGCGAGCTCTTTTAATACATAGCATATATGGGCAAGAACATGCCTATACAAAACCCATTATAGCTCTTTGGAATGAACCGTGACCTTCAATTTGTTTTCATATTTAGATAAAGTATGAGTCGGAGATATGATTCCATGTCTCATTTTGCCATTAAGTGTATCGTGACATAATCATAATGGCCTTGGAACTCAAAATACGAATTTGCATATTATGAAGTCAGCATATTTATGTAAAATTAATTGTATCTCTGTATATATTGATCAATTTTCTTCAAAATTTCGATATGTTGTAGCTAAGATAATTCTCTACAAGTTTAATAATAACCATTTTTCATTTTGATGACGTCATCAGAGTGAAAATTTTGATTAAAGGCCTCATGTCAGAAATTTCACAATTTGCGTGTTATGACTATAGAAGGTGAATTTCGTTCACGTACTGAATCTACATGATATTGTTTATTAAGAATTTTAAAGCAGTTTCTCGCTTATTTTTGCTCTATTTTGTTTTCAAACTTTAGTTGACCAGCCCACCTATACTTGTTCCAAACAAGTATTATGTCTAGTTATTATTAGTATTATTATTATTACAGGGCTTGTTACTTTAAACAAGATTGGGCCAATTTTTTACACCGTTTTCATGATTCAAGAACCTTGCTACAATTGTAAGCTACATTATCAACTTTTTTCAGATCAACTCCACACCGTTTCTTTCACAATGCAGTCGCATGACCAGAACTCAACTTTATATTTTAAGTATTAACCCTATCTCACATGAATCCAGTTTAAAAAATCTAACAATTTTCAGCTTAAATTCAATTCATTTGTTGCCTGTTTCCAACAAAACGTTACAAATCAACTTTAATCATTTACAGCAATTAATAAATATATATTGAGTGTGGAGGGGTCCACTAAAAAGCAATGCTTATAAAATAATGGATCCTCTAATGGTACTTAAAATTACAAATTCTAAAGTTAAACTACAAATAGGTGTACGGAAAGGGGGTACAGAGACGAGAACGGGACAAGGGAGTATTTTACATTAAAAAGATATGGGCTGCATGTGGAGTAGGGAAAAAAGACCCCACCCCCCCCCCCCAAAAAAAAAAAAACACAAAAAGGAAAGACATACACGAGGACGGGGGGGGGGGGGGGGGAGATAAACCGGCTACGTAGTTCCAAAGGGTTTTTAAGATTGTAAATGAAATGATTTCACTTATTTCATTACTTTAAATATTCCATAACTTTTGAACTTCATATATAAATGTGTTTTTAGTTTAGTTTAGGTCCGCAAGAGAGATAAATGAAAAATCTTCCCAGCATCTTGTTGGGTAATTCAGGACTGAGATATTTTGAAAAACTTTTCTTCAGAAGGGGGCATCCCCTTAGAACCCCCCCCCCCCCCCATGCTGTGCGTGCAAGAATACAATTGACGCTGACGCGTCATGGCGCTAACGCGTCAGCAAGATATCGCTTAAGCATCTTATTTTGCAGGTGGGTGTGATGGTCTGAATATTCATTTGCGAGCGAGTGAAGCGAGTGAGAACAAAATGGGAGATCGCAGTGCGAAAATAAGATTTGGGTAATAAGCATAGTCTCCTAACGAAAGGCTGATAAGGTCTTTGATGTGTAACATATAATAATCTTCTTCTCGTTTACGTGCCATGTCATGAGACGTTGGCGACCATGGAATGCCACAACTCTCTGTCCCATATACTATGAAGTATTTCATTCTCCCCAAGATCAATTCCGCTTTCAGATATCCTACTCAACCACATAATCCTCCTTCTACCCCTTCTCCTTTTCCCCTCTATTCTCCCAGTCAGTGAAGATTTTCCAAACCGTTCTCTCGAATAACATGACCCAAGAAACTCAGCTGTCGACCTCATATATTATTCAGAAGCTTTCGTCTTGTTTCTGCCATGGCAAATACCTCATTATTAGAAACTCTTTCTGTCCACGAAATTATAAGCATCCTTCTCACGAACCAAACTTCACAACTTTCCTGTCGCTTTCTTAGGTCTGATGTCAAGGTCCAAGCTTCACATCCATACATCAGAACTGGATACACATAGCAATTGATTACGCGGAGTCTCGTCTTCATATTCAGCTTCTTATTCTTTAATATATGTTTTCTAATTAGAAAAAGTTGATTTTGCAAGTGCAATCCTTCTCTTGATTTCGTGATCGCCTCTTGCATCGTCTTTAATTGTAGTCCCTAGATAATTGACAGTGGTGGCTTGTTTTATTTGATCTTAAGAGAGCATGGTATCCCTCCCTTCTTTGAAATTACCATGTATTCCGTTTCCTTGTAATTTAATGATAATCCTCACTTGTCACTTTCTCTAACGACAACATCCAAAAGTCGCTGCAGGTCCTTCTCTTATTCTGCGATTAATATAGTATCATCTGCATACCGTATGTTTGTGATATTATGTCCTCCTACCTTTAATCCTCTTTTCTGTTCTAGGTTTATAAGTATCAACTCATTGTAATAATTAAAGAGATCTGGAAGACATGACACATCCTTGCCGAACCCCTTCTTAATGTTGATGGAGTCACTTAATTCTGTTTCCACTCTAACACATGCTGTTTGCTCCCAATACAGATTTTGCAATAGCTTTACATCAGTTGTGTCTAGTCCAATTTTGGTTTAGTCTTCAAATAGCCGATTGTGTCTTACTTTATCGAAGGCTTTCGTATAATCGATGAAACAAAGAAAGACATCTTTCTGCATTTCTACGGCCCTTTCTGCTATAGACCGCAGAACAAACACAGCATTTCAAGTTCACGCATCCTTGACAAAACCAAACTGCACATTACTGATTTCTGGAGTTAGGTGATTCCTTGCTCTCTGAAGTAGAACTCGCAAGATTATGACGGGGCTCATGAGACTGATGATTCTAATTTGCCCGCATTCCACTGCTCAGTAGAGCGTCCGCCTCACAACCGGGAGGTCGTTGGGTTCGGACCCCGGTCGCGTCATACCAAAAGACGTTAAAAGACGGGAGTTGCTGCTACCTTGTTTGGCGTTCAACAATAAGGGATAGAGCAAGGTCGATCTGGCGCTGCCCAGTGGCTGCCGGGTTAAGGATCAATTGGGCAAAAAGAATTTCTATTTTCGGTTTAACTTAATAAAATTTGAAGTGGACTTTCCATCATCATAGATCTTATTTATGACTTCAGTTAGTTTCATGACACCCTAGTTCTCCAATGCCTCGACCATCTCCATCACTACTACCAGCAGCTTTGTTCCTCTTCATCATACTGATCGCCGATCTCACTTCTCAGAGCAGAATCCTAGGTCCTTCGATAGATCCTGCACAATGTGGAGGTTCTTTTCTTATATCATCAAAAAGCTCGCCAATGTACTCAGTCCATCTGTTCATTATCTTTTCATTTTCAACTAGTACTGACCCATCCTTTGCCTTGATGCATCCCGACCTGGAGCTCCGAAGTTTCTTTTCATCTACCTTCGTCAAAACCCTGGGATCCTTTGCATTAAAACTTCTATCTATCTCGGCGCACTGTTTGTTCAGCCATTTCTCTTTAGCTATTGTGCAGTGGTCGTGAGTTTCTCTACCCAACTCTGTGTATTCAATTCCATCTCTGCCCTTGATCTTCTGCCAATTACTCGTCTTCGATAGGATCTCCTCTGTCATCCATCTCTGTTTACTTTTCTTTTCCTTTTTAGGTAATGTCTCTTCAGCTGTTTGTACAAGAATGTCCCTCATTGATTCCATACTATCTATGAATGCGAGCGAACATAGCAAGCAAACATTGGGGGAAAATTACTCTTAGGAAAAGGGCACACTTAAATATCGAAAGGGATACAGACACTTATTAGAAAAGATAAAGAGCACGTATCAAAGTACAAAGGGGAATTATGAGAATGGGAAATGGACATTTGCTGACGGAAAAGGGGCACCCATCAGATTGCGATAGAGGCATTTATCAGAAGTTAAAAATGACACTTATCAAACCTGAAAAAGGGCACTGACCAGATATGAAAAGGGGCATATTTTAGAAGGAGGAAGTGGTTCTTTTTACGGTATGCGATATCAAAATATCCGGTATCCGTCGTATTTGAATAAATAACATGTCTACCATAACAAACCAGTCTGCCGACTCTTTATTACCCTGAGTTATCTACCATTACCAAGACCCTCAAACTCATCAGCTCTTATCAACAAGAAAAAGAGGCACATGTTACACTTAACGGGTCACATATCAGAGATGAAAAGGGGTATTTATCACAAGGCGAAAGGACACCTATAAGATGGAAAAAGAGCATTTATTAAGAATAAAGAGGGGTATGTGTAAAAAAAAAAGGGGGGCCCTCATTAGAAAGTGGAAAAGGCACATGTGTAAATAAAAGGTGCACTTTTCCGAGTTAAAAAGGTGTAGCTCTAAAACAGAAGAAGAGGGCACTTCTTACAAAGTAAAAGGGATACCTGTCAAATATAAATAGGGCAATTATCAGAGGTGAAGAGGGCACTTATCGAAAGTGTTAACGGGCAATTCTTGTACCTGAAAAGGTTCACTAACTGGAGAGTAAAAAGGGCACTTATGAGAGGAGAAAATGGACACTTATTGCAAAGGAAAAAAGATACTTATCGAGGCAAAAGGAGCAATTGTCAAAAAAAACTGGGCACTTATAAGAGGTGAAAAGGGAATGGGGCACCTTTAGGTACTTGACAAAGTGGGGTACTGTGCCAACCCCTGAAGGGCCGCCTGAGCACGTCAGGAAATCACTCCCTCCCCCTTGCCTTCGAGGCTAAGGCCAGATCCTCGCCACTGCTAGTAGTAACCTTCAGCGTTTTTAAGGGTTTAGCTCAAGGTGATGTAGTTTTAATTGAGTTTTTATTAATTAATTTGTATATCAGCTCCCTTTGGAACCCTTCGATGTTTATATAAGCAATTATGGTTGGTTAAGCAAAGGCATTGTAAAACGCTTAGAGACGGTATTTCGTATCAAGGAAAACTGTTTTTTTACTAATGATGGAGCCACCCTACTAAAAAGACTAATAGATAAATAAATAAATATAAATCCAGATTATTAATACTATTACTATTAAAGGGTCCCTAGCAATTTAATTATTTCGAAAAAATTAACGGTATAACTGAGAGTAAGGACTATATTTCGCAGAGTGTAACCAATTTTACCCTATTCCTTTCTTTGTGCAGATTATGGCCTTTCACTGCAACTCCAATGGAACCAGAGGGGGCCACATCGTCGTCTACAGAGTCATCGGCGTCTCCGAAGAAACGAATGAGAACAGGGTAAGACATAATAAAAGTACAGTATTAGTAATGATTAAAATCATACCTCTATCCGATGGCTGAATAGACGTATAGTCGTATAGTTGTACAGTATTATTGCACTTCGGCCCACACGCTGTTGCTTCACGGGTACTTCGATGGATGGATATACGTATAGTCGTTTAGTCATATAGTCGTATAGTTGTAAAGTTGTAACATTTTCTGCGTTCTTATTGGATGGTTGGAGTGACGTATAGTCGTATAGTCGTATACTTGTATAGATGTACGAATATTTACATGCTTTGCCCGACATATGAGCCTGCAACAAGATACCCGGCAGTACTCCCGCTAATAACCCATATTTCCTAGCCGACAACAAGATCAGAGAGGGAACTTTGATTTCATTGCATTATGATCAAGGGTGTGGAACAGGACCGATGAGTCAAAAGACCGACATATGAACAGGGGCGGTATTCTGAACATTGTTGTAAGTTTTGTGTTATCTTTTGTTGTATCTTCAAGAGATAACACAGCGCTAATATTGTTGTAAGTTGGTATTCTGAACATTGTTTTATCCCTGTGTTATCTCTTGAAGGACCGCCTCTATCTTATCTTTGACCATTGATGACACGCCCATTTTTATGGACCCTACCAATCAAAATCTATTTTATATAAGCAGGATAAGTAGGTCAACCAATAGGAATACTTTAAGCCATATCTGAAGATGCGCCTAGCGCATACTAATCTTGGGCGTAATTAGTTATTTGAGCTCTTATTACGCGCGTCATCATTATGCGCTGTTGAATGTGGACCATGAAGACAAATCACGCTTTCACTGTATTGGTTAAGATGAGAGCATTAAAATCGTCATATCCTAGCATGTAATATCTTAGAAAGTTCTCATCTGTGATGTTTCCGGTCAACACACAATCTTCTTCTAACTCGTCTATTGGCACGAAGTTGGTTCTGGGCAAAAAATATTGCCGTCATTATATCACCACGAAAGATACAACAACCCCCTACCTGTTGTAAATATTGTTGTTAATACCATGCAAGATAAGATAAGATAAAGGATACAACAACTTTCAGAATACCAATTATCTCGACATATTATCTCTCCTGCGCATATGCAAATGAGGAATAAACGCCACTTTATTAATAATACTCACAATTACAAGCGCACCAAAGTATGAGCGCAGGCGCGGCCAATAAGATGAGAGAAAAGATACAACAAAAGATAACACAAAAGTTACAACAATATTCAGAATACCAACTTTATCTTATCTTCAAAGATACAACAATATTAGAGATAACACAGGGTTCAGAATACCGCCCCAGGTCTTGGAATATCCAAACATAATACTTGGACTAATGATGACTCTTTAAAAAGACATGTGGCAAAAAGTATTATGGTCTCTTTGTTAATGTTTTTTACAATTAGATAGTTCGATGAACAATTGAAATGATTGTTAAGTATTTTTTAACTACGGTTTGAGAAATCAGCTGTTAGCTATTTTGGAGGTGTTTCTAATAGTCACCAAACGAAAAATGTGACGACCCCTTTTGGTTTTGCGCAGTAATGATATTTTCATCCCTCTCAGAGTTATCTAAATTTAGATATATATATATTTTTTTTTAAGCGGGTAGAGGAAATGAGAAGGGAAGGCGAGTTGTAATTTACTATCACATAGAATACACCATGCTCATGTTATCTAAAGAGTCCCCCACATATTTTTTTTCCACAAGGCTACCAGCTACACCAAGTAGGTTTGACGACAAACTTCTCTACGATATCGCCGAAGAGATCGAGACTGATGAACATCTTGACATGTTAATGAACACTCTGGAAGTCACACAGGGGTCACAGTCACGGTATCACGAGATCAACAGGTTGGAAGGTCGCCTTACGGCTAAAGGAACCCGTCAGATGCTGATGGATTGGAGGGCCAGGACAGCAGTCATAGAGCAACGGGACAGGCTGAAGGACGCCCTCACCAGGGCTGGGCTGTTGGACCTGAGGGACAGATTCTTCCCAGGCTAGAAAGAATTAGAAGAAAATGGCGAAAAAGGAGAATGTGATAGGAAAAAAAGTTTTGTTATATCACATGACTTAAGTTCGTCACACAATCTAAAGAGCACGGTAATTAAATGTTCTGAAATGAGCGTCGTACTGTCAATACTCGAATTTCGAAATCCAGTTATCCTAAAGATAATGTATGTTCACTCTGTCGTCAAATTTTCGATGATGTTTGGTTACTTTGTAAAAAAAAAACATTAAATCATTATAAGCTGTGCAAAGACACTATACTACATTATTTCTTTAAAAGGTGCAAAGTCTCCGTCAAATCATGAGCGACTCGTTCTTTCTAAATTGTCTCCTACATAATACATATACAACAGAATGGTTTTTTTGTCCATCTGTTTTGTAGTGAAATATTCTTTACTTACAGCACCTTCCTAAACCAAATTGACTGATATTACATGTTTTTGTTTTAATCACGAAATCGTTTTAAATACTCTTGTCTACTTAGGAAATACAAAATGATAATAAGCTAGTATCAGTAAAAGTATTTGCAATCATTATATTTAGGGCGCATGTATAACTAAACATTTTTCGGAAATTAAATTAAAATGACTGATTTGTTGTTCAGATAAAATGGGAGATAACGTCGCAAGATTCATCAAACACCTGGCAATTTGTTTTTTTATCGGATTTTGCTCAAACTTTAAATTGAATATTCCCTCTCATTTGTCCTTCTATACATAATATCGGGGTGTACATTACCTTTAAACACATTTGTTCATGTTTTGAAAACTTTTCCGTTCATTAGCTGCCTACTTTATTCATACTTCTGTCAGATAAGCCATTTGAAAATGTCTTACATTATCATCTTCCCGATATGCCTACTACAGTACAATAATATTTTGAACAATCTTATTATTTTGTATTCCTACCACATTCTATACATTATTCTGTTACATTTCTGTATGTATAAACATGTATTTTGTATTTTTTTCGGTGGTGGGAGTAGTTTTTTTTAGTAACAGCAACCAATGAGGAGAGGCCTTAAGAAATTGATATTTCTTTGAGGCAATCCCCATGCATTGGTTGTTGTTTTCGTTTATATTTGTATCGTTATTATAATCATCATTTTTGTATTCTTTCTTTGGCTATGTATGTTATTGTTTTGTTGTTGCTGTGAACCTAGAAATTAAATAAATAGATACAAACGATGAATCTGGAGGATATTAGGCTCTCACGACCTCAAAGAAAAAGAAGAAGAAGAAGAGATAAAAGAGTAAGGGTAATATTTGTATTGATTATACTACATTATACAATTATCACGTTCGTTATTATATGTTTATATATTAATTTTACTTACAGTATGACATGAAGCTATGGTTCTTTGCTTATTTCTATTATACATTTACATATTCTTGTTTATTCATTTATTGTATTTAGGAAATTGAACAAATAGACAAAAACTAAAATTGGAATTAAATAAGGAATGCCACAAAAAAATATGTTTAATCCTTATAAATAAAGGATAGTGTTATGTTACTTGTACGTGTATGCTAAGCCTTAATACAATTGTAGATGTTTTTACGTATTGAAACTGTGTTATCGTGTACGTTAGTTTTTCTATTTCTTTATAAAAAATGCTTGAGTCAAGAATATTTGATGTAATGTAAGGCTAATTGTATGTAGCTGTTAAGCATTTCCTGAATTAAATTCTATGATTTTACGTATTTAAACTGTGTTAACTTGTGCTTTATTATGCTTATAATTTCTTGAAAAAGTGCATGAGTCGAGAACATATGGTTTAGTCTAATGTAAATTGAATGTGTCTGTTAAGCATTTTCTCAATAAGATTTTACATTGTTGACGAATTCAAACTGTATTAACTTGTACATTTAATTTCTTTTTTATTTCTAACAAAATGAAGGAGTCGACAACGTTTGATTTCAAACCTTTTGTCAATTGACAGAGAAAAAATATTAAGAAAAACAAATCAAAAATACGGATAAGATGAGGCTTACATTCAGCAAATGAAATTTCTGTATAAAGCCATTTTCGAAAACGAATTAAATGCATACATTTTTGTTAAGTGCCTTAATACGAATTATTCCATTCACCTTTCACGAAGAAAAGAAAAGAAAGCAAATTACAAAAATGACATGCTGTGATATTTCAATTATGCGAGAGTGTATATTTTGCGTAGCGCCCTCATCTGCGCACACACATAGGCACAATTCTGATAAAACAAAACGCGTAACAAACACATTATTTATTTCTCCAAAACAGCGATATGTAGCCTGTATTGCAAAAAAGAAAAAAGAAAATATAGAGAAAGTTTTAATTGTATTATTTGTTAATCATAAGCATTTACATTCTATATTTCATATCAAAAATTCTAAACTACTTGTTCAAGGTATTAAAAAGTTTTGGGAAATTTTGAAAAAGTGGGTGGATAGTGATTCTTTACAATTTTGATATATTTTGATGCCCCTGTGGATGTATTAAAAGCACTAGAAATGTTAGCCCTTAAAACACTTCTGCTTTCGAGAAAAATTGAATATAAAGATTTACCGGTGCTCCCGGTAAATTTTGATAAATTTCAAATAGCTCTTACGGCCGTACAATGGTAGCTGCGACCATGAAAATCTCAGAATATGTAGTTGTGGTATATAATTTCCGAACGGGAATAGCTAATCGGCCGATTTTAGTCAAAAACATTGTTTTACAGCTTAATTAATATCTTGACCTTGAGAGGGAGCTATACGACTTAAAGTGTTTATTATTCACAATTTCATAACTTTAGAGTCGATTTCGACCGCGACAACGATCAGTGAATATTGTAGGATCGCATATGCTTCCAATATGTTCATTTGAACCAAATTCTCGACCCCATACCAAAACTTTGTATTCCCTTTAAATGAATGACTGTCCAAACATTTGAACAATTCCTTTTTGCAGTTTCAGAATGTGAAAATGAAATTGTTCTTGCTAAAATTTCTGTTGTTACACTCATTCTTAAAAATGTATGGAATTATATCAGACTACGCATTGGGGAAATCGAAAAAGAGACTCCTTGGCATATTTACATTGATATGTTCGGTTGGAACTGAAGGCGGATCCCCATCAAGTTATTCAGAGCTATCTATATCATTATACAGTGTTTTGGTCTACTTGGATTCAGTAGGACACGACATGTAGAGATGCCGTGGTTTAGCGGATACGTCGTTGGTCTGTGGCTCATATGGTTCGCGGTTCGAGTCCCGCCACGGCAATAGTGTCGTTTGACGCGAGATGCCCATCAATATTTGCCACTCCCCACCCATGTGATAAATGAGTACCGATTGCACAGATTTCCTAAAATGCTGTGAGCACCACAAACGGTAGCATTGCAGAACCAGGGTAATATTGGAGCACCTTGGGCACCTTGCGTGGTGGATATGTGAGCTATAAAAACTATCCAATATAATTATTACATTATAATTATAGTCCGGCAGCCACTGAGCTACACCTCGTTTTGTTGAAATAAGCTTTTTTCTTGATGGATTCTGTTTCCTTAGGCATTGCAGATGACCAAACAGAAAACTGGAGCTTTGTCAGTGTTGAGCAATTTAAGATATGGCCAAAAACAAAATGGCCGCCAAAATAGCCTATTTTCAGTAAAATTTGAATTATTTCATAATACATTACAAAATATTGGAAGAATGGTGTGCTTATAATTCACAAAGACGTTTGTAAACACATTCCTGATGATCATACATGAATATAGATGACCATAGAAGACATAATTAGCATATTTTCCATTGTAATTGTTGCTAATTTGCATATTCAAAATGGCGGATAAATGCCAGTTGTTAAGCTTAGAATCACAATAACATAGTATTATACTCATTTCTTTCTATCTTATGTTTTCAATTCCTAGAATACCTAAGTGTACCAAATACTTATGTCATACTCATTTGTCAATAATGACTAATTTAGATAATGGGAAAAAACAAAATGGCCACCAAAATGATAAATTTTAAGCAACATTTGCCATAAGTATTATACATTACGGAAATTGGCAGAGTAGTATACTAGTACTTCATGAATCAGAGATGAATTGATTTGGATATTTGACTTTGGCGGCCGTTGTATATTTGCTCATTTACATATTCAAAATGGTGGCAATGTTAGTTTATCACACAATTTCTATCAATAGTCTATAGTAATAAACATTTGTTTTCACAATAGGATTTGAATTCCTAAGAAACCATTACGTGAAAAATGATAATTTTATCACTCTTCTTTCATGAATGTGTTACCATTTTATAGCGTAGGTCACTTTAAGTATCGATATTAGGAATTTTACCTTCACAATTCATCTTGTACGCAATTTTTTTAAGGATATGCCTTTTCTTCCTTTGCTGAACTGAGCTCACGCATCACTGTCATTTTGATTTACATTTTTTGCTGCCAGAGTCTGATAGACATCGCACGGATGCCTGGCACGCACAGAACATTGTGCACGCTAATTTGGCTTTGTTGCATCCACATCCTGATGATTTGCATGGGTTGTCACTTGCACAATTGCAACGTATAAGTCTCAGTATGTTTGGAGGTGCAAGTTTCACATTTGGTGGAGTGGTTACCGGGATGAGTGACTTTGTTCCTTCGTCTTTCATGTAACCAAATGCAGTTGGATCCAATGTTCATGGATTCAATTCCAAAGCACTCTTCCAAATCCATGTTTGAAGATGGGCACGCTTAACATTATCTTACTATACATTTATTAATTACCTTCCGTAATAATTAATGTGTTACCTAGTATTCATAGGCGGAGATCGGGGGGGGGGGGGGGAGGGGGCGGGAGGGGGAGATATATCCCCCAAATTTGGCCAAGTGGGGGGGGGGGGGATGGGTGGGTGACCTATATAATCATACCCCAATGCTATGCAGATGTTTATGACAGAATGCTCAGCGTAAAGAGCTTTAGAGAGAAGGCTGAGTTCTAGGGAGAGGTGAAGAATAATTTGTGAGCATTTACATTGTTATTATGCAAGTGTGGAAGAACATTAGAGGGAAGAAATGTTCCTGGAAAGCAAGGCTCTTCAACTAACTCATATTCTAAATATGACATGTAACAGCTTAAAAATGCGGGCCTCATTCTTCACGCCACACGTTTGTGTAATCCCATATACATTTGTTATTATTATCATTAATATTATTATCAGGTGGGCTGTATCTAATACAGACCACCTTATACTTTTGTTAAAATCGCCTTTATTTATTATTTATTTATCAGGTGGGCTGTATCTAATACAGACCACCTTATAATTTTGTTAAAATTGCCTTTATTATTTATTATTTATTTATTATCAGGTGGGCTGTATCTAATACAGACCACCTTATAATTTTGTTAAAATTGCCTTTATTATTTATTATTTATTTATTATCAGGTGGGCTGTATCTAATACAGACCACCTTATATTTTTGTTAAAATTGCCTTTATTATTATTTTTATTTATTTATTTTTCTTAATTCTCGCCACTTTTTTGTTAGCAAGATAACTTGAAATTGTCTAAATCAAATAACTTGAAATTTGGCACACATATGTATAGGCATATAGAGAAATCACAATAACGTTTTCAACCTTGACCTTGACTGATGACGTCATCTAGGCGCCATTTTGTGAAATTTTCTTAAAATCAACTCTTGTTCATATCGTCATAACCAAAAGTAATTTCTCATTCATATTTATCATGATCAAGGTCAATATCCGTCCGGTCAATTTCAGGTCAAAAAACGCGCGCGTGCGCGTACGTCCGCGCGTCAGTGCGCGCGCAAAAAAATTAAATGCTCAAAATCGTCTCAAAGTTATTTTGCATACGTTTCAGGTAATTTTAAGCATTTTATTAAAAAACGCGCACACGCGCATGCGCGCGCATTTTTGCGCGTAACACCATTACAAAACATAGAATCGCCATTTTTTTTTCTTTCATGATATTTCTCATATTTTTTCGAGGAATTTGATACCATGTTTATCTCTTTATGACCATTAATAACAAGATGAGCGTCAATTCAAGATAAATGTCTGTGCGCGCGAGCTCTTTTAATACATAGCATATATGGGCAAAAACATGCCTATACAAAATCCATTATAGCTCTTTGGAATAAACCGTGACCTTCATTTTTTTTCATATTTGGATAGAGTATGAGTCGGATATATGATTACATGTCTCATTTGGCCATTAAGTGTATTGTGACATCAACATAATGGCCTTGGAACCCAAAATACGAATTTGCATATTATGACGTCAGCATATTTATGTAAAATTGATTGTATCTCTGTAAATATTGATCGATTTTCTTCCAAATTTCGATATGTTGTTGCTCAGATAATTCTCTACAAGCTCAATGATCACCATTTTTCATTTTGATGACGTCATTAGAGTAAAAATTTCGATTAAAGGCCTCATGTCAGAAATTTCATAATTTGCGTGTTATGACTATATAAGGTGAATTTCGTTCACATAATGAATCTACACGATATTGTTTTTTAAGAATTTTTAAGCAGTATCTCGCTTATTTTTGCTCTATTTTGTCTCAAATTTGTGTTGACCAGCCCACCTATACTTGTTCCAAACAAGTATTATATGTCTAGTTTATTTTTCTTATTTTGACCCACTTTTTTGTTAACCAGATAACTTTGAAATGGTTCAATCAAATGCCTTGAAATTTGGCACACATATGTATAGGCATATGGACAAAACAAGGTAAGGTTTTCAACCTTGACCTTGACTGATGACGTCATCTAGGCGCCATTTTGTGAAATTTTCTGAAAATAAACTCATAATCATATCTTCATAACCAAAAGGTATTTCTCATTCATATTTATCATGATCAAGGTCAATATCAGTCCGGTCAATTTCATGTCCAAAAACACGCGCGTGCGCGTACGTCCGCGCGTCAGTGCGCGCGCAAAAAAATTAAATGCTCAAAATCGTCTCAAAGTTATTTTGCATACGTTTCAGGTAATTTTAAGCATTTTATTAAAAAACGCGCACACGCACATGCGCGCTCGTTTTCGCGCGTAACACCATTACAAAACATAGAATCGCCATTTTTTTTTCTTTTATCATATTTCTCATATTTTTTCGAGGAATTTGATACCATGTTTATCTCTTTATGACCATTAATAACAAGATGAGCGTAATTCAAGATAAATGACCGTGCGCGCGAGCTCTTTTAATACATAGCATATATGGGCAAGAACATGCCTATACAAAACCCATTATAGCTCTTTGGAATGAACCGTGACCTTCAATTTGTTTTCATATTTAGATAAAGTATGAGTCGGAGATATGATTCCATGTCTCATTTTGCCATTAAGTGTATCGTGACATAATCATAATGGCCTTGGAACTCAAAATACGAATTTGCATATTATGAAGTCAGCATATTTATGTAAAATTAATTGTATCTCTGTATATATTGATCAATTTTCTTCAAAATTTCGATATGTTGTAGCTAAGATAATTCTCTACAAGTTTAATAATAACCATTTTTCATTTTGATGACGTCATCAGAGTGAAAATTTTGATTAAAGGCCTCATGTCAGAAATTTCACAATTTGCGTGTTATGACTATAGAAGGTGAATTTCGTTCACGTACTGAATCTACATGATATTGTTTATTAAGAATTTTAAAGCAGTTTCTCGCTTATTTTTGCTCTATTTTGTTTTCAAACTTTAGTTGACCAGCCCACCTATACTTGTTCCAAACAAGTATTATGTCTAGTTATTATTAGTATTATTATTATTACAGGGCTTGTTACTTTAAACAAGATTGGGCCAATTTTTTACACCGTTTTCATGATTCAAGAACCTTGCTACAATTGTAAGCTACATTATCAACTTTTTTCAGATCAACTCCACACCGTTTCTTTCACAATGCAGTCGCATGACCAGAACTCAACTTTATATTTTAAGTATTAACCCTATCTCACATGAATCCAGTTTAAAAAATCTAACAATTTTCAGCTTAAATTCAATTCATTTGTTGCCTGTTTCCAACAAAACGTTACAAATCAACTTTAATCATTTACAGCAATTAATAAATATATATTGAGTGTGGAGGGGTCCACTAAAAAGCAATGCTTATAAAATAATGGATCCTCTAATGGTACTTAAAATTACAAATTCTAAAGTTAAACTACAAATAGGTGTACGGAAAGGGGGTACAGAGACGAGAACGGGACAAGGGAGTATTTTACATTAAAAAGATATGGGCTGCATGTGGAGTAGGGAAAAAAGACCCCACCCCCCCCCCCAAAAAAAAAAAAAAACACAAAAAGGAAAGACATACACGAGGACGGGGGGGGGGGGGGGGGGGAGATAAACCGGCTACGTAGTTCCAAAGGGTTTTTAAGATTGTAAATGAAATGATTTCACTTATTTCATTACTTTAAATATTCCATAACTTTTGAACTTCATATATAAATGTGTTTTTAGTTTAGTTTAGGTCCGCAAGAGAGATAAATGAAAAATCTTCCCAGCATCTTGTTGGGTAATTCAGGACTGAGATATTTTGAAAAACTTTTCTTCAGAAGGGGGCATCCCCTTAGAACCCCCCCCCCCCATGCTGTGCGTGCAAGAATACAATTGACGCTGACGCGTCATGGCGCTAACGCGTCAGCAAGATATCGCTTAAGCATCTTATTTTGCAGGTGGGTGTGATGGTCTGAATATTCATTTGCGAGCGAGTGAAGCGAGTGAGAACAAAATGGGAGATCGCAGTGCGAAAATAAGATTTGGGTAATAAGCATAGTCTCCTAACGAAAGGCTGATAAGGTCTTTGATGTGTAACATATAATAATCTTCTTCTCGTTTACGTGCCATGTCATGAGACGTTGGCGACCATGGAATGCCACAACTCTCTGTCCCATATACTATGAAGTATTTCATTCTCCCCAAGATCAATTCCGCTTTCAGATATCCTACTCAACCACATAATCCTCCTTCTACCCCTTCTCCTTTTCCCCTCTATTCTCCCAGTCAGTGAAGATTTTCCAAACCGTTCTCTCGAATAACATGACCCAAGAAACTCAGCTGTCGACCTCATATATTATTCAGAAGCTTTCGTCTTGTTTCTGCCATGGCAAATACCTCATTATTAGAAACTCTTTCTGTCCACGAAATTATAAGCATCCTTCTCACGAACCAAACTTCACAACTTTCCTGTCGCTTTCTTAGGTCTGATGTCAAGGTCCAAGCTTCACATCCATACATCAGAACTGGATACACATAGCAATTGATTACGCGGAGTCTCGTCTTCATATTCAGCTTCTTATTCTTTAATATATGTTTTCTAATTAGAAAAAGTTGATTTTGCAAGTGCAATCCTTCTCTTGATTTCGTGATCGCCTCTTGCATCGTCTTTAATTGTAGTCCCTAGATAATTGACAGTGGTGGCTTGTTTTATTTGATCTTAAGAGAGCATGGTATCCCTCCCTTCTTTGAAATTACCATGTATTCCGTTTCCTTGTAATTTAATGATAATCCTCACTTGTCACTTTCTCTAACGACAACATCCAAAAGTCGCTGCAGGTCCTTCTCTTATTCTGCGATTAATATAGTATCATCTGCATACCGTATGTTTGTGATATTATGTCCTCCTACCTTTAATCCTCTTTTCTGTTCTAGGTTTATAAGTATCAACTCATTGTAATAATTAAAGAGATCTGGAAGACATGACACATCCTTGCCGAACCCCTTCTTAATGTTGATGGAGTCACTTAATTCTGTTTCCACTCTAACACATGCTGTTTGCTCCCAATACAGATTTTGCAATAGCTTTACATCAGTTGTGTCTAGTCCAATTTTGGTTTAGTCTTCAAATAGCCGATTGTGTCTTACTTTATCGAAGGCTTTCGTATAATCGATGAAACAAAGAAAGACATCTTTCTGCATTTCTACGGCCCTTTCTGCTATAGACCGCAGAACAAACACAGCATTTCAAGTTCACGCATCCTTGACAAAACCAAACTGCACATTACTGATTTCTGGAGTTAGGTGATTCCTTGCTCTCTGAAGTAGAACTCGCAAGATTATGACGGGGCTCATGAGACTGATGATTCTAATTTGCCCGCATTCCACTGCTCAGTAGAGCGTCCGCCTCACAACCGGGAGGTCGTTGGGTTCGGACCCCGGTCGCGTCATACCAAAAGACGTTAAAAGACGGGAGTTGCTGCTACCTTGTTTGGCGTTCAACAATAAGGGATAGAGCAAGGTCGATCTGGCGCTGCCCAGTGGCTGCCGGGTTAAGGATCAATTGGGCAAAAAGAATTTCTATTTTCGGTTTAACTTAATAAAATTTGAAGTGGACTTTCCATCATCATAGATCTTATTTATGACTTCAGTTAGTTTCATGACACCCTAGTTCTCCAATGCCTCGACCATCTCCATCACTACTACCAGCAGCTTTGTTCCTCTTCATCATACTGATCGCCGATCTCACTTCTCAGAGCAGAATCCTAGGTCCTTCGATAGATCCTGCACAATGTGGAGGTTCTTTTCTTATATCATCAAAAAGCTCGCCAATGTACTCAGTCCATCTGTTCATTATCTTTTCATTTTCAACTAGTACTGACCCATCCTTTGCCTTGATGCATCCCGACCTGGAGCTCCGAAGTTTCTTTTCATCTACCTTCGTCAAAACCCTGGGATCCTTTGCATTAAAACTTCTATCTATCTCGGCGCACTGTTTGTTCAGCCATTTCTCTTTAGCTATTGTGCAGTGGTCGTGAGTTTCTCTACCCAACTCTGTGTATTCAATTCCATCTCTGCCCTTGATCTTCTGCCAATTACTCGTCTTCGATAGGATCTCCTCTGTCATCCATCTCTGTTTACTTTTCTTTTCCTTTTTAGGTAATGTCTCTTCAGCTGTTTGTACAAGAATGTCCCTCATTGATTCCATACTATCTATGAATGCGAGCGAACATAGCAAGCAAACATTGGGGGAAAATTACTCTTAGGAAAAGGGCACACTTAAATATCGAAAGGGATACAGACACTTATTAGAAAAGATGAAGAGCACGTATCAAAGTACAAAGGGGAATTATGAGAATGGGAAATGGACATTTGCTGACGGAAAAGGGGCACCCATCAGATTGCGATAGAGGCATTTATCAGAAGTTAAAAATGACACTTATCAAACCTGAAAAAGGGCACTGACCAGATATGAAAAGGGGCATATTTTAGAAGGAGGAAGTGGTTCTTTTTACGGTATGCGATATCAAAATATCCGGTATCCGTCGTATTTGAATAAATAACATGTCTACCATAACAAACCAGTCTGCCGACTCTTTATTACCCTGAGTTATCTACCATTACCAAGACCCTCAAACTCATCAGCTCTTATCAACAAGAAAAAGAGGCACATGTTACACTTAACGGGACACATATCAGAGATGAAAAGGGGTATTTATCACAAGGCGAAAGGACACCTATAAGATGGAAAAAGAGCATTTATTAAGAATAAAGAGGGGTATGTGTAAAAAAAAAAGGGGGGCCCTCATTAGAAAGTGGAAAAGGCACATGTGTAAATAAAAGGTGCACTTTTCCGAGTTAAAAAGGTGTAGCTCTAAAACAGAAGAAGAGGGCACTTCTTACAAAGTAAAAGGGATACCTGTCAAATATAAATAGGGCAATTATCAGAGGTGAAGAGGGCACTTATCGAAAGTGTTAACGGGCAATTCTTGTACCTGAAAAGGTTCACTAACTGGAGAGTAAAAAGGGCACTTATGAGAGGAGAAAATGGACACTTATTGCAAAGGAAAAAAGATACTTATCGAGGCAAAAGGAGCAATTGTCAAAAAAAACTGGGCACTTATAAGAGGTGAAAAGGGAATGGGGCACCTTTAGGTACTTGACAAAGTGGGGTACTGTGCCAACCCCTGAAGGGCCGCCTGAGCACGTCAGGAAATCACTCCCTCCCCCTTGCCTTCGAGGCTAAGGCCAGATCCTCGCCACTGCTAGTAGTAACCTTCAGCGTTTTTAAGGGTTTAGCTCAAGGTGATGTAGTTTTAATTGAGTTTTTATTAATTAATTTGTATATCAGCTCCCTTTGGAACCCTTCGATGTTTATATAAGCAATTATGGTTGGTTAAGCAAAGGCATTGTAAAACGCTTAGAGACGGTATTTCGTATCAAGGAAAACTGTTTTTTTACTAATGATGGAGCCACCCTACTAAAAAGACTAATAGATAAATAAATAAATATAAATCCAGATTATTAATACTATTACTATTAAAGGGTCCCTAGCAATTTAATTATTTCGAAAAAATTAACGGTATAACTGAGAGTAAGGACTATATTTCGCAGAGTGTAACCAATTTTACCCTATTCCTTTCTTTGTGCAGATTATGGCCTTTCACTGCAACTCCAATGGAACCAGAGGGGGCCACATCGTCGTCTACAGAGTCATCGGCGTCTCCGAAGAAACGAATGAGAACAGGGTAAGACATAATAAAAGTACAGTATTAGTAATGATTAAAATCATACCTCTATCCGATGGCTGAATAGACGTATAGTCGTATAGTTGTACAGTATTATTGCACTTCGGCCCACACGCTGTTGCTTCACGGGTACTTCGATGGATGGATATACGTATAGTCGTTTAGTCATATAGTCGTATAGTTGTAAAGTTGTAACATTTTCTGCGTTCTTATTGGATGGTTGGAGTGACGTATAGTCGTATAGTCGTATACTTGTATAGATGTACGAATATTTACATGCTTTGCCCGACATATGAGCCTGCAACAAGATACCCGGCAGTACTCCCGCTAATAACCCATATTTCCTAGCCGACAACAAGATCAGAGAGGGAACTTTGATTTCATTGCATTATGATCAAGGGTGTGGAACAGGACCGATGAGTCAAAAGACCGACATATGAACAGGGGCGGTATTCTGAACATTGTTGTAAGTTTTGTGTTATCTTTTGTTGTATCTTCAAGAGATAACACAGCGCTAATATTGTTGTAAGTTGGTATTCTGAACATTGTTTTATCCCTGTGTTATCTCTTGAAGGACCGCCTCTATCTTATCTTTGACCATTGATGACACGCCCATTTTTATGGACCCTACCAATCAAAATCTATTTTATATAAGCATGATAAGTAGGTCAACCAATAGGAATACTTTAAGCCATATCTGAAGATGCGCCTAGCGCATACTAATCTTGGGCGTAATTAGTTATTTGAGCTCTTATTACGCGCGTCATCATTATGCGCTGTTGAATGTGGACCATGAAGACAAATCACGCTTTCACTGTATTGGTTAAGATGAGAGCATTAAAATCGTCATATCCTAGCATGTAATATCTTAGAAAGTTCTCATCTGTGATGTTTCCGGTCAACACACAATCTTCTTCTAACTCGTCTATTGGCACGAAGTTGGTTCTGGGCAAAAAATATTGCCGTCATTATATCACCACGAAAGATACAACAACCCCCTACCTGTTGTAAATATTGTTGTTAATACCATGCAAGATAAGATAAGATAAAGGATACAACAACTTTCAGAATACCAATTATCTCGACATATTATCTCTCCTGCGCATATGCAAATGAGGAATAAACGCCACTTTATTAATAATACTCACAATTACAAGCGCACCAAAGTATGAGCGCAGGCGCGGCCAATAAGATGAGAGAAAAGATACAACAAAAGATAACACAAAAGTTACAACAATATTCAGAATACCAACTTTATCTTATCTTCAAAGATACAACAATATTAGAGATAACACAGGGTTCAGAATACCGCCCCAGGTCTTGGAATATCCAAACATAATACTTGGACTAATGATGACTCTTTAAAAAGACATGTGGCAAAAAGTATTATGGTCTCTTTGTTAATGTTTTTTACAATTAGATAGTTCGATGAACAATTGAAATGATTGTTAAGTATTTTTTAACTACGGTTTGAGAAATCAGCTGTTAGCTATTTTGGAGGTGTTTCTAATAGTCACCAAACGAAAAATGTGACGACCCCTTTTGGTTTTGCGCAGTAATGATATTTTCATCCCTCTCAGAGTTATCTAAATTTAGATATATATATATTTTTTTTTAAGCGGGTAGAGGAAATGAGAAGGGAAGGCGAGTTGTAATTTACTATCACATAGAATACACCATGCTCATGTTATCTAAAGAGTCCCCCACATATTTTTTTTCCACAAGGCTACCAGCTACACCAAGTAGGTTTGACGACAAACTTCTCTACGATATCGCCGAAGAGATCGAGACTGATGAACATCTTGACATGTTAATGAACACTCTGGAAGTCACACAGGGGTCACAGTCACGGTATCACGAGATCAACAGGTTGGAAGGTCGCCTTACGGCTAAAGGAACCCGTCAGATGCTGATGGATTGGAGGGCCAGGACAGCAGTCATAGAGCAACGGGACAGGCTGAAGGACGCCCTCACCAGGGCTGGGCTGTTGGACCTGAGGGACAGATTCTTCCCAGGCTAGAAAGAATTAGAAGAAAATGGCGAAAAAGGAGAATGTGATAGGAAAAAAAGTTTTGTTATATCACATGACTTAAGTTCGTCACACAATCTAAAGAGCACGGTAATTAAATGTTCTGAAATGAGCGTCGTACTGTCAATACTCGAATTTCGAAATCCAGTTATCCTAAAGATAATGTATGTTCACTCTGTCGTCAAATTTTCGATGATGTTTGGTTACTTTGTAAAAAAAAAACATTAAATCATTATAAGCTGTGCAAAGACACTATACTACATTATTTCTTTAAAAGGTGCAAAGTCTCCGTCAAATCATGAGCGACTCGTTCTTTCTAAATTGTCTCCTACATAATACATATACAACAGAATGGTTTTTTTGTCCATCTGTTTTGTAGTGAAATATTCTTTACTTACAGCACCTTCCTAAACCAAATTGACTGATATTACATGTTTTTGTTTTAATCACGAAATCGTTTTAAATACTCTTGTCTACTTAGGAAATACAAAATGATAATAAGCTAGTATCAGTAAAAGTATTTGCAATCATTATATTTAGGGCGCATGTATAACTAAACATTTTTCGGAAATTAAATTAAAATGACTGATTTGTTGTTCAGATAAAATGGGAGATAACGTCGCAAGATTCATCAAACACCTGGCAATTTGTTTTTTTATCGGATTTTGCTCAAACTTTAAATTGAATATTCCCTCTCATTTGTCCTTCTATACATAATATCGGGGTGTACATTACCTTTAAACACATTTGTTCATGTTTTGAAAACTTTTCCGTTCATTAGCTGCCTACTTTATTCATACTTCTGTCAGATAAGCCATTTGAAAATGTCTTACATTATCATCTTCCCGATATGCCTACTACAGTACAATAATATTTTGAACAATCTTATTATTTTGTATTCCTACCACATTCTATACATTATTCTGTTACATTTCTGTATGTATAAACATGTATTTTGTATTTTTTTCGGTGGTGGGAGTAGTTTTTTTTAGTAACAGCAACCAATGAGGAGAGGCCTTAAGAAATTGATATTTCTTTGAGGCAATCCCCATGCATTGGTTGTTGTTTTCGTTTATATTTGTATCGTTATTATAATCATCATTTTTGTATTCTTTCTTTGGCTATGTATGTTATTGTTTTGTTGTTGCTGTGAACCTAGAAATTAAATAAATAGATACAAACGATGAATCTGGAGGATATTAGGCTCTCACGACCTCAAAGAAAAAGAAGAAGAAGAAGAGATAAAAGAGTAAGGGTAATATTTGTATTGATTATACTACATTATACAATTATCACGTTCGTTATTATATGTTTATATATTAATTTTACTTACAGTATGACATGAAGCTATGGTTCTTTGCTTATTTCTATTATACATTTACATATTCTTGTTTATTCATTTATTGTATTTAGGAAATTGAACAAATAGACAAAAACTAAAATTGGAATTAAATAAGGAATGCCACAAAAAAATATGTTTAATCCTTATAAATAAAGGATAGTGTTATGTTACTTGTACGTGTATGCTAAGCCTTAATACAATTGTAGATGTTTTTACGTATTGAAACTGTGTTATCGTGTACGTTAGTTTTTCTATTTCTTTATAAAAAATGCTTGAGTCAAGAATATTTGATGTAATGTAAGGCTAATTGTATGTAGCTGTTAAGCATTTCCTGAATTAAATTCTATGATTTTACGTATTTAAACTGTGTTAACTTGTGCTTTATTATGCTTATAATTTCTTGAAAAAGTGCATGAGTCGAGAACATATGGTTTAGTCTAATGTAAATTGAATGTGTCTGTTAAGCATTTTCTCAATAAGATTTTACATTGTTGACGAATTCAAACTGTATTAACTTGTACATTTAATTTCTTTTTTATTTCTAACAAAATGAAGGAGTCGACAACGTTTGATTTCAAACCTTTTGTCAATTGACAGAGAAAAAATATTAAGAAAAACAAATCAAAAATACGGATAAGATGAGGCTTACATTCAGCAAATGAAATTTCTGTATAAAGCCATTTTCGAAAACGAATTAAATGCATACATTTTTGTTCAGTGCCTTAATACGAATTATTCCATTCACCTTTCACGAAGAAAAGAAAAGAAAGCAAATTACAAAAATGACATGCTGTGATATTTCAATTATGCGAGAGTGTATATTTTGCGTAGCGCCCTCATCTGCGCACACACATAGGCACAATTCTGATAAAACAAAACGCGTAACAAACACATTATTTATTTCTCCAAAACAGCGATATGTAGCCTGTATTGCAAAAAAGAAAAAAGAAAATATAGAGAAAGTTTTAATTGTATTATTTGTTAATCATAAGCATTTACATTCTATATTTCATATCAAAAATTCTAAACTACTTGTTCAAGGTATTAAAAAGTTTTGGGAAATTTTGAAAAAGTGGGTGGATAGTGATTCTTTACAATTTTGATATATTTTGATGCCCCTGTGGATGTATTAAAAGCACTAGAAATGTTAGCCCTTAAAACACTTCTGCTTTCGAGAAAAATTGAATATAAAGATTTACTGGTGCTCCCGGTAAATTTTGATAAATTTCAAATAGCTCTTACGGCCGTACAATGGTAGCTGCGACCATGAAAATCTCAGAATATGTAGTTGTGGTATATAATTTCCGAACGGGAATAGCTAATCGGCCGATTTTAGTCAAAAACATTGTTTTACAGCTTAATTAATATCTTGACCTTGAGAGGGAGCTATACGACTTAAAGTGTTTATTATTCACAATTTCATAACTTTAGAGTCGATTTCGACCGCGACAACGATCAGTAAATATTGTAGGATCGCATATGCTTCCAATATGTTCATTTGAACCAAATTCTCGACCCCATACCAAAACTTTGTATTCCCTTTAAATGAATGACTGTCCAAACATTTGAACAATTCCTTTTTGCAGTTTCAGAATGTGAAAATGAAATTGTTCTTGCTAAAATTTCTGTTGTTACACTCATTCTTAAAAATGTATGGAATTATATCAGACTACGCATTGGGGAAATCGAAAAAGAGACTCCTTGGCATATTTACATTGATATGTTCGGTTGGAACTGAAGGCGGATCCCCATCAAGTTATTCAGAGCTATCTATATCATTATACAGTGTTTTGGTCTACTTGGATTCAGTAGGACACGACATGTAGAGATGCCGTGGTTTAGCGGATACGTCGTTGGTCTGTGGCTCATATGGTTCGCGGTTCGAGTCCCGCCACGGCAATAGTGTCGTTTGACGCGAGATGCCCATCAATATTTGCCACTCCCCACCCATGTGATAAATGAGTACCGATTGCACAGATTTCCTAAAATGCTGTGAGCACCACAAACGGTAGCATTGCAGAGCCAGGGTAATATTGGAGCACCTTGGGCACCTTGCGTGGTGGATATGTGAGCTATAAAAACTATCCAATATAATTATTACATTATAATTATAGTCCGGCAGCCACTGAGCTACACCTCGTTTTGTTGAAATAAGCTTTTTTCTTGATGGATTCTGTTTCCTTAGGCATTGCAGATGACCAAACAGAAAACTGGAGCTTTGTCAGTGTTGAGCAATTTAAGATATGGCCAAAAACAAAATGGCCGCCAAAATAGCCTATTTTCAGTAAAATTTGAATTATTTCATAATACATTACAAAATATTGGAAGAATGGTGTGCTTATAATTCACAAAGACGTTTGTAAACACATTCCTGATGATCATACATGAATATATATGACCATAGAAGACATAATTAGCATATTTTCCATTGTAATTGTTGCTAATTTGCATATTCAAAATGGCGGATAAATGCCAGTTGTTAAGCTTAGAATCACAATAACATAGTATTATACTCATTTCTTTCTATCTTATGTTTTCAATTCCTAGAATACCTAAGTGTACCAAATACTTATGTCATACTCATTTGTCAATAATGACTAATTTAGATAATGGGAAAAAACAAAATGGCCACCAAAATGATAAATTTTAAGCAACATTTGCCATAAGTATTATACATTACGGAAATTGGCAGAGTAGTATACTAGTACTTCATGAATCAGAGATGAATTGATTTGGATATTTGACTTTGGCGGCCGTTGTATATTTGCTCATTTACATATTCAAAATGGTGGCAATGTTAGTTTATCACACAATTTCTATCAATAGTCTATAGTAATAAACATTTGTTTTCACAATAGGATTTGAATTCCTAAGAAACCATTACGTGAAAAATGATAATTTTATCACTCTTCTTTCATGAATGTGTTACCATTTTATAGCGTAGGTCACTTTAAGTATCGATATTAGGAATTTTACCTTCACAATTCATCTTGTACGCAATTTTTTTAAGGATATGCCTTTTCTTCCTTTGCTGAACTGAGCTCACGCATCACTGTCATTTTGATTTACATTTTTTGCTGCCAGAGTCTGATAGACATCGCACGGATGCCTGGCACGCACAGAACATTGTGCACGCTAATTTGGCTTTGTTGCATCCACATCCTGATGATTTGCATGGGTTGTCACTTGCACAATTGCAACGTATAAGTCTCAGTATGTTTGGAGGTGCAAGTTTCACATTTGGTGGAGTGGTTACCGGGATGAGTGACTTTGTTCCTTCGTCTTTCATGTAACCAAATGCAGTTGGATCCAATGTTCATGGATTCAATTCCAAAGCACTCTTCCAAATCCATGTTTGAAGATGGGCACGCTTAACATTATCTTTGAAAGCTTCAGTTGTTGGCGGCATTGCAGCAAGATTTGGAATGTTGGTAGCTCCTGCTTTCCCGACCCGTGTAGTCCACACATTCAGTCGGGCATTTGACAGTGTCGTAGCATTGGGTTGTCCATAGCATGATGTTATGAGCGCTGTTGCATCTTTCATCACGTCGGCCATATCTGCATGTATGTCTCCAATCGATGGCAATGGGAACCCATTTTTCATTTTTCTGCCGCAGCACTTTTAGCAAAGTTCCTTTGCTAACTCCAAAATGTGCACCAACAGTATCACAACCTGTCAATGGGTGACCTTCTAACATAGAAGGGATGATGTCTCTGTGTCTGTCCACTGTGGCATGTATATCGATTACAGCTCTGTCTCTGATGGGCGACTCCATTATCAAGGGTGACTAAAGGCCTTGCGTTTGGTAGAAATGAAGCAAAAGAACATAGACATATGTGTCGTCTGCAGGCACCCTAATGGATCGTTCTTCATCTGCAAGCATGATATGATTGTCATAATATCTCTCTTGAGATGGACGTGTTTTTCGCGAGCTCCTGAAAAATGCACTTTTCTGCAGCCAAATAATGGACTCAAGGAAACTTTTTATACCAAACTGACGACGAAAGGACAGTGGTGAGATTTGTGTAATTCATTTTTCACAAATTTTTAGACTTTTAAAGATTTTGGCCATTTTATACTGTTATTTTGGTCAATTTTTTAAATATTTATTTTCTTGATTTTTGAACATTAAGCGCAATATAAACACTTTACGCAGAATTCATCTTGGATACAGCGCAAGTGAGCGCAAAGATACAACGCAAGTGTGCGCTAGTGAGTTATCTCAGTATTACGCACTGATGTTAACGCAGTACTTTTCAGCAAACAGGTGAACAATTATATTAAATGACGGCACAATGACCATCGTTAACGTAAGAAGTCTCCGTGTGAAGGAACTCAAAGCTGAACTGCAGAAACGTGGTCTAAATAAAAATGGTGTAAAAGAAACTTTGGTTAATAGGCTGCAAAGTGCAATCAATGACAATATCCATCAAGCGAGTAATGACAAAAGAAATCAGGAGACGAATACTGAGCAAGCTGATCTCTATGACCTATTCAATCTAGTTTTGTCGTCAGTTAATGAACTAGCCGACAGGCTTATCCATCTTGAAGCTAAGTTCGATAGTGCTGATCTGGTAAAGGAGAAAACAGATCTCAATGAGATAGTGGGAACTATCTCAAGAGTTGTTTATACCGTCCCGACGAAGAATAGGTTCGATGTCCTTGCGGATAATCATGTCACTGACTCTGAGCCTGCTACTTCGATGTCCACTAGTGACCAGATGAAAGAGTACCGAGATGGGCATCGCCAGCGCCGCTTATCTGAGCTACATGAATCTGTCCTTGAAGGCACAGACGTCGAGCCTCCTACTCCGATGTCAACGAGCGACCAGATGAAACAGTACCGAGATGGGCATCGCCAGCGCCGCCTGTTGGAGGTACCTGCTGCTGTTTTCGAAGGCACTGACGCAAAGCCTTCGACTTCGATGTCGACGAGCGACCAAACCAATGAGTTTCGACAAGGGCATCGCCAACGCCGCTTGTCTGAGCTACCAGATGTTGTCATCGAAGGCGACTCGATGATCAAGCACATCGAGGGCCGACTCCTGAGCCGAAAACATAGAGTAGTCTGCCATCCGAACCCAGGGGCAACGGTGGCTGATATCTCCTCTAAGAAGGCTACTGAGGGTGTAAAGGCGAAAGGAGACGTCATTCTACATGTCGGGTCAAATGACTTGTCGAAAGGTAATGGTAGTACATCAACCGCCAATGACATCATAGCATTAGCAGACGTGATTGCAACGAAAGGCTGTGATGTATGCTTGTCTGGTGTTATACACCGCAGATGGGAATCGGTTCACCAGAGGCGCAGTGTCGATGGGGTTAATGGGCGATTGAGAAGAGCTGCCCGTGAAAGGAGATGGGGTTTCGTTGACAATGACAACATAGGTGACAGGCACCTTGGCAGAGATGGGGTCCACATCAATAAGGCAGGACAAGCTGTTCTTGCCTCTAATCTACGCCACTTTATTGAGCGACCTCGAGGGCCACCTACACCTACTCAGCAAACGTCCTACGCTGAAGTTGTTGGATCTTCAACGCAGGATTTCGAGATGATTGCTCCGAGAGGGAGGCTAAAGTCTGCACCTGCTCTTCCAATGTTTCCACTGACAAAAGCTCAACAGGGGTGGAACGAGCATCTACGTCTCGTCATGGCAACATGCAGTTAAACTCTGTCTCTGGTACTGGCATACTACATCATAATCTTCAGGATCAATCTCATGAACTGAATAAGAGTAACATTAAACAGTTGGAAGGTGGTTCAGTTCCTCCGTTTAGAAACAGGGGCTTAAAATTTGCCCATTTGAATATTCATAGCTTAGTTGCTAAGATTGACGAACTTAGATTACTTCTGAGAAATGCATCATTTGATGTTATTGGTTTAAATGAAACATTTTGCGACTCCATGATTGATGATTCTGAATTGTATATAGATGATTATATTTTATTACGTAGAGACCGTACGAGACATGGTGGTGGTGTGGCTGTATATATATCCAAGAGGTTCAATTATAAAAGAAGGGATGATTTGATTTCTTCTACTTTAGAATGCCTTTGGTTTGAATTGCATTATCCAAATAAGTCTCCCATCCTGGTTGGAGAGTTTTACAGACCTCCAAATTCTCACGTTGATTTCTTTGAAGAATTAGACGGAAATTTGGACTCTGCTCTCTCGGAAGATATGAGCTGTATTATTTTAGGTGATTTCAATTGTGATTGTATGCCACACCAACTTGATCTGAATGCTGAAAAGTTAATGTTTTATACAAATATGTACGGGTTAAGTCAGCTAATTGATACTGCCACAAGAGTTACAAATACCTCTTCTACTTTAATTGATTTGATATTTGTATCAGACAAGGAACTTTACAATGAATGGGGAATATTTGAAACTAGCATAAGTGATCATTATTTGGTGTATACAGTTCGCGATTTTAGTGCAAAGATCCATAACAAATCCGAATACGCAGAATTTCGCTCGTTTAAAAATCTTGACGAGGAGAAATTTTACAGTGAATTGAGAAGTACTCCTTGGCAGGTCATAAAAGATATAGATAATGTTGATGTTGCGTGGGATATGTGGTTGACTCTATTCAATAATATAATCAACAAGCACATACCAGTATGTAAAAAGCGGATAAGAAAAAAGGCATGTCCATGGATATCTGACGAGATTGTTAAGCTTATGACGGAACGTGATAAAGTTCTCAAAGCTGCTAAAGCTAACAAAAGTGATGATCTTTGGGACACCTACAAATATCTAAAGAATACAGTTATTCATCTCATGAGGAAAAGAAAAAGAGAATATAATGCAGACCAGATCTCGCAAAATCATAACAATAGTAAGCAAATGTGGAGATGTTTGAGAAACCTTGTGCCTAAGTCATTACCTATATCTCCCAATAGCATAAATGTTGATGGTGCTAATGTGTCAGACAATGCAAATATTGCTGAAGCTTTTAATGACTTTTTCATTTCTAATGCTACTAAGATTACACAGGACCTGCGAAGGAATAAGTCTCAACTGAGAGTAGACGAGGACAATAATATTGGTCCAACTCATTCGCAATTTAATTTGAATTTGATTACTGAGGATTTTGTATTGAAACAGATTGATAATCTGAGTATAGATAAAGCAACTGGTGAAGATCACATCAGCTGTAAACTTTTAAAGATGACGAAGAATGTTATCGCAGAGTCTCTTTGTGATATCATTAACAAATCCCTGTCTACAGGAGTTGTTCCACGTGAATGGAAAAAGGCTCGGGTAGTACCAATATTCAAATCTGGAGATATTTCTTCTTTGAATAATTACCGTCCCATTTCGATATTACCTATCGTGAGTAAAATTATAGAAAGGGCCGTCCACCAACAACTCAGTGAATTCTTGGACGTGAATAAATTATTACACCCTAATCAGTCTGGTTTTAGACCTAAACATTCAACAGCTACTGCCCTTGCAAAACTTGTAAATCAATGGTCGTTGAATATTGATAACAAAGAAATTTCTGGAGTTGCCTTCATAGATCTTCGTAAGGCTTTTGATACTGTTGACCATGAGCTACTTCTACATAAACTAGCTTGTATAGGTTGTAGTAATAGGACTATTTATTGGTTCAAATCATATTTAGGGGATCGACAACAAGTGACCCAATTCAAAGGAGCCAAGTCGCATCCATCAACCATCAAATTAGGTGTGCCACAAGGTTCAATTCTTGGTCCCCTTTTATTTTCAATATATGTTAATAGTCTACCTGAATGTACTCCTGAAGGTATCATAGATATGTATGCTGACGATACGACACTTACCGTCAGTGCAAATGATACAACTGTTGTGGAAGAAAAATTAACTGTTGCGTTAAACAGAGTCATGGCATGGATTAAGGAAAATCGTCTTGTTCTTAACACTGAAAAAACTTGTGTCATGTTAATAGGCTCTCCTGCTAATCTCAAGAAAATTGAATCTTTCACCATTTCATTAAACGGCAATTTGATCAAAAGAGTTCAATTCACCAAATGCTTAGGACTTTTGATAGATGAAGAATTGAAATGGTCTAAACAAATCGAAAACGTAAGTAAACTTACCCAGAAAAACATTAGCATGATAAAGAGAGCAAAGAGTTTTTTGCCTCAAAAATCCTTAAAGTTACTTTATAACAGTCTAGTGTTGCCACGATTAGATTACTGCTCTGTTGTATGGTCGAACCGATTTCATTCTCATACAACTAAGCTGCAAAAAATTCAAAAGAGGGCCGCAAGAATAATATTGAACAAGACATATGACACACCGTCGGCTGATTTGTTCACAAGTCTTAAATGGATGACACTAGACAAGCGGTTTGAGTTAAGTCGCGTTATGATGATATATAAATGCGTTCATAACTTAGCACCCTCTTACCTTCAGGTAGGCTTAATCAATCCTAATGATGTACATGAGCATCATACAAGGCAAATAGACAGTGGATGTTTACGTGTGCCTAGATTTCACACTGATTGTTATAAGTGTAGCCCAATTGTTTCTTCCATATTTGAATGGAATAAGCTAGATAATTCGTTGAGAACGGCTTCCTCTGTCAATTCATTTAAGAGATTGTTTAAACAAAGTTGTAATTTGTGAATGGCTCAGCCGTACATACACTACGTGCATGTTCTGTAATATTTACATGTCTTATTCACATAATTGCGACTTAATTAATATTTTCCTATTGACATTACTGCTTACTAGGTTAATGATATATGTTAATTTTGCAAACGAGTATTATTTTTGTAACTGTTCTGTATAAATGTTATAAACGATGTAAATATGTTCATTCAGGGCCCCATGGAAGACCACTACTTGCTGGTGAATGGGCTACCCTGTCAAAAGATCAGAAATAAATAAATAAATAAAATAGCCTGCTGCACAATAATCAAATCAGCTTCCTCATGAAATGTGGCCATATCATGCCGTTGGATTGGAACACCACCTGGACCTAGTTGATCAGGAGTGCCATCTTGGCTGGTGATCACAAGCTTGTGTTTGATGATGAAACCTGCATCGCCTTGCATATGTTGACAAATGATGTTAATCAACTGTTTCTTGTTCTCTGTGACTGTCAGAGTCAGTTTTTGAGACGGAAGGGGTGAAGTTGGACTCGATTGGAAAACTCTGCAACCATCATTGCCTTTCGATATCCTGGTTGCACACTTGGTGCTATAATCATTGTACCTGTCAAAGACCAAGTACACATCACCGGATTTTAGTCTCTCTTCGATTTTGCCTTTGAATTTCGATACAAAGTCCATCACTGTTGGGTGTCGTGTTGGTGATGATGAAGGCAAATTAGGTATCCAATGGAGAGCACAGCCATCAATCACTCTACACGTTTATTCAAGTGTCGCGTGTCTAGCTGATACTTCAACCTTTGTTTCTGGTTCTTCAAAGCGGCCTTGGACTTCGAGATACCCATATCTCCAGACTCATCAAACAGAGCTGTAGGAACTGCTGACAGCTCGCATGACATTACATCATGAAATTCAACATCTCTGGAACTTGCCTGTAGACCTATCACGCGAGAGTATATCAACTTGGTATCGTATACCTTGGAATCGCCTCCGTCAATTGATTTCTTCATGACAGCCATGGTTTGAACTTTCTTCGAAATTGTGTCGTAGAAACCTCCAGGCAATTTCCGTTCAAACTCACCCATTTGCTGGGCACTAGTTTCAACTGCTATGTTAACATTCGCTGATTCAGGAGCGATCTGTCCATTGACCACATTGACAATGTTCGCTGGGTGTTTCTTTGGGTCCATTGGATCGATGCTCACATCCAGTTTTCTGCGCAACCAGTCTCTGTCACCTTGGTCTGCAGATATCCTTGGTGGGGCCTCTTCTTTGTGCACTGTTTTAGAACTAGCCGACTTGTCTCTCAGAGTTGAAACTTCTTCCACAAGTCTGATACATATGTGCAAGCTAAGGGCCCAGGTCTTGAGAGTTTCTGGCCTTAGAGTGATGCAAATCACACCAGCTTAACCATGCCCATATCGCATGAATGTTGTCTCGATGAAAATGTCCCTCCATATGCCATTCCATAAGCCTTGAGTGTGTCTCATCACATGAGACCCTTTCATGGATTGATTGAGTGCATCTCCTGGTAGGGCTTCCATGCGTTGAAGGTAGATTAACCCATATCGCGCGTAGTTTACATGTCCCGACGCAAACAAGTAGGACATCTTAAGCTTCACTGCCTCCAGGTGTAGTGGCCAATCACCTTCTCGTTCAGCCCGTACATAGAGCATTATTATCAGTACTGGTTTGATAAGGTTGTACCTCTACTGCAACCCTGTACAGTTGTTGATCTGCAGTGAAGACAGTGAAACATTGACCAGTTTTCTCTGTTTAACTGCTGTGATTTGCTCATGTCTGTCATTGTGTCTGGATGTACTGGTGGCATATCAATTTATGATAGATACACTGCTTTAGTTTTTGGTTGTGTGGCTTCTCCTTGATTGTGACACAAATGCGTATTATATCCATTTAATTCAGGACAGTTCTCACGCTGCACAACATCTGTCAAGAACCTGAGGTCACACTCATTCGGTCTCTGTCGAGAAACCAAATGAGCAAGATTACCAAGTGGTGGAACTTGGTTCTTGACAGGTGGCATATCTGGTTTCCTTGGACCATTGTATCTCATGATGTCAAGCTTGTAGTCAATATCTCTAGACATCTCAGCCTTCTTCAGTTGTGAAATCTCTTGCTGATCATCATGGTGCATGCTTATATCTGGCTGGGTCATGAGAACTGCAAGGGAATGTGTTGACAATTTACCGTTCTGAGATGAAACATCTGCATTAAAGTTGTCAACTACGATCTGAACAAGACCATCTTCAGCACTTGATAATGCTGTCAGTTCAGTCCCTGCCTCTACAGCTGCAGACTTCTTGAATCGTAGCAGTTCATCATAGATGTGTGTATGTTCAACAGGGTATCTCTACAAATACATTTGCTTTGAGATGATAGGCTGCATCAATTAGCTTTAATTAAAATGCATCGTATAGGTGTATACATTGATTGCTTGTTATCGAAGTAGAAATGTACACTTTTTTATGAATCACCCTGTATAAATGTATAAATTGCTCTGCCATCTAAAACCACGTTTAGAATTATCAAAATATATATCATATCTGGTTTAAAAAAAAATCAGAAAAGGGTTCTTAATGCAGCAATAAAACATGACAAAGTATAAATTTTTCACATATTCTTAGAGCAGAAAACGCCATTTTGGCGGCCATTTTGTCTTTGCTTATAATTACAAATTGCTAAAGGCGATATGATGATAGGCTACATCAATTAGCTTCAATTAAAATGCAGCTTATATACATCACAAAATATGTTGCCAGAGTGTGTATACCGGTACATTGATTGCTTGTTATCAGAGTAGAAATCGCAAACAGCCAATCTCTTGTACACTTTTTTTATGAATCACCCTTTATAAATAATGTATAAATTGCTCTGCCATCTAAAATAATATTTAGAATTATCAAAATATGTATTATTTATATCATATCTGGTAAAAAAAAATCAGAAAAGGGTTCTAAATGCAGCAATAAAACATGACAAAGTATACATTTTCACATATTTTTAGAGCAGAAAACGCCATTTTGGCGGCCATTTTGTTTTTGCTTATATCTCAAATTGCTCAAGGCTGACAGAGCTCCATTTTTTTGCTTGTTCACAGTGGAAACCTAGACAATCAGAATCCATGAAAAAAAAACTTATTTCACCAAAACAAGGTTAGGCCCCAAATCCGGGTTTGGCTGCCGGACTATTATTAAGTATAATATTTGTTCTTTTCTTGCCCAAAGGAGCACTCGCTATATTGTGCCTATCTTTACTGAAAACAGGATGGCCAAGCTGCTGTTACTACTAAAAAAAGGTTATAATTATCAAAGAAAATGACGGCGGTTTGTCACTTCACTTCAATTAAATGAGCGAGCCTTAGATACATGATATTATCTTTATTTATATCAGAGGGCGCTCGTCGAAATCAAGATTAAGACACGTCGTCCACTGATCTGGAGAATTATTTACTGTTTTAAACATCAGGAAAGCCGTGAGTGGTAACTTTGAGACACGATATATTTCAACTTAATAGTGAACATTGAAAAGGAATAATTTTGAGTGGCTTTTGACGAACAGACAGAACGAAAAAATGAGTCAAATTGGTAGCTCGCTTTCGCTTGCTGGACCTAGCGCCACGTATGCAGGGCGACACGGGCATGTATGATAGTGGCGGGATCAAACGCGTTTTTCTTAAAAACAGGGATGTACCGATGGAGGGAAAACCACTCGTACACGAAGAGTTGTAATCACGCTATCCAAACAGCTAGACTCTACAAAAAACCTGAAAGGCATGCAGAGGATAGGAGTCCTATGGAGGCTATATTTTGATGATAGGGTATCCAGAATTGCCCTCATTGCATCAGGCCTTAGCTTTAGAGGGATCTTGGCGCCAATATACGACTCGAACCCGTTTCTGAACCATCATGACTCAAATACATCATTGAAAGTAATCGTGAAAGATGTCCCTTTGTCGGTAAAAGATGAAGTGATCGTAAATGAAATTGAAAAACAAAAGTGTAAAATCATTAGCAAAGTGCAAACAATGAAGCTAAGGGTGAATGACCTCTTGACGGAGTGTTACACGGGGGACAGAATGCTGTTCATCGTAACCCCCCCCCCCCCTGTAGAACCCCTCCCACGAGTGATGAATATGGGATCCTTCAAAGCCCGTGTCTACCCCATCCTATGCTCGAAATGTTTGTCACAGGGGCATCATGTTTCTCATGTTCAAGTTGGTTATGCCCTGTATCTCCTGTACATCAAGCTAGGAATCTTGGTGTAATATTTGATTATGCCATATCACTTGAAACCCATGTTTCAAATTGTGTTAAACTGGCCAATTGTAATCTACGTAATATCCGTGCAATTAGGCAATATGTCTCACCTCAATCCACCCAACAGTTAGTACATGCTTTTGTTACTTCGCACCTTGATAATTGCAATTCGTTACTCTTTCGAATACTCGCCAACCAAATTAACCGATTGCAAAAAGTTCAGAATGCTGCTGCTCGCCTTGTAACTAACACCAAAAGATCATCACATATCACTCCTATCTTGGAATCTCTGTACTCGCTCACTGTTCAACAGCGTGTGATCTATAAAATTCTACTCTTTACCTATCGTGCACTAAATGATCTAGCTCCAGAATATATTTCATCCCTTCTATCACCCCACTCTGCAGGTCGTTCTGATTTACGTTCATCACATAATATTAGACTTAAAGAAATACGTACCAAAATAACTCCGATAACAGCTCCTTTTTTGTGGAATAAGTTACCTTTTTCTATTCAGACGGCCAACACCCTCTCTACTTTCAAAACTGGACTTAAAACTCACCTGATGCTCAATGCATATTGTTAAATTTCAACGTTTTTTGTATACAATGCATGCAAAACAAACAATCACAATGTGCCACTTTGTATGTACGTTGGCACCATGAAGTTGTATAATCTAATGCAAGTAAACATTTAATATTTCTTTAATCTTAAGTATGTTGAATATTAATTTAAATTATTTGTATGCGCCTTGAGCATCTTTAGAGATGGATATGTTGCGCTTTATAAATATTGTTATTATTATTATTATTATTCTACGTGCACGAAGACGGTGGTATGTAGGAAATGCTTGCAGCCCGGTCACAACTGATTCGAATGCACGCAGCAATATAACGAGAAAAAAAAGTGTACACCTAGAAAATTGCTAATTATTAAGAATTCAGCTACGAATAGTTGATTATTATACATCATATAAAAAAGTGTTTCATCCCAAATAATTTGGTATCATTTTATGTGGTATGTTTTCACGCTTGGATGAACATGATGCATTGTTTGCGAGAGTGCCAAAAGTGATTTGCGCCAAAGTTGCTATTGTGATACTCCTAGTATTTCCTAATTAGTGTCATTTTCCTTCTGATAAATGCCCATAACTCTCCTTTATGATAAGTGCCCCTTTTCTATTCTCATTAGTGCCATTTTCCATGTCTGGTAAGTGCCCCTTATCAGACGGGGGGAAGCGCCCCATATTCACCTCTGTCACGTGCTCCTTTGTTCTTCTTATAAGTGTCATATGCCGTTTGAACATGTGCCCGTTCTCCTTTCACCATAAAATGTGTTCATAATTTAGAGCAGCTAAAAGCTAAATTCTTAAACTAATTTCGCCCAAAGCTCGCTCGCATTTAACGTTTATATAATTATGTTTCTTATTACATGTCTTTTCACTCTGTCATGATTAATTTGTGCATAAAACCCCATCAGAATTGGGGTTTTTCCTCGGCTTTATAATATGTAGTTTTTTACACTTCGACCTCAGAAATCCGAACAATATTTAGATCATGACACCCAACTGCAAAGTATGATATTTAAGCAGTATATTGGACCATGTCAAGAGAGAAATGAACATTGAAATCGTCCCTGATAATTTTATCACAATATAGGGGTATATACAGGGGCGTAAATCCGTACCGAGGAGTGGGGGGGGGGGGATGATCGGCGATAGCCATCACATACTAGCACGAGCACACGCCCACACGAATTAACGCAAGCGCGCGCGATCGCGCACGCACAAACACACAACACACACACACACACACACACACACGCACACACGCACACAAACGAACAAAAAACAAACACTATTAGAGAAAGAAGACGATTCGTTGTACCGTTCTCGAAAATAATCCTCGTCTGAATTCAGTTCTAGCCCCCCCCCCCCCCCTCCCGCGCAAAGCGCGGAAGCTTTTACGTTTCATAAAATCATTAGAGAAAGAAGACGATTCGTTGTACCGTTCTCGACTCTTAATCCTCGTCTGAATTCAGTCCCCCCCCCCTCCCGCGCGAAGCGCGGAAGCTTTTACGTTTCATTAAATCACTAGAGAAAGAAGACGATTCGTTGTACCGTTCTCGACTTTTAATCCTCATCTGAATTCAGTTTTTTCCCCTTCCGCGCGAAGCGCGGAAGCTTTTACGTTTCATTAAATCATTAGAGAAAGAAGACGATTCGTTGTACCGTTCTCGACTCTTAATCCTCGTCTGAATTCAGTCCCCCCCTCCCGCGCGAAGCGCGTAAGCTATTACGTTTCATTAAATCATTAGAGAAAGAAGACGATTCGTTGTACCGTTCTCGACTTTTAATCCTCATCTGAATTTAGTTTTTTTCCCCTCCCGCGCGAAGCGCGGAAGCTTTTACGTTTCATTAAATCATTAGAGAAAGAAGACGATTAGTTGTACCGTTCTCAACTTTTAATCCTCATCTGAATTCAGTTTTTTTCCTTCCCCCGCCAGCGCGAAGCGCGGAAGCTTTTACGTTTCATTAAATCATTAGAGAAAGAAGACGATTCGTTGTACCGTTCTCGACTCTTAAATTCTTTAAAAAGGGGGTGGGGTTTTTCTCTCTCTCTTTGGACTCCTGAGAAATGTAAAAAGGACGTTATAAGATATCTTGAATATCATAGAAAAATTGATCAATTCTCGGTATCAAATTCCTGAAATTCCTGCTAGCTTTGAAAGCTCATTCAGTATTATTTCATTTTGAAAAGTAAAAGCATTGGCCCCCAGTCCCCCTCGATCGACTAGAGTTTACCTGAAATTGGGGGGGGGGGGGGGGGTGGTACATTTAGCAGTGTTCCGGATTTCGGGGGGGGGGGGGGTCTCCAAGGCAGGAAAAGCCAGCGAAAAGCCGTTGAAAGGGGGATTCAGAAATGTTGGCAGTCCTGAGATGGGGGTGGGGGGAGGGGGGGTGGTTTCAAAGGGAGGGAACGAGCATACGCGTACCCTAATTAACACTAAGTGGGGGAAGCCGGGCATCTACTGTACATGATTGCACCTTTTAAGTGCTCGCGCGCTGGCGCACTTTACGTCTGGGCTATAATAATACCTTGCAAAATAACGAAACATTATTCTGAAGTTTATGAAGTGCTTGTTCGCGCACGTCGCGCAACTACTCTTAATGATCGTGATATACTGTATACGTGTAGGATATACAGTTATACATACATTACAAAAAAAAAACTAATTTTTCATGCATTATGCTAAAATTGAAACAATCACATTTTTGTCTTCTTCTTCTTCTTCCTTTTTTTCTCTTTTTTTTTGTAATCTCAGGGGGGGGGGGGATATTTGTACAGGCCATCCCTCCCTCCTTCGAGCCAGGGGGGGGGGGGGGGGGATGCATCCCCCATCCCCCCGGGATTTACGCCCCTGTACATAATTATATCATAATTTCCGAATTAACAATTAAATTTATCAAAACAAATAACCATCACAAACAGAATACTTACACCCCTTTTATACTGAGCGGCGAACTTTAGACCGTTCCTGAAACGGTCTAACCTGCAACGGCGCTTTATACTGAACGTTCAACCACATACGGCGCAATCAAGATCAGTGCAGAAACATTGTTCTGCATTGCTAGCGCGAGAGAGAGGAGCATGCATGCGGTGCAATATGCAGAAGATTGCGTGGCCGCCCGGCCGGGGCGCTGCCCATTTTATATTGTGTATATAGTGGAATTCTTATTATTCTGAAGTTTATGAAGTGCTTGTTCGCGCACGTCGCGCAACTATTCTTAATGATAGTGACATACTGTATACGTGTAGGCTATACAGTAATTATACATACATAAAAAAGAAATAACTAATTTCTCATGCATTATGCTGAAATTGAAACAATCACATTTTTTTCTTCTTCTTCTTCTTCCCTTTTTTCTCTTTTTTGTGTGTAATATCAGGGGGGATGATTGTACAGGCCACCCCTCCCTACTTCAAGCCAGGGGGGATGCAGCCCCCCCCCCCGGGATTTACGCCCCTGGGTATATACCAATGTGTAAAAATGGCATATTTTCACTTTGTGGTTTCCCTTTGTTTGTGCCCCCGTCCACCTTGTGAGGCGCTCCGCCGTCCCTGGGTAATGGGTGGGATATTAAGTTGTCATCTCATTGCTAAAAGTGTGAATAACATTAATGTAATCAATCAATTAATTTGTTTAGTGGAGAGATGCAAAGTACCATAGCCTTGTAAATAATCAACATAACAAACAAACAAAAAACAGTAAGCCATAGCTGAAACGTATTTTGTAGGCCCACATCCTGACCATTAATGTCAAACAAAAATTGCCCATTATGCAACCAGGTGATGAGGCGGATTTTTGTCTCCCTCCCCCCCCCCCCCAAAAAAAAAAAAAAAAAATAAATAAATAAAAAAGAAATCAAAAAATGTATTGCTCATTGCGCCTTTTTAGTACACGTTGTCGTATTTTAGATTGACTATGCGGCCAACGACTGATTTTGACAATGGCCGGGGAGGTAAAAGAAAAATTGGTATTTTTGTTGTTAAATCTTTGACGGCCCTAAACTGTACCAGAGAGACTTAACAAAAGAAGCTATAAATAAAGGAAAATAAAATGGAAACATCCAGGAGTGGAAAGCAGATTTGTTATACAATTTACTTTGATGTACACCTAGGTCTAAGTATTGGTATAATTTTGCCCAACTGATCCGCCTAGTGAAGAATGTGGCAAAGTCCTATAATGACTATAGGAGATAACCTAACATAATCATCTGCTACTTGAAATTGTCCTTAGTTTTAGTCATTTTCAAATGTATTAAACCTGTGGGGGGGGGGGGGGGGCTTCTAGTGAAGCACGTAGAAACAATATACGTAAATATACACGGTTGTAGATTATAAACGTACAGTAGTATACGACGTTTGTTAAAATTATAACTGTTAAGATGATTTCTGACCGCTATACTGCAAACTCTTAAAACCATAGAGAAGGCTAAATACGGGTATAATCTTGTAGCAAATTTTATTTGTTGTATACAAGATATTACCTCATTCACAAAAGGTCAAGTACCTAAAATATACAAGTGCTGCCATGACAAATGTATACAATAATAACTATCATAGATAAGTGTCCGTTTGAATCTGTGATCATGCGCTACATAGTTATTATCTCATACTTCCTGCAATTGTATTCATAATAAAATCATTTTTAAAAATTTTATATGGCACAACTAATTGCAAAGGTATAACTTACAACACTGTGTTGCATACATCAACCAACGTTCTTCTTGTTGATCCAAAGTCTCGCTGTCTCGTTTGTGGTGAATAGGGACTTTTAGATTGAGTGGACGAGAACGGCCGGCGTGAACGTCCACTGATCACGCGTGTCTATAGCAAGCCGTTATAACATTTATTCCTATTTCTTGATATCTAGAATTACCATTGCTTTACAACAGAAAATAATTTATGGATATCAAGAATTGAATTCTTGATATCAGGAAATAGAAATACATGTTAAAACGGCTTGCCATGGACACGCATGATCAGCAGGCACGTAGCCACGGGGGGGGGGGGGGGGGCACGTGCCCCCCCTAAAATTTCCAGGATCGGTTGAAATTTTGTAGACCCCTTTTTTTGACCTCGATCGATTACATGTATGTGCCCCCCCCCCCAAATATCAAACTCTGGCTACGTGCCTGATGATCAGTGGACGTTCACGCCGTTCTCATTCACTCAATTTAAAAGTCCATATTAGCGCTACAATGTCAATATTGAACTTGGCAAACCTATTGTCCCGAATTCCAGATGTCCTTGGTTGCTTTCATACCTGCTATCTGGCTTCTGTGTGTTGTAACTCGTAGTTATTTGTTAATATTGTGCTACCAGCTGTCTGTCATATTAAACTTATGAATGGCAAAACCACCAACCGAATCTTTCAATTTGTGAACGAAAAATGGGATACTTACTTGAGTGACAAAGCATTTTTACATGCTATGAAATCTGAAATTCCATTACTTTTGTGTCGATATCACAAGATATACTTTGTGCATCGATCATAGAAAAGCAGCACTTGTATGAAATATACACTTGCCAGTGGGTAATTTCCCTAGGTTTGTGATATTCGGGGGGTAATTAGCCGTGGGAAATAATTATCCTGTAGTGATTGTCTAGGGTTTATTGTCCTAAAGGGGTTATTTTCCTAAAAGAGTAATTTTCAGTTCTTTAGCCCAGCTTGGTACAATATGTATACGAAACTTTAAAGAAACACTGGTGCTCAGTCATCTATGTCAGCTCAATGGTCGTAGTGTGGGTGGAAATTGTGGTGAAAACTGGATATTACATGCTGTCAATTCTCATTCCTGAGTAATGTTCACAACACACATTAAAATAAAATGCCATAATGTTTTAAAAACAAATTAATTAAGCCATGATTGGCCATACTAAGGGGATGCTTGTCAAACCATTTAACCTTTGAGAGTTTCGATTTACTATTACCTGTTTCAACTTTATTCCGTCAGAAAGTTAATAAAAAGAAATACATGTATATATAATAAATAAATCAGTTGAATACCAAATCCATGAGAGTTTCAATTCACTGACAACGGTTTCAATTTACATGTGTTCCGTCTGCTCCAGAATAGCAGTTGCCAGTTGAACCTTCTTTTCAACAATACGGCCTTACAAATATTGTGCGCATGACCAGGACAACTGTGTCAATATTTCCCAAAATAACTCTATGACATCAATACAATCTTTCAACACGGCAGGTCTACATGTACAAGCGCCGCTTCTAGACCCAACATTTAAGGTAAGCAAATTGCTACAGGAACGTTTGGGACAAAGTAGAGTAGATATGTTTGAACACATTCTAGTTGCTGTTGTTATTATTGTTGTCATTGTGGTTTGTTGTACTTTTTTTGTCATCAGAACTATATTTTGTATTATTACTGCCTGCTTCGCAACACGTGTAGAAGGCTTATTATAATCCGAGTGCAATTTAGAACACTGTATGCCTGCTCCAAATTTGGCCTCTCTCTGTGTATGTATTTTGGCCGTGGGCCGAGCCTCCTTTTCGTTCAATTTCCTAAAAAGTTTGCCGTGATTTTGTTACCATATTTTGGCACAAATAGGCTAAAATATAAATATAGACTAACAAACAGCATATAGTTTCGAATTACATTTCTACACGCCCGGCCTGCGTACAATTCTACGTACGAGCCGCTTGGTTTGCACCCACGTATAGCGGTAAACACCCGCCCTGAACGCGATGCGCGCGAGCTACACTCACAACATGTACAGCCCCCTGATGATTGATCAAGGAGCGCAATACGCCTTTCTCAATCGGGACTGCAAAATATACGGAGAATATTTGTATATTATAATGAAATTCTCTTGTATTAAAGTAACGCACACTCCTGATAATGTATGAATATCCCAGAATATCCTCAAGATAGTCCAAATAGATTAAGAAAAAACAGCGCGTTTGTCAAACTAAAATAGCTATAAATAGCAGGCACGTACGCAGGTGGGGAGAGGGGGGGGGGGGGGGGGCTTGAGGTTACCCCCCCTTTAAAATTGTTTTCATTTGTGTATTTTTGAGCAAACCCCCCCCTCCTTCTGTGGATTTTTTTTTAAATTTGTTTATATATTTTGTTTTAAAGAAAACAAAAATTATGCCAATGGCTGACCTAAAAAAAGTGACCCCCCCCCTTACTGAGCAAAATGTCAAATCTTCACATTTCGAGACCCCCCCCCCTTTATTCAGCGGCTGGCTGAGTCGTTTCGAAACTTTTGGCCCGATTTCAAAATGTTAACCCCCCCCCCCCCCCTTGAAAAAATCCTGCATACGCCACTGGCTTGCAGACATGTGTTTAAACTGTTCAGCCCAGCTGTATACCCGGAGTGTTGGAGGGTGTTTGATTTACTCTTCATATATGCCTCGTAAATAATATAAATGATTGCACTCGTATTTCAGAGGGTATTGATCATGGGAGGACTTATTGTTCGCTGTTTGTTGGCCGCAATGCTGTTGCCCTTTGAGCGTGTTGTTATTCGAGCTTGCAGCGCGAGCCTACCTTTGTTTAGCCTTTTGACAGGGCTTCGTGACTCAGCGGATGAGATGAATCTAGAGACCCATGGTAAACGCGCGATCGTGTGGCGGTAGCCGCGCTACTCGCTCTGGCGTTCACTCGGGTTTTCGCGATTAGTCTCTTTTTAGTCGCTCGGCGTCTATACATGTAGCCTTGTTTAAAGGCTAACCTTTGTTGGAAAACTTACCCGGGAAGTCAGGAATGTCATGCCAACTATCACGAAGTTCGCATATGTATTCGCATATATGTCCTGTTTCATTAAAACTGCAAAGGCGAATGGACCGGATTGCATGATTGTCTCCCTGAGTTCTAAAAGGATGTATACTATATCGTTAATTCATTGTGAAACAGAAAGGAATGAACAGGAAAACACAGGAAAAATAACAAAACTTTAAACCACCTGAAACAAAACAAGAAGGAAAAAGGAGAAGAAAACAAAGAGGAGAAGAAAAAGGAGAAGCAAAAGAGGGGAGGGGGGATAAGGAGGAGGAGAAATAATGATAACAATAGTAATAATAATAATCATCATCATAATGATAATAATTATAATGATACAAATAATAAGGGCACACTTTTTCAAAGACTTTGAGATTAACTTTGTCACAGTTTGAATTGTTTATCTTCCTACGGATTTGAGATGTATATGATCTATTTATTTATTCATAATTGGTGTTATGGTTATAGATCATTTAATATTCGTCAGTATCCGTTTGATTAAATATACATGGTTAAATGTGTGCATGTAATATATTCTAATATTTGTCCTATTTCTCTATTTTCAATGCGCTAATTTTACGCTTTGCAGAAGGTAAGTATGCAACTTAGTCCAATCATGGTTATTTCTTATAGCATTGGTGATCATCCATCTGATATTTCTCTCCTTTCATTTACATATTTGCTTCATTGCTTTATTAGAACTAGGCCCGAGGTCATTTCATATATTGAAATAGATATAAGTATCATGAATAGGCAATGCGGAGTAATACAAAAACACAAACCTTATATTGATATTGGATTTAAAACCTCGTGTTTACAGTTTGTATTAGCAACCATCTTCTCGTGGATTATAAATATGTATATATTGATTTCATAGGTGTCTGTGGTAAGAAATGAAATGAAAATATAATTTGAAAACATGAATAATGTAAATTACTTGTGAGGTCAAGCAAATCAGTAAAGTTCGATATAAAGAGATGTCTAGTTATTACACAAAACTGGTAATAAAATAAAGAGGCACCTTATGCCCAGGGGGCACAGCAGGTTCTAGAGACATGGACTGTTGTAAAAGGTTGTTGGGTATAAATGTGTTCAGGGGACCTTCCTGCACAATTTCTAGGTGGCCAACCTTTGCAATATGCTGCTGGAAAAAAAAACGGCCGCCATTTTTTCAAAATGGTCGCGATGTATAACTACTGTTGAACAATTTTGGGTATTATTTTTAAAAGCACCTCATGTTACCACCTGTAAGGTGTCATATGGAAGACAATTAAATTAACTACAAGATGATACCTCATTTAAAAGGTTTCGTGATGATTTGCATTACACATTTGAGCCAAAAATGTGATTAAAAAAAAAAATGTTTTTTAAACAATCTTTTTCTTTAAAAATACCTGGGAAGTCAGGAATGCAATCCCAACTATCACGAAAATCGTTTATGTATTCGCATAATTATGTCCTGTTTCATCCAAACTGCAAAGGCGAATGGATCAAATTGTTTGTCTCCCTGAGTTCCAATAGGATGTATCCACTATATCGTAAATTCATTGTGAGATATTTTAAATATGTATGTAGGTACTGGTACATTACCTGGTCTATAGTGTATTTAAGTGATAGAACCGTTGCACCTTTTCCATTTTTGCTAAGTCAAGCCGAAAAGACAATAGAAGCCGTGAGGGAGTTGGCATAATGATTTCACCAAATATACTCCACTGCCTACTGGGTTATGAAGCAGTATCGTCCAGAATGATTACAGCAAAATTCCAGATGAAAGGAGGAGTCATGAATATCATTCAAGTTTATGCACCCACAAGTGGACATAGTGATCAAGAGAGTGATGAATTTTATGATCTGCTTCAACTACATATCCAACAAATCCCAAAGAAAGAGAAGTTGATAATTATGGGGGACTTTAATGCCAAGATAGGATCAGACTATAAAACATGGGCACCTGCCTTAGGCAAGTTTGGACTTGGAGTGATGAATAGCAGAGGAGAAAAGCTAATGGAGTTCTGTATGATCCATAGGCTAGCAGTCAGTAACACATACTTCCAACATAAGGACTGTCGAAGAGCAACTTGGACTTCGCCAGGTGGCCTATATAAGAACCAGATTGACTTTATCTTGGTGTACTAAGATGACTTAAAGAGCGTCAAAAATAGTAGGTCGTTCTGTTCTGCTGACATTGGGTCAGATCACAACCTTGTATTAGCCAATGTACAGTTTCAGCCACCAAAAGCTAAAAGAATAAAGAGCGTACAGAAGTCATATGATGTGGGCAGGTTTAAAAACCCATCTGTTGCTGAAGAATTCCAAGCCCGAATTGGTGGAGCGTTTGAACCATTGTTGCTGCTGGAAGATACAGACATAGATGAGCTCTGGTTGAAGTTCATGAATGCAACCAATGAGACTACCAAGCAAGTTGTTGGCATCAGGAGAGGGAAACAAGTGAAACATCTCCCAGAACATGTGAGAGATGCTTGTGAACTCAGAAGGAAGGCTAGGGTAACAAAACTGAACTCCCCTCATAATAATCATAATATTATGAAGTATCGGCGCCTTAACAAAAAGGTTAAATATGAAGTCAAAAAGTGGAAGAGGGAGACTCTCAAGAAAGAAGTAGAGAAAATGGAGGCAGCACAGGCACGAAATGACAGCCATGAGCTATTTAAGAAAGTAAGAAAACTAGCTGGTGAGAAGGAGAAGATACAGCCAGCAGCCAAGAACAAAGAGGGGGTCCTCAAGACTGCTCCAGGAGATGTTTTGGATTGTTGGAAAGAACATTTCAGCACCCATCTTAATACAGAGTTCCCGAGAGACACCAACACACTTCGCAATATACCTGAACCTCCTCCTACTGAAAACCAGACTTCACCTTTTACCATGGAAGAGGTTAAAGCTGCAATCAAGGCTCTAAAGAATAACAAAGCAACTGGATTTGATAACATAGCAGCTGAAACACTGAAAGCTGGTGGTCCAGCAATGGCACAGATCTTGCTGAAGATCATCAACACTGCTTTTACGCAAGGCAAGACACCAGTTGAGTGGAGCAAAGGCCTTATTTCCCCTGTGCACAAAAAGGGGGATAAACTTGACCCAGCTAACTACCGAGCCATAACACTGCTATCAGTGCCGGCTAAAGTTTTCTGCAGGATGGTGCAATTGAAGAGCATTTATCGGAAGAGCAGTGTGGATTCCGGAGCTCCAGAGGAACCACTGATGCTATTTTCATTGTCAGGCAAGTGCTGGAAAAGGCCAAAGAGAGACACATCCCCATCCATTGGAATTTTGTGGACTTCAAAGCAGCATTCGATACTCTCTGGAGGGATGCTTTATGGAAGTGCCTTCTTTCAATAGGAGTTGAGAAGAACCTGATTGACCTCATCAAGTATATGTATGATCAGACCAAATGTGCTGTCATCGTAAATGGTAAAGTGACGGAATGGTTCCAAGTTAAGACAGGCGTCAGGCAAGGCTGTCTTCTTTCCCCAAGTCTGTTCAACATCTTCCTAGAGTTCGTGATGGCAGATGTCAAAAACCTAGACAGTGGAGTACAGATGGGTGGCATACGCATTAACAACATCCGCTATGCAGATGACACCACTCTACTCGAACTCATCTATGACAAACTCCAAATATCAACAAACAAGCTGGTGGAAGTTTGTGGTAAATGGGGAATGAAAATCAATACAGCTAAATGCAGAATCATGACAATCGATGATGAGGAGACTTCAATAGATGGCAACCCTATAGAGAAGGTAGAAGACTTTGTCTTCCTTGGAAGTGTAGTCCCCTCGGTTACCAAAGATGTCAAGAGACGCACAAATCTAGCTTCCTGGGCATTTGGCAGACTGAGAAACAATATATGGACCAACCAAGATATTTCAAGAGCCCTGAAGGTCAGGATTTATAATGCCCTCATTCGTCCTATAGCCACCTACGGGTCTGAGACGTGGACGCTAAGGAAAACTGACCGGGATAAACTGGAGACCTTTGAGATGAGATGTCTGCGGTCAATAGCAGGAGTCCATCTTCTAGATAAAATTAGAAGCGTAGACATCAGAAAGTCATTGAAAATCTCCAAGACAATAAATAAGGAAATATCCAACCGCCGCCTGAAATGGTTTGGACATGTGGTACGTATGCCACAGGAACGCCTACCAATACAAGTCCAAACCAATGACTTTACTGTGCCACGGCCACCAGGACGTCCTCCCCTGAGGTGGAAAGACCAAATCCGCCAAGACTCTTGATTAAGCCTGGAGGCTGCCCAACACCAAGCCCAGGACAGAAATGAATGGAGGCAGACCACCCGTAGGAGCGCAAGGGGACACTCCGTCCTGTGCACTTAAGTCTAGTCAAGTCAAGTCACTAGACAGATAAATGTACAACAAACTCTATGAAATCTTTCAAAATAGGAAATTTGAATCCTGGTTTTCGCAAAAATTATAATATTTCTCTGTGTGTAATAATTTGTGTTCTACTCTACATACAATTATCAGAGGCAATTTTATTTGTTATGGGATCTTTAAGGACCTTTCACAAACATTTGAAACCATCGACCACCCAGTTCTTCTAAAACAATTACACTTCTATGGAATACGAGGCTAACCCTAATACAGTGGTTCCATAGTTGTATACAAAACATAATGTGGTGGTCGATGGTCTGGAGCCCCCGGATGCTCTTGAGTTTTAGCAATGCAGAACCTTCAAGATAGTCGCTAATAAGGGATAGACACTGTAATACGTGCCTTACAATTTGCACAACCCCTATTGCTTTATTTCGTGGGATATCAGTTTTTTCTCTCTCTCTCTCACACACACACAGTCTATTCCAAGGACAGTCTTATAGAACAAAGATTTGTCTTGGATTATGTTCAGAGGAACTACTTCTTTCTTAAAGGAATGGGTCCAGGGGTCCGCCGATGGACCCCTGCCAGTTCATAAGAAATAATATAATTTTTTTCCTACTGTTCTACCTTTGTCCGAATGCTTCGTTGGAATAAGCTGTGCCAACAGATCGACACTGCACTCTGTATTTGTACATTTAAGTTTCATGTTTTTCTTGTTATATTTTTTCCGACTGTCTCTTCATCCATTTTGTGTTCCTTTACCTTCGTTTCTCTTTCTGTTCTTCCTTTTTTTCCGTCGATCTCTCTCTCTATTTTCCTTTTCCCCTGTTTAACGCTGCCAAAAAAGAGGACAACGGCCGATTTGCACCCTGATCCGCAACTGATCTATACATGTAAAAGTATACAGGCATTTAATACGCAAAGCTTGAAATGGGATGCATAGCCATCCCATCTTATATGATGCCGACCCGTTTCTCGAGAGAGCAGTATATATGTATACATTTCTCTCTCTCTCTCTCTCTCTCTCTCTCTCTCTCTATCTCTCTCTCCTTTTTATTTCTTTTAATCTGTTACATACTCTTCTCTTTCTCTTTTTTTTTTCTTCCGTTGCTCTTTCTTTCCCCATTTTAGGGGGGGGGGGCGATTCGGTCCCTCTCGGATTCGCCATTGGTGGATCGGTTATTTAAGTCTATAACAATGTTTTCCTTTCTAAATTTTTTCGTTGAACTACACATCAATGTAGGCATGGCAGAAAAAGAAGAAGGAACTGCCCCCAAGGAGATTGAAGGTAAGCAAATCTGCGATTCTTTCATTTTTACTAAAATTACCAACAAGTTTTTGGAAAGTGACTAGAAAGATTAGCGTCCGACAAACTCTTTGTACTCTTTGCAAAAAAAGATATTTAAAATCCTGGTTTTGGGTAGAATTATTCTACCTCTCTGTGTGTAATACATGTTGTGTTCTACTCTACATGGAATTATCAGAGGCAATTATATTTGTTATGGGATCTTTAAGGACTTTTCACCAACATTTGACACCATCGACCACCCGGTTCTTCTAAAACAATTACACTTCTATGGAATACGAGGCTAACCCTAATACAGTGGTTCCATAGTTGTATACAAAACAGAATGTGGTGGTCGATGGTCTGGAGCCCCCGGATGATCGTGAGTTTTGACATTTCAGAACCTTCCAGATTGTCATCCTAAGGGATATACACTGTAATACGTGCCTTACAATTTGCAAAACCCCCGCACAACCCCCATTGCTTTATTTCGTTGGATATCAGTTCTCTCTCTCTCTCTCTCTCACACACACACACACACAGTCTAATCCAAGGACAATCTTATAGAATAAAACTCTGTCTTGGATTATGTTCAGAGAAACTACTTCTTTTTTAACCCTAACAAGGCCGGGCTATTTGAGGTCTTAGTACGGCCGGGGGGGGGGGGGGGGCATTATGCCCCCCCCCCCCCCCATAAGATCTCGGCCGTGAACTGGCCGATCTCCGCGAAAATTTGCACGCATGTCAAGTGAAGTGTATACAATACTATGATAATTTCAATTTTTTGAAAAAATCACTCATTTGCATGTTTATGGTAATTTATGCAAATAAGGTCATACAAATCACATTTTTACCCATAAATCATACATTATTCATATTTAAGCATTCTTTTTCACTACATATATTCATTAGACCATTCTGAATAATAATACGACAATTTTTTTTGGAAGAGCCAGCTAATTCCTTATGTTAACCCTTGTTTTGATAATTTCTTATGTATTTCATTGCTTTTTTAACTTATTTTTTTTTATTGTTTTTGTTGTTTTATTTCATTTCTATTTACAATTAAACTTTTTTGACTCCCAAAACAACCACCTAAACTTTAAACAAGACCCAATAACCCATGTTTGATCTGTTTTTAGAAAAAAATGACTTTTCTATATGTTTTGTACACAAATCACGAAAATGACCGATTTTCGGGCTGACATGCAAAGACAAAAGGTCACGTGACCTTGTAACCGTGGGTCCGATTTTCAAAAAAAATCTTTTAAAAGTTGCGCAAGACTCGAAAGAAAAAAGTCAGCGAGTGGCGGGGTGCAATCCATATGCGTTCCTGAACAATCAGGAAAATCGTGGAGGGGGGGGCATGATGCCCCCCCCCCGGCCTTATTAGGGTTAAAAGGATGGGGTCCAGGAGTCCGCCGATGATGCAGACCCGTTTCTCGAGAGAGCAGTATATATTTATATATTTCTCTCTCTCTCTATCTCTCTCTCTATCTCTCTCTCCTTTTTATTTCTTTTAATCTGTTACATACTCTTCTCTTTCTCTTTTTTTTTCTTCCGTTGCTCTTTCTTTCCCCATTTTAGGGGGGGGGGGCGATTCGGTCCCTCTCGGATTCGCCATTGGTGGATCGGTTATTTAAGTCTATAACAATGTTTTCCTTTCTAAATTGTTTCGTTGAACTGCACATCAATGTAGGCATGGCAGAAAAAGAAGAACCAAGTGTAGACGAGGGGATTGAAGGCAAGCAAATCCGTGATTTTTTTCATTTTTACTAAAATTACTAACAATGAGATTGGAAAATAAAAACAAAAAGGAAAGAAAAGGAAACACGGGAAAAATAACAAAACTGTTAACCACCTGAAACAAACCAAAAAGGAATAAAGAGAAGAAAACAAAGAGGAGAAGAAAAATGAGAAGAAAAAGAGGGGGGGGGGGGGGTAAGGAGGAGGAGAAATAATGACAACAATATAAATAATAATAATCATCAAACAAATAATATTTATAATGATACAAATAATAAGGGCAAACTTTTTCAAAAACTTTGAGATTACCTTTGTCACAGTTTGAATATCTTATCTTCCTACGGATTTGAGATGTATTTGATCGATTTATTTATTCATAATAGGTGTTATGGTTATAGATTATTGAATATTAGTCAGTGTCTGTTTGATAAGATAGATTAATTTGTGCATGTATAATATTTGTCCTATTTCTCTATTTTCAATGCGCTAATTTTACGCTTTGCAGAAGGTAAGTATGCAGCTTTGTCTAATCATGGTTATTTCATATAATAGTTGTGGTCATCCATCTGATATTTCTCTCCTTTCATTTACATATTTGCTTCATTGGAACTAGGCACGAGGTCATTTGATATATTGAAATAGATATAAGTATCATTATTAGGCAATGCAGAGTAATACATAAACACAAACCTTATATTGATATTGGATTTTAAACGTCATGTTTACAGTTTGTATTAGCAACCATCTTCTCGTTGATTATAAATATGTATACTATGCATTTCATCGGTGTCTGTGGTAAGAAATTAATATAATTGAAAACATGAATAATGTCAAATACTTGTGAGGTCATGCAAATCAGTACAGTTCGATATAAGGAGAATTCTCTGCTTCCCCTGATCCTCTTTCACAGGCGCTAAGTATGCATCTTACTTCTTATAATGAATCTCCGATATCTTTCATAAATATTCGGGATTCAATTTCGTTCATAAATGTTTTCAAGCTCATAGCGATACAATGCTTTATTATGGACGTTGTTTAATCGACAACACCTAGTTATCATAAATTCTTACAATTTTTTGAAATTTGCGTTTTCATCTTATTAAGAAGAGATTTTACTTCCATAGACATGTCCAGTTCTTTCATTTGATTACTGCTAGGTGGTAAATAAAGAATAGTTTTTGGAAACATGGAATATGTAAATTACATGTCAATTAATGTCAATTAGTGAAGTGTACGCTAGATAAAAATGACTCATTGTCACACAAAACTGGAAAAGTACAGAAACATCTTACATGCAAATGAAAGATAATAGAAATGTATTTTACTTCGCCTAGGTTCTTAGTGCTGCCGTTGCATTTTAAAGTAACTATTATAGTGTATCAGTAATGCGAGATAGTGCACATGATATTTTAGAATAAACTGAAGTTTAATATATTTTTTCATGAAAATTGTACATGTAACGTAAAATGCTTCGATAAAAAAGATGTTAATGTGCTGTAATATAAAGGCATTATTATTATTATTCACGGTTATAAACAAAAGAGCCTTTTTGCACTGTATAGAACTCTATTTCTAATTTTCTTTATCTCTTCTCTACATCCTACGACCTTCGTTCACAGGAGGTAAGTAAGCAAATTAGATCATATTACGAATATCTGATATTTTGCATGAATGTTGGTGATTTGTTTTGTTTTTTCTTATATATTTATTTGTGTGTATTAATGAAAACCTATGACCGAGTAAAAGGTTCAATGATGTTGTCCATGTTTGGGTGTTGTAGAAATGCTACCACCTATGCATGATAACTTCTAACGTTCAGTTTTGAAATTTACATTAACATCAATTATAAAGGCACATATTGTAATTATATGTTATGCATTGATCTTAATTTCACGTAGTTGTGTGTTAGTCCTTCGGTAACTAGAGATATTCGTGCACAATTGTAAAGATATATTTGCTAATCAATTCTAGACATACATACCAATTCAAAATAAAGGCATGAAAATTGTCTGCAAGGCTTTCTAAAGATGATCAACTTTTTCCACATGAAGAAAAATGAGTGAAAAAAATAGTCGAGGGGTCCGCCGATGGACCCCTGCCAGTTCGTTAGAAATAATCTCTCTTAATTTCTCTCTTTAAGACAAATCGATATAACTTTGTTCCCAGTGTTTCATATTCGTCCGAATGCTTCAACATACCGGGACTGAAATCTGTGTTTGGAAATTAAAGTTTCATGTTCTTCTTTTTTGTATTTTTTTTTCTCTCTGTCTCTTCATCCATTTTCAGTTTTTTTGTTGCCTTCGTTTCCTTTTCTCTCCTCCCTTTTTGTTTTCCATCTCTCTCTCTCCCTATCTCTAATTCCCTTTCCCCTCTTCTTAGGCTGCCAAAGAAAGAGGGCCGCGACCGATTTGCGCCCTGATTCGCAACTGATCTGTACATCTAAATGTATACAGGCATTTAATACGCTTGGCTTGAAATGGGATGCATAGCCATCCCATCTTATATGTTGCCGACCCGTTTCTCGAGAGAGAGCAGTATATATGTATACATTTCTCTCTTTCTCTCTCTCTATCTCTATCTCTCCTTTTTCTTTCTTTTAATCTGTTACATACTTTTCTCTTTCTCTTTTTTTTTTTTCTTCCGTTGCTCTTTCTTTCCCCAATTTATTCAGGCCAGCAAGAGGGGAGAGCAGCAGATTTGGCACCTCTTGGATCCGCCATTGATGGATCGATTATTTAAGTCTATAACAATGTTTTCTTTTCTAAATTGTTTCGTTGAACTACACATCAACGTAGGCATGGCAGAAAAAGAAGAACCAAGTGCCCCCGAGGCGATTGAAGGCAAGCAAATCAGTGATTCTGTCATTATTAATAAAATTATAAAATTACTAACAATAAGATTGGAAAATAAAAACAGAAAAGAAAGAACAGGAAAACACGGGGAAAAAAACAAAACTTTAAACCACCTGAAACAAAACAAGAAGGAAAAAGGAGAAGAAAACAAAGAGGAGATGAAAAAGGAAAAGCAAAAGAGGGGAGGAAGGGGGGGGGGGGGGTAAGGAGGAGGAGAAATAATGATAACAATAGTAATAATAATAATCTTCATCATAATGATAATAATTATACTGATACAAATAATAAGGGCACACTTTTTCCAAACTTTGAGATTACCTTTGTAACAGTTTGAATATTTTATCTTCATACGAATTTGACATGTATTTGATCTATTTATTTTTTCATAATTGGTTTTATGGTTATAGATCATTGAATATTCGTCAGTGATCGTTTGATAAGATACACAGTTTAAAGGGAACCAAAACCTTCGTACTAAGTTACTTTTATTGTAAAGTTTAAACAATTTGAATAAACTCAGTAAAAATTTGAACAAAATCGGGCAAGGAATAAAGAAGTTAGAGCTTTTTGAAATGACTAGTCACTAGAGGGCGATATTCAATTTGATGACATCATCTGTGGACAACTCTCCATGCCTTTTGTACATCAAATTTCATGTTTGTCCTTCTTTCTTGTGATTGAGATAATCTACTTCCCTGAAAGCAAGGTATGGAATGCAAAATGATATTCTACTTCACATGTTATGAAGTCGGTTCAAGAACACAAATAAATACAAAGAGAACAAAAGAATTGCGAAATTTTATATACAAAAGGCATGGAGAGTTGTCCACAAATGATGTCATCAAATTAAATATCGCCCTCTAGCGACTAGTAATTTCAAAAAGCTCCAACTTCCTTATTCCTTGCCCGATTTTGTTCAAATTTTCATTGATTTTATTCAAATTTTTATACTTTTATACTTCGATACAAAGATATATTAATGTGCTGTAATGTAAAGGCATTATTATTATTCACGGTAATAAACAAAAGAGCCTTTTTGCACTGTATATTTGTAATTTTCTTTATCTCTTCTCTACATCCTACGACCCCGTTCACAGAAGGTAAGTAAGCAAATTAGATCATATTACGAATATCTGATATTTTGCATGGATGTTGGCGATTTTTTTGTTTTTTCTGATATATTTATTTGTGTGTATTATTGAAAACCTTTGACTGAGTAAAAGGTTCATTGATGTTGTCCAGCCAACCACGATAGAATGTTTGGGTGTTGTAGAAATGCTACCACCTATGCATGATAACTTCCAACGTTCATTTTTGAAATTTACATTAACATCATTTATGAAGACGCATATTGTAATATTATCTTATGCATTGATCTTAATTTAATGTAGTTGTGTTTTAGTCCTTCGGTAAATAGAGATATTCGTGCACAATGGTAAAGATATATTTGCTAATCAATTCTAGACATACATGCCAATTCAAAATAATGCCATGAAAATTGTCTCTAAGGCTTTCTAAAGATGATCACCTTCTTCCCCTTGAAGAAAGATAAGTGAAAACGATAGGTATCATTTGTATATAAATGTTAAACATAAATTTATATGTATTTATTTCCTCTACCCTTGGGCCTTTAACATAGATCGTAAGTATGCAACTTAACTGAATATGAATTCTTGAATACATCCTGGTCATCTTTCTGAATAATTACAGTTGATGTAATCTTATTCACTTTTTATGCTCCATTGAAAGGTTAAATACACAACATAATTCAAGAATTTTTTTTTGAACAGAAGAGTTATAATAACTTTGGAATGTAGGGTTCAAAATACCTAATATTTCTTATTTGATTCATAATTATATGTTAAAAATTGACATTTACATGTATCTTCCATTGTTTCATACTCATGTATAGTATAGCTTTGTTTTGCTTGTATAGACCTGTCGTGTAGTTCATGTATTAAATGGGTAATAAATAGATAATGGCTTGAAACATGTTACTTGTCAATTATTACTGACTTCATTTAAGTGATAAGTACGATAAAGAGAAATTAATTATTGTTACACAAAACTTTAAAAAGGCGATAAATAACTATTAAACCTGAAAAATATGAAATGGAAAACATACTTTCTCACCCATACGTTCTTAGTTCTGCCGTTGCATTTCAAAGTAATAGTTTATCAGTAATATTAGGCCTTCCACATGATATTTCATAACGAGGTGATATTTTAGATCTTTTTCTCATGAATATGATACATGTAATGTGCCGTTGAAAAGGGCATAATATATATAAAAACGCTGTATAATATGGCATTTTTATTATTCAAGATTTTGACTCAAAGTGCCTTTTCGCACTTTATATTTGTAATTCTCTTTATCTCTGTTCTGCTTTCCCCGTTTTCGTTCCCAGTCCATAAATATGCGAATTCGATCGAATTGTGAATATCCGATATGTTTTATAATTATTGGGGGTTTGTCTCGTTTTTTCCCGATTTTTCCCCCGATCCTTGTTTACAGTCCATTATATGCACCTTGGATCTAAATATAAACATCTGATATTTTTAATAAATGTTGGGAACTGGTCTCCCAATTATTTTTTAAATTTCATTTTGTGTATTATTTACAAATTTTGACTAAGTAAAATTTGGTGAATGTTTTTCAGATAAAAATGATAGAATACTTGGTTTTTGAAAAATATAATACCACCTTTCCAGGATAATTTCAAAATATCGGTTTTAAACCTAACATTTACATCTGTTATGAAGTAACGGATTAAATCTTATCCTATGTATAGACCTTACTGTAATACATTTTTGTTTACGTTTAAGTACTTCAGTTAGTAGCCATATTCGTGCACAATAGTGAAGATATGTTTGCTAAACAATTCTCTACATACTGCCAATACAAAATAATGGCAAGAAAACTGTCTGTAAGGCTTCCTTCTTCCACATAAAAAAAAAATTAAAGAAGAGTTTCATTTCTACATAAAAGTGTATTCTAATATATATATATCTTTCTGTATTCTTCTGCCCATTTTATCTGTCTATAGCACGTAAGTATGCATCTTAATCCGATTATAACTTCTTTAAAATTCTCTTCATCTTTCTGCATACCTTTTTCTTTTCTTCATATTTGTGTTATTGTTCATTGAAAGGTTAAATCCAGGTTTTAGGTCATAGATAAATCAGAAATATATTAATGAACAGAAAGGCTATCAAACTAGGGAATGTAAATTTGAAAAATCCCATATTTCTTTCTTTATTTGAAATCTTAAAGAAAAAGTTTATCAGTAATGTAAGGCCTTTATCATAATATTTAAAAAAAAGGTGAACTTTCAGTTCTTTTACTAATAAATATAATACATGTAATGTTTCTTCATAAAGTGCATTAGGGCAAAAACTTGTGAAAGCGCTGTATAATAGGGCGTTATCATTATTCAGGATTTTTAACAAAAGTGCCTTTTTGCACTGTATATTTTTAATTTTCTTTAACAATTCCCTATCCGATCTTCGTTAACGCTCCTTAAAAATGCAACTTGGATCAAATTATGAATTTCCAATATTTGTCATAAATGTTGGGGATTTGTCTCCGATTTGTACTTTTAATGTCTTTTTGTGTTTCATTGAAAACTTTTGACTAAGTAAACGTTCATGACTGTCTTCCAGCTAACCACGATATAATGATTTGGTGTTGTAGAAATGCTACCTCCTATCCATATATATATTTACTCAGAACCTTGGACGAAAGAGCTTATTTGCACTATATATTTCTTAATTTACTTTATCTCTTTTCTGCTTCCCCCGATCTTCTTTCATAGGCCGTAAGTATACGAAAGGGATCAAATTATGAATATCCGATATCTTTTAGAAAACTTTGGGATTTGTTTCCGATTTTTCTTTTTAATTTAAATTCGTGTATTATTATACATTTTTGACTAGGTAAACGTTCATGAATGTTTTCCAGCTTACATTGATAAAATGCTTGGGCGTCTTAGAAATGCCACTACCTATCCATGATAACTTCGAAATATCGGTTTTAAATTTAACCCTTTTTCCCACTTCGGTAATCATGCATATTCGTGCACAATGGTAAATATATGTTTGCTAATCAATTGTAAACATACATGACAGGTAAAAAAAGAAATGGCATGAAAATAGTCTCTAAGGCTTCCTCCTGATGATCAACTTCTTTCACTTGAAGAAAAATAAGTTTAGAAGATGAGTTTCATTTCCATATAAAAGTGTATTATAATATTTATATCTTTCTATTTTCTTCTGCCCGTTTTCTCTGTGTATAGCACGTAAGTATGCATCCTAATCCGATCATAACTTGTTAAACATTATGTTCATCTTTCTGCATACCTTTTTCTTGTGTTCATATTTTTGTCATTCATTGAAAGGTTAAATCCAGGTTATAAGTCATAAATAAGTCAGAAATAAATTAATGAACAGAAAGACTATATCAAACTAGGGAATGTAGATTTTGAAAAATCCCATATTTCTTTCTTTCTTTGTAATCTCAAAGAAAAAGTTTATCAGTAATGTAAGGCCTGTATCATAATAGTAGAGAATTAGGTGACTTTTCAGTTCTTTTACTCATGAATATAATACATGTAATGTTTCTTCGTAAAGTGCATTAGGAAAAAAAAACGTGTAAAAGCGCGGTATAAAAGAGCGTTATTTTCATTTTGGATTTTGAAAAAAGTGCCTTTTTGCACTGTGTTTTTGAAGAAAAAATTCTCTTATCTGCTTCCCCAACTTCTTACACTTAATGAAATTTTTTTTTAAAAGATGAGTTTCATTTCCATATAAATGTGTATTCTAATATTTATATCTTTCTGTTTTTTCTGTATATAGCATGTAATTATGCATCCTAAACCGATTATAACTTGTTACAAATTCTGTTCATCTTTCTGCATACCTTTTTCCTGCGTTCATATTTGTGTCCTGGTTCATTGCAAGGTTACATCCTGGTTATAAGTCATATATAAGTCAGAAATATATTAATGAACAGAAAGGTTATCAAACTAAGGAATGTAGAGTTGGACAAATCCGATATTTCTTTCTTTATTTGTAATCTCAAAAAAAAAGTTTATCAATAATGCAAGCCCGTTTTCATAATATTAACAAATGTGGTGACTTTTCAGTTCTTTAACCAATGAATCTAATACATGTAATGTTTCGTCGTAAAGTGTATTAGGAAAAAAACTTGTATGGGCACTGTATAAAGGGCGTTATCATTATTCAGGATTTTTTAACAAAAGTGCCTTTTTGCACTTTATATTTGTAGTTTAATTTATCTCTTTTCTGCTTCCCCCGATCTTCGTTCCCAATCCGTAGTTATGCGAATTCTATCGAATTATGAATATCCGATATGTTTCATAACTGTTGGGGATTTGTCTCCTTTTTTTCCTTTTACTGTCCTTTTGTGTATCATTGAAAAAACTCTAGACTATTAAAGTAAACGTTCATGAATGACTTTCAGCTATAAACCACGATAAAATGCTACTACCTATCCATATATATATTTATTTAGGATTTTTGAACGAAAGAGCATATTTGCACTGTATATTTCTAATTTTCTTTATCTCTTCTCTGCATTCCCCGAACTTCGTTCCTAGGCCGTACAAATACGAAAGGGATCGAATTATAAATATCCGATAAGTTTCATGAATATTAGTGATTTTTTTCCCTCAAAATTCTTCCTCTGAGTTTCGTTAACAGTCCGTTAATATCTAACTTGGATCTAATTATGCATATCCGATAGCTTTTAGAAAACTTAGGGATTTGTCTCCGATTTTTCTTTTAAATTTAATTTTGTGTATTATTAAAAACTTTTGACTTGGTAAACGTTCATGAATGTTTTCCAGCTAACATTGATAAAATGCTTGGGCGTTTTAAAAATGCTACCACCTATCCATGATAACTTCGAAATATCGGTTTTGATTTAACCTTTTCTAAAACCTTCGGTAAGCATGCATATTCGTGCACGATGGTAAATCTATGTTTGCTAAACAATTGTAAACATACATAATAGGTTAAACAAAAATGGCATGAAAATCGTCTGTAAGGCTTCCTCCTGATGATCAACTTCTTCCACTTGAAGAAAAATAAGTTTAGAAGATGAGTTTTATTTCCATATAAAAGTGTATTCTAATTTGTATATCTTTCTGTTTTCATATTTGTGTCTAGTTCATTGAACGATTAATTCCAGATTATATGTAATGAATAAGTCAGAAATATAGTTATGAACAGAAAGGCTATAAAACTAGGAAATGTAGAGTTGGACAAATCCCATATTTCTTTCTTTATTTGTAATCTCAAAGTAAAAGTTCATCAATAATGAAAGCTGTTTTTCATTATATTTAAAATTGAGGCGACTTTTCAGTTCTTTTACCAATGAATCTAAATAGATGTAATGTTTCGTCGTAAAGTGAATTAGGAAAACAACTTGTAAAGGCGTTGTGTAAAAGAGCAATATCCTTATTCAGGATTTTGAAAAAAATGTCTTTTTGCATGATATGTAATTTTCTTTATCTCTTTTCTACTTCCCTCGATCTTCTTTCATAGGCCGTAAGCATACGAAAGGAATCGAATTATGAATATCCGATATCTTTTAGAAAACTTAGGGATTTGTCTACGATTTTTTTTTTTTTATTTAATTTTGTTTATTTTTAATTTTTGTTGACTAGGTAAACGTTCATGAATGTCTTCCAGCTAACCACGATATAATGTTTGGGTGATGTAGAAATGCTACCATCTATCTATTTATATATTTATTCAGGATTTTGAACGAAAGTTCCTATTCGCACTGTATATTTTTAATTTTCTTTATCTCTTCTCTGCTTCCCCCGATCTTCGTTCCTAGACCGTAAGTATACGAAACGGATAGAATTATGAATATCCGATATCTTTCATACATGTTACTGATTTTTTTTTTTTTTTTTCGTATCTTCCACCGAGTTTCGTTATCAGTCCATTAATATCTAACTTGGATCTAATTATGAATATCCGATAGCTTTTAGAAAACTTAGGGCTTTGTCTCCGATTTTTTGATATAATCTAGTTTGTTTGTATTATTGACAACTTTTGACTAGGTAAACGTTTATGAATATTTTCCAGCTAACCCCGATTGACTGCTTGGTGTTGTAAAAATGCTACCACCTATGCATGATGACTTCCAATTATCGTTTTTTTTTAATTGAACATATTAATGTTTTTATAAAGTCAGTTATTGTATTTTTTACCTTATGTTTTAATCTTACTTTAATAAAATGGTATTGTAGTCGTACGGTAACCAAGTATGTTCGCGCATAATGGTAAATATTAATTTGCTTAACATTTGTAAACAGGTGTGCAAGGTAAAAATAAAGGCTTTTAAATTGTCTGTAAGGCTTCCAACTAATGATCCCCTAATTCCTCCTGAAGAAAGAACTGAAAAAAATTAGTATAATTTGTATATAAAAGTGTATTCTAATATTTATCTTGGTTTTTTCTCCTCTATCCGATGGCTTCGTTCAAAGGAGGTAAGTATGCATCGTAATCAAATTATATTTCATATATATTCTTGTCACGTTTCTGAATATTTGTCTCTTATTCACATTCCATGCTTAATTGAAATGTTAAATTCAGGTTAGTCATGAATGTATTTACAAACAAAAAGTTTATCAAACTTGGGAATTTAGAGTTCAAAAACCTAACATTACTTATTTGATTTCTAAGCGCGTGTTTAGAATGGGCACGTACATCTATCTTCTAATAGTTGATACTTATGTAAAGAATTGTTTTTAAAATAATGTTATAGGCCTGTCATGTACTATGACAATATAATGGGTAATGAATGAATATAGTCTGGAAACACGTAACAACACAATGATTGCTGAAGTCATTGAAATAAGAAAAATTACCTTGAAAAGAAAGGACTCACTGTTACCCGAGACTAAAAAAAGGGAAAGAAACAGCTTGCCTGTAAAATATGAAATGGAAAAAGTAATTCATTAAAACACATAAGTTCTTAGTTGCTTTTTAATTTAAGAGTAACATTTTATCAGTATAAAGTTAGGCCTCTCACATGATATTTCAGAATTAGGTGACATTTAAGATCTTTTTCTCATGAAAAATATACATTTAATGTACCGTCGTAAAATGCATTAAGAAAAGAAACCTAAAAGTGCTGTATAATAGAGTATTAATTTTATTTACGATTTTGAACGAAAGACCCTATTTGCAATTTTTATTTGTAATGTTCTGTATCTCTTCACTGCTTTCCCGTATATTCGTTCCCAGTCGGTAAGTATGCGAATTGGATCGAATTATGAATATCCGATATGTTTCCTAATTATTTGGGATTTGTGTCATTTTTTTTTCTGATTCTTTCCCCGATCTTGGTTACCAGTCCATTAATAGACAATTTAGATTATATTATGAATATCTGATATGTTTCATGAATTTTGAGGGTTTTTCGGTTCGTTCTTATTAATTTAGTAAACGTTCATGATTTGTTCGAGCTTACCACGATTGACTGCTTGGTGTTATAAAGATGCTACTACCTATGCATGATGACTTCCAATCATCGGTTTTAAAATTGAACAATTTAATGTTTTTATAAAGTCAGTTATTGAATTTTTTATCTTATGTTTTAATCTTACTTTAATAAAATGGTATTGTAGTCGTGCGGTAACCAAGTATGTTTGCACACAATGGTAAATATTCAATTGCTTAACATTTGTAAACAAGCATGCAAGGTAAATATAAAGGCTTTTAAATTGTCTGTAAGGCTTCCAACTAATGATTCCCTTATTCCTCCTGAAGAAAAAAAAAGAAAAAATGAGTATAATTTGTATATAAAAGTGTATTCTAATATTTATCTTAATTTTTTCTCCTCTATCCGATGGCTCCGTTCATAGGAGGTAAGTTTGCATCGTAATCAAATTATATTTGCATATATGTTCTTGTCACGTTTCTGAGTATGCGAATTCGATCGAATTATGAATATCCGATATGTTTCCTAATTATTTGGGATTTGTGTCCTTTTTTTTCTGATTCTTTCCCCGATCTTGGTTACCAGTCCATTAATAGACAATTTAGATTATATTATGAATATCTGATATGTTTCATGAATTTTGAGGGTTTTTCGGTTCGTTCTTATTATTTTAGTAAACGTTCATGATTTGTTCGAGCTTACCACGATTGACTGCTTGGTGTTATAAAGATGCTACTACCTATGCATGATGACTTCCAATCATCGGTTTTAAAATTGAACAATTTAATGTTTTTATAAAGTCAGTTATTGAATTTTTTATCTTATGTTTTAATCTTACTTTAATAAAATGGTATTGTAGTCGTGCGGTAACCAAGTATGTTTGCACACAATGGTAAATATTCAATTGCTTAACATTTGTAAACAAGCATGCAAGGTAAATATAAAGGCTTTTAAATTGTCTGTAAGGCTTCCAACTAATGATTCCCTTATTCCTCCTGAAGAAAAAAAAAGAAAAAATGAGTATAATTTGTATATAAAAGTGTATTCTAATATTTATCTTAATTTTTTCTCCTCTATCCGATGGCTCCGTTCATAGGAGGTAAGTTTGCATCGTAATCAAATTATATTTGCATATATGTTCTTGTCACGTTTCTGAGTATGCGAATTCGATCGAATTATGAATATCCGATATGTTTCCTAATTATTTGGGATTTGTGTCCTTTTTTTTCTGATTCTTTCCCCGATCTTGGTTACCAGTCCATTAATAGACAATTTAGATTATATTATGAATATCTGATATGTTTCATGAATTTTGAGGGTTTTTCGGTTCGTTCTTATTATTTTAGTAAACGTTCATGATTTGTTCGAGCTTACCACGATTGACTGCTTGGTGTTATAAAGATGCTACTACCTATGCATGATGACTTCCAATCATCGGTTTTAAAATTGAACAATTTAATGTTTTTATAAAGTCAGTTATTGAATTTTGTATCTTATGTTTTAATCTTACTTTAATAAAATGGTATTGTAGTCGTGCGGTAACCAAGTATGTTTGCACATAATGGTAAATATTCAATTGCTTAACATTTGTAAACAAGCATGCAAGGTAAATATAAAGGCTTTTAAATTGTCTGTAAGGCTTCCAACTAATGATTCCCTTATTCCTCCTGAAGAAAAAAAAAGACAAAATGAGTATAATTTGTATATAAAAGTGTATTCTAATATTTATCTTAATTTTTTCTCCTCTATCCGATGGCTCCGTTCATAGGAGGTAAGTTTGCATCGTAATCAAATTATATTTGCATATATGTTCTTGTCACGTTTCTGAATATTTGTCCTTGTATTCACATTCCATGCTTAATTGAAATGTTAAATTCAGGTTAGTCATGAATGTATTTACAAACAAAAAGTTTATCAAACTTGGGAATTTAGAGTTCAAAAACCTAACATTACTTATTTGATTTCTAAGCGCGTGTTTAGAGTTGGCACGTACATCTATCTTCTAATAGTTGATACTTATGTAAAGAATTGTTTTTAAAATAATGTTATAGGCCTGTCATGTACTATGACAATATAATGGGTAATGAATGAATATAGTCTGGAAACACGTAACAACACAATGATTGCTGAAGTCATTGAAATAAGAAAAATTACCTTGAAAAGAAAGGACTCACTGTTACCCGAGACTAAAAAAAGGGAAAGAAACAGCTTGCCTGTAAAATATGAAATGGAAAAAGTAATTCATTAAAACACATAAGTTCTTAGTTGCTTTTTAATTTAAGAGTAACATTTTATCAGTATAAAGTTAGGCCTCTCACATGATATTTCAGAATTAGGTGACATTTAAGATCATTTTCTCATGAAAAATATACATTTAATGTACCGTCGTAAAATGCATTAAGAAAAGAAACTTAAAAGTGCTGTATAATAGAGTATTAATTTTATTTACGATTTTGAACGAAAGACCCTATTTGCAATTTTTATTTGTAATGTTCTGCATCTCTTCACTGCTTTCCCGTATATTCGTTCCCAGTCGGTAAGTATGCGAATTGGATCGAATCATGAATATCCGATATGTTTCCTAATTATTTGGGATTTGTGTCCTTTTTTTTCTGATTCTTTCCCCGATCTTGGTTACCAGTCCATTAATAGACAATTTAGATTATATTATGAATATCTGATATGTTTCATGAATTTTGAGGGTTTTTCGGTTCGTTCTTATTATTTTAGTAAACGTTCATGATTTGTTCGAGCTTACCACGATTGACTGCTTGGTGTTATAAAGATGCTACTACCTATGCATGATGACTTCCAATCATCGGTTTTAAAATTGAACAATTTAATGTTTTTATAAAGTCAGTTATTGAATTTTGTATCTTATGTTTTAATCTTACTTTAATAAAATGGTATTGTAGTCGTGCGGTAACCAAGTATGTTTGCACACAATGGTAAATATTCAATTGCTTAACATTTGTAAACAAGCATGCAAGGTAAATATAAAGGCTTTTAAATTGTCTGTAAGGCTTCCAACTAATGATTCCCTTATTCCTCCTGAAGAAAAAAAAAGACAAAATGAGTATAATTTGTATATAAAAGTGTATTCTAATATTTATCTTAATTTTCTTCTCCTCTATCCGATGGCTCCGTTCATAGGAGGTAAGTTTGCATCGTAATCAAATTATATTTGCATATATGCTCTTGTCACGTTTCTGAATATTTGTCCTTGTATTCACATTCCATGCTTAATTGAAATGTTAAATCCAGGTTAGTCATCAATATATTTATACAACAAAACGTTATCAAACTAGGGAATGTAGAGTTGAAAAACCTTACATTTCCTTTTGATTTCTAATCGCGTATTTAGAGTTAGCATCTACATCTATCTTCTAATAGTTGCTACTTATATAAAGAGTTGCTTTTAAAAAAATGCTATAGGCCTGTGATGTACTTTGATAATATAATGGGTAAGGAATGAATATAGTCTGGAAACATGTAACATGTGTCAATTATTGCTGAAGTCATTAAAATGAGAAAGGTACGCTGAAAAGAAATGACTCACTGCTACACGAGACTGAAAGAAGAGGAGAAACAGCTTGCCTGTAAAATATGAAATGGAAAACGCAATTCATTAACACATAAGATCTTAGTTCTGCCATTGAATATAAGAGTTACAGTTTATCAGTATAAAGTTAGGGCACTCACTTGGTATTTCAGAATAAAGTGACATTTTAGATCTTTTTCTCAGGAATACTAAAAATGTGATGTACAATTAATTTAGTAATGTGTATAATCGAAAACTTTTTACTGAATAAACGTTCATGATTTGTTCCAGCTAACCACGATTGACTGCTTGGAGTTGTAAAAATGCTACCACCTATCCATGATAACTTTAAAATATCGGTTTTGCTTTAACCTTTTTCAAACCTTGGGTAAGCATGCATATTCGTGCACAATGGTAAATCAATGTACGCTAAACAATTGTAAACATACAAGACAGGAAAAAAAAGGGGGGCATGACAATCGTCTGTAAGGCTTCCTCCTGATGATCAACTTCTTTCACTTGATGAAAAATAAGTAAAAAAGATGATTTTCATTTCCATATAAAGTGTATTCTAATTTGTATATCTTTCTGTTTTCTTCTGCCCGTTTCCTCTGTCTATAGCACGTAAGTATGCATCTTAATCCGATTATAACTTCTCAAAAATTCTGTTCATCTTTCTGCATACTTTTTTCTTGTGTTGATTGTTCATATTTTTGGCATGGTTCATTAGAAGGTAAATTCCAGGTTATAAGTCATAAATAAGTCAGAAATATATTAAATAAGTCCAAAATATATTAAAGAACCGAAAGGCTATCAAACTAGGGAATGTAATTTCATTATCTCTGATCTGCTTTCTCCGATCTTCGTTAACACTCCTTAGATATGCAAATTGAATTTAACTATGAATACCCGATATTTTTCATCAATGTTAGAGATTTGTCTCCACTTTTTCCTTTTAATGTCGTTTTGTGTATCATTGAAAACTTTTGACTCTGTAAACGTTCATGACTCTCTTCCAGCTAACCACGATCAAATGGTTGGGTGTCGTAGAATTACTACCACCTACCCTTATATTTTTTTACTCAGAATCTTGGCCGAAAGAGCTTATTTGCACTGTATATTTGTAATTTTCTTTATCTCTTGTTCTGCTTCCCCCGATCTTCGTTCCTAGGCCGTAAGTATACGAAGGGTATCGAATTATGAATCTCCGATATTTGTCCTAAAATGTTGGGGATTTGTCTCCGATTTTTCTTTCTAATGTGCTTTTGTGTATCATTAAAAACTTTGACTAGGTAAACGTTCATGACTGTCTTCCAGCTAACCACGATAGAATGGTTGGGTGTTGTAGAAATACTACCACCTATTTCTATATATGTACTCAGAATCTTGAACGAAAGAGCCTTTTTGCATTGTATATTTTTTAATTTTCTTTTATCTCTTTTTACTGCTTCCCCCGATCTTCGTTCCTAGACGGTAAGTATACAAAAGGGATCGAATTATGAATATCCGATATCTTTTAGAAAACTTAGGGATTTGTCTCCGATTTTTCTTTTTAATTCAATGTTGCGTATTATCAAAAACTTTTGACTAGGTAAACGTTCATGACGGTTTTCCAGCTTACATTGATAGAATTATTGATGTATGCTACCACCTATCCATGATAACTTCGAAATATCGGTTTTAAATTCAATCTTATTTTCCTTCGGTAATCATGCATATTCGTGCACAATGGTAAATCTATGTTTGCTGAACAATTGCAAACATTCATGACATTCCCTAGTTTGATAGCCTTTCTCTTCATTACTTTATTTCAGAATTATTTATGAATTACTCATGAATATATACATGTAATGTTTCTCCGTAAAGTGCATTGGGAAAAAAATTGTAAAAGCGCTGTAAAAGAGCCTATTTGCACTGTATATTTGTAATTCTCTTCATCTCTGTTCTTCTTTCCCCGATCTTCGTTCCTAATCCGTAAATATGCGAATTCAATCGAATTTTGAATATCCGATATGTTTCATAACTGTTTGGGATTTTTCTACTTTTTCTCATTATCTATCCGATCTTCGTTAACGCTCCTTAAATATGCAAATTGGATCTAATAATGAATATCCGACATTTGTCATAAAAGTTTGGGATTTGTCTCCGATTTTTCCTTTTAATTTGCTTTTGTGTATCATTGAAAACTTTTGACTAGGTAAACGTTCATGACTGTCTTCCAGCTAACCACGATAGAATGGTTGGGTGTTGTAGAAATACTACCACCTATTAGTACTCAGAATCTTGAACGAAAGAGCCTTTTTGCATTGTATATTTTTTAATTTTCTTTTATCTCTTTTTACTGCTTCCCCCGATGTTCGTTCCTAGACGGTAAGTATACAAAAGGGATCGAATTATGAATATCCGATATCTTTTAGAAAACTTAGGAATTTGTTTCCGAATTTTCTTTTTAATTCAATGCTGTGTATTATTGAAAACTTTTGACTAGGTTAACGTTCATGATTGTTTTCCAGCTAACATTGATAGAATTTTTGATGTATGCTACCACCTATCCATGATAACTTCGAAATATCGGTTTTTAATTAACCTTTTTGTTTAACCATCCGTAGGCATGCATATTCATGCACAATGGTAAATCTATGTTTGCTGAACAATTGTAAACATTCATGACAGGTAAAAAAAACAAAATGGCATGAAAATCGTCTATTAGGGTTCCTCCTGATGATCAACTTCCTCGACTTGAAGAAAAATAAGTTAAAAAGATGAGTTTCATTTCTATATTAAAGTGTATTCTAATTTTTTATTTCTGTTTTCTTCTGCCCGTTTTCTCTGTCTGTAGCATGTAAGTATGCATCTTAAACCGATTATAACTTCTTAAAAGTCTTGTTTATTTTTTTGCATACCATTTTCTTGTGTTCATATTTGTGTCATGGTTTTTTAAAACGTTAATTCCAGGGTGTAATTCATAAATAAGTCTGAAATATAGTAATGAAGAGAAAGGCTATCAAACTAGGTAATGTAGAGTTGTAAAAATCCTATATTTCTTTCTTTATTTGTAATCTCAAAGAAAAAGTTAAACAGTAATGTAAGGCCTTTATTATAATGTTTAAAAATGAGGTTACTTGTCAGTTCTTTTACTCATGAATAATATACATGTAATGTTTCTCCATGAAGTGCATTGGTCAAACAAATTGTAAAAGCGCTGTAAAAGAGCCTATTTGCACTGTATATTTGTAATTCTCTTTATCTCTGTTCTACTTTCCCCAATCTTCGTTTCTAGTCCGTAAATATGCGAATTCAATCGAATTATGAATATCCGATACCTTTTAGAAAACTTAGGGATATGTCTCCATTTTTCTTTTTATTTTAATTGTGTGTATTATTAAAAACTTTTGACTAGGTAAACGTTCATGACGGTTTTCCAGCTAACATTGATAGAATTCTTGATGTATGCTACCACCTATCCATGATAACTTCGAAATATCGGTTTTAAATTCAATCTTGTTTTCCTTCGGTAATCATGCATATTCGTGCACAATGGTAAATCTATGTTTGCTAAACAATTGTAAACATTCATGACATTCCCTAGTTTGATAGCCTTTCTCTTCATTGCTTTATTTCAGAATTATTTATGAATTACTCATAAATATATACATGTAATGTTTCTCCGTAAAGTGCATTGGGAAAAAAATTGTAAAAGCGCTGTAAAAGAGCCTATTTGCACTGTATATTTGTAATTCTCTTCATCTCTGTTCTACTTTCCCCGATCTTCGTTCCTAGTCCGTAAATATGCGAATTCAATCGAATTTTGAATATCCGATATGTTTCATAACTGTTTGGGATTTTTCTACTTTTTCTCATTATCTATCCGATCTTCGTTAACGCTCCTTAGATATATGCAAATTGGATCTAATAATGAATATCCGACATTTGTCATAAAAGTTTGGGATTTGTCTCCGATTTTTCCTTTTAATGTGCTTTTGTGTATCATTGAAAACTTTTGACTAGGTAAACGTTCATGACTGTCTTCCAGCTAACCACGATAGAATGGTTGGGTGTTGTAGAAATACTACCACCTATTCTTACATTATGTACTCAGAATCTTGAACGAAAGAGCCTATTCGCACTGTATATTTGTTAATTTTCTTTTATCTCTCTTTTTCTGCTTCCCCCGATATTCGTTCCTAGACCGTAAGTATACAAAAGGAATCGAATTATGAATATCCGATACCTTTTAGAAAACTTAGGGATATGTCTCCATGTTTCTTTTTATTTTAATTGTGTGTATTATTAAAAACGTTTGACTAGGTAAACGTTCATGACTGTTTTCTAGCTAACATTGATAGAATTCTTGATGTATGCTACCACCTATCCATGGTAACTTCGAAATATCGGTTTTAAATTCAATCTTGTTTTCCTTCGGTAATCATGCATATTCGTGCACAATGGTAAATCTATGTTTGCTGAACAATTGTAAACAGTCATGACATTCCCTAGTTTGATAGCCTTTCTCTTCATTACTTTATTTCAGAATTATTTATGAATTACTCATAAATATATACATGTAATGTTTCTCCGTAAAGTGCATTGGGAAAAAAATTGTAAAAGCGCTGTAAAAGAGCCTATTTGCACTGTATATTTGTAATTCTCTTCATCTCTGTTCTACTTTCCCCGATCTTCGTTCCTAGTCCGTAAATATGCGAATTCAATCGAATTTTGAATATCCGATATGTTTCATAATTGTTTGGGATTTTTCTACTTTTTCTCATTATCTATCCGATCTTCGTTAACGCTCCTTAGATATATGCAAATTGGATCTTATAATGAATATCCGACATTTGTCATAAAAGGTTGGGATTTGTCTCCGATTTTTCCTTTTAATGTGCTTTTGTGTATCATTGAAAACTTTTGACTAGGTAAACGTTCATGACTGTCTTCCAGCTAACCACGATAGAATGGTTGGGTGTTGTATAAATACTACCACCTATTCTTACATATGTACTCAGAATCTTGAACGAAAGAGCCTATTCGCACTGTATATTTGTTAATTTTCTTTTATCTCTCTTTTTCTGCTTCCCCCGATATTCGTTCCTAGACCGTAAGTATACAAAAGGAATCGAATTATGAATATCCGATACCTTTTAGAAAACTTAGGGATATGTCTCCATTTTTCTTTTTATTTTAATTGTGTGTATTATTAAAATCTTTTGACTAGGTAAACGTTCATGACTGTTTTCTAGCTAACATTGATAGAATTCTTGATGTATGCTACCGCCTATCCATGATAACTTCGAAATATCGGTTTTAAATTCAATCTTGTTTTCCTTCGGTAATCATGCATATTCGTGCACAATGGTAAATCTATGTTTGCTGAACAATTGTAAACATTGATGACGTTCCCTAGTTTGATAGCCTTTCTCTTCATTACTTTATTTCAGAATTATTTATGAATTACTCATGAATATATACATGTAATGTTTCTCCGTAAAGTGCATTGCGAAAAAAATTGTAAAAGCGCTGTAAAAGAGCCTATTTGCACTGTATATTTGTAATTCTCTTCATCTGTGTTCAACTTTCCCCGATCTTCGTTCCTAGTCCGTAAATTTGCGAATTCAATCGAATTATGAATATCCGATATGTTTTATAATTGTTTGGGATTTGTCTCCTTTTTTTGATTCTCTAACCGATCTTCGTTATTAAACGCTTCTTAGATATGCAAATTGGATCTAATTCTGAATATCCGACATTTGTCATAAAAGTTTGGGATTTGTCTCCGATTTTTCCTTTTAATGTGCTTTTGTGTATCATTGAAAACTTTTTGACTAGGTAAACGTTCATGACTGTCTTCCAGCTAACCACGATAGAATGGTTGGGTGTTGTAGAAATACTACCACCTATTCTTATATATATACTCAGAATCTTGAACGAAAGAGCCTTTTTGCACTGTATATTTTTTGATTTTCTTTTATCTCTTTTTACTGCTTCCCCCGATATTCGTTCCTAGAATGTAAGTATACAAAAGGGATCGAATTATGAATATCCGATATCTTTTAGAAAACTTAGGAATTTGTTTCCGAATTTTCTTTTTAATTCAATGCTGTGTATTATTGAAAACTTTTGACTAGGTTAACGTTCATGATTGTTTTCCAGCTAACATTGATAGAATTCTTGATGTATGCTACCACCTATCCATGATAACTTCGAAATATCGGTTTTGAATTAACCTTTTTGTTTAACCTTCCGTAGGCATGCATATTCGTGCACAATGGTAAATCTATGTTTGCTGAACAATTGTAAACATTCATGACAGGTAAAAAAACAAAATGGCATGAAAATCGTCTATTAGGGTTCCTCCTGATGATCAACTTCTTCGACTTGAAGAAAAATAAATTAAAAAAATGAGTTTCATTTCTATATTAAAGTGTATTCTAATTTTTTTTTTCTGTTTTCTTCTGCCCGTTTTCTCTGTCTGTAGCATGTAAGTATGCATCTGTAACCGATTATAACTTCTTAAAAGTCTTGTTTATTTTTTTGCATACCATTTTCTTGTGTTCATGTTTGTGTCATGGTTTTTTAAAACGGTAGTTCCAGGGTGTAATTTATAAATAAGTCTGAAATATAGTAATGAAGAGAAAGGCTATCAAACTAGGTAATGTAGAGTTGTAAAAATCCCATATTTCTTTCTTTATTTGTAATCTCAAAGAAAAAGTTTAACAGTAATGTAAGGCCTTTATTATAATATTTAAAAATGAGGTTACTTGTCAGTTCTTTTACTCATGAATAATATACATGTAATGTTTCTCCATGAAGTGCATTGGTCAAACAAATTGTAAAAGCGCTGTAAAAGAGCCTATTTGCACTGGATATTTGTAATTCTCTTCATCTCTGTTCTTCTTTCCCCGATCTTCGTTCCTAATCCGTAAATATGCGAATTTAATCGAATTATGAAGTTCCGATATGTTTCATAATTGTTTGGGATTTGTCTACTTTTTCTGATTCTCTACCCGATCTTCGTTAACGCTCCTTAGATATGCAAATTGGATCTAATAATGAATATCCGACATTTGTCATAAAAGTTTGGGATTTGTCTCCGATTTTTCCTTTTAATGTGCTTTTGTGTATCATTGAAAACTTTTGACTAGGTAAACGTTCATGACTGTCTTCCAGCTAACCACGATAGAATGGTTGGGTGTTGTATAAATACTACCACCTATTCTTACATATGTACTCAGAATCTTGAACGAAAGAGCCTATTCGCACTGTATATTTGTTAATTTTCTTTTATCTCTCTTTTTCTGCTTCCCCCGATATTCGTTCCTAGACCGTAAGTATACAAAAGGAATCGAATTATGAATATCCGATACCTTTTAGAAAACTTAGGGATATGTCTCCATTTTTCTTTTTATTTTAATTGTGTGTATTATTAAAAACTTTTGACTAGGTAAACGTTCATGACTGTTTTCTAGCTAACATTGATAGAATTCTTGATGTATGCTACCGCCTATCCATGATAACTTCGAAATATCGGTTTTAAATTCAATCTTGTTTTCCTTCGGTAATCATGCATATTCGTGCACAATGGTAAATCTATGTTTGCTGAACAATTGTAAACATTGATGACGTTCCCTAGTTTGATAGCCTTTCTCTTCATTACTTTATTTCAGAATTATTTATGAATTACTCATGAATATATACATGTAATGTTTCTCCGTAAAGTGCATTGGGAAAAAAATTGTAAAAGCGCTGTAAAAGAGCCTATTTGCACTGTATATTTGTAATTCTCTTCATCTCTGTTCTTCTTTCCCCGATCTTCGTTCCTAATCCGTAAATATGCGAATTCAATCGAATTTTGAATATCCGATATGTTTCATAATTGTTTGGGATTTGTCTACTTTTTCTGATTCTCTACCCGATCTTCGTTAACGCTCCTTAGATATGCAAATTGGATCTAATAATGAATATCCGACATTTGTCATAAAAGTTTGGGATTTGTCTCCGATTTTTCCTTTTAATGTGCTTTTGTGTATCATTGAAAACTTTTGACTAGGTAAACGTTCATGACTGTCTTCCAGCTAACCACGATAGAATGGTTGGGTGTTGTATAAATACTACCACCTATTCTTACATATGTACTCAGAATCTTGAACGAAAGAGCCTATTCGCACTGTATATTTGTTAATTTTCTTTTATCTCTCTTTTTCTGCTTCCCCCGATATTCGTTCCTAGACCGTAAGTATACAAAAGGAATCGAATTATGAATATCCGATACCTTTTAGAAAACTTAGGGATATGTCTCCATTTTTCTTTTTATTTTAATTGTGTGTATTATTAAAAACTTTTGACTAGGTAAACGTTCATGACTGTTTTCTAGCTAACATTGATAGAATTCTTGATGTATGCTACCGCCTATCCATGATAACTTCGAAATATCGGTTTTAAATTCAATCTTGTTTTCCTTCGGTAATCATGCATATTCGTGCACAATGGTAAATCTATGTTTGCTGAACAATTGTAAACATTGATGACGTTCCCTAGTTTGATAGCCTTTCTCTTCATTACTTTATTTCAGAATTATTTATGAATTACTCATGAATATATACATGTAATGTTTCTCCGTAAAGTGCATTGGGAAAAAAATTGTAAAAGCGCTGTAAAAGAGCCTATTTGCACTGTATATTTGTAATTCTCTTCATCTCTGTTCTTCTTTCCCCGATCTTCGTTCCTAATCCGTAAATATGCGAATTCAATCGAATTTTGAATATCCGATATGTTTCATAACTGTTTGGGATTTTTCTACTTTTTCTCATTATCTATCCGATCTTCGTTAACGCTCCTTAAATATGCAAATTGGATCTAATAATGAATATCCGACATTTGTCATAAAAGTTTGGGATTTGTCTCCGATTTTTCCTTTTAATTTGCTTTTGTGTATCATTGAAAACTTTTGACTAGGTAAACGTTCATGACTGTCTTCCAGCTAACCACGATAGAATGGTTGGGTGTTGTAGAAATACTACCACCTATTCCTATATATGTACTCAGAATCTTGAACGAAAGAGCCTTTTTGCATTGTATATTTTTTAATTTTCTTTTATCTCTTTTTACTGCTTCCCCCGATCTTCGTTCCTAGACGGTAAGTATACAAAAGGGATCGAATTATGAATATCCGATATCTTTTAGAAAACTTAGGGATTTGTCTCCGATTTTTCTTTTTAATTCAATGTTGCGTATTATCAAAAACTTTTGACTAGGTAAACGTTCATGACTGTTTTCTAGCTAACATTGATAGAATTCTTGATGTATGCTACCGCCTATCCATGATAACTTCGAAATATCGGTTTTAAATTCAATCTTGTTTTCCTTCGGTAATCATGCATATTCGTGCACAATGGTAAATCTATGTTTGCTGAACAATTGTAAACATTGATGACGTTCCCTAGTTTGATAGCCTTTCTCTTCATTACTTTATTTCAGAATTATTTATGAATTACTCATGAATATATACATGTAATGTTTCTCCGTAAAGTGCATTGCGAAAAAAATTGTAAAAGCGCTGTAAAAGAGCCTATTTGCACTGTATATTTGTTAATTTTCTTTTATCTCTCTTTTTCTGCTTCCCCCGATATTCGTTCCTAGACCGTAAGTATACAAAAGGAATCGAATTATGAATATCCGATACCTTTTAGAAAACTTAGGGATTTGTCTCCGATTTTTCTTTTTAATTCAATGTTGCGTATTATCAAAAACTTTTGACTAGGTAAACGTTCATGACGGTTTTCCAGCTTACATTGATAGAATTATTGATGTATGCTACCACCTATCCATGATAACTTCGAAATATCGGTTTTAAATTCAATCTTATTTTCCTTCGGTAATCATGCATATTCGTGCACAATGGTAAATCTATGTTTGCTGAACAATTGTAAACATTCATGACATTCCCTAGTTTGATAGCCTTTCTCTTCATTACTTTATTTCAGAATTATTTATGAATTACTCATGAATATATACATGTAATGTTTCTCCGTAAAGTGCATTGGGAAAAAAATTGTAAAAGCGCTGTAAAAGAGCCTATTTGCACTGTATATTTGTAATTCTCTTCATCTCTGTTCTTCTTTCCCCGATCTTCGTTCCTAATCCGTAAATATGCGAATTCAATCGAATTTTGAATATCCGATATGTTTCATAACTGTTTGGGATTTTTCTACTTTTTCTCATTATCTATCCGATCTTCGTTAACGCTCCTTAAATATGCAAATTGGATCTAATAATGAATATCCGACATTTGTCATAAAAGTTTGGGATTTGTCTCCGATTTTTCCTTTTAATTTGCTTTTGTGTATCATTGAAAACTTTTGACTAGGTAAACGTTCATGACTGTCTTCCAGCTAACCACGATAGAATGGTTGGGTGTTGTAGAAATACTACCACCTATTCCTATATATGTACTCAGAATCTTGAACGAAAGAGCCTTTTTGCATTGTATATTTTTTAATTTTCTTTTATCTCTTTTTACTGCTTCCCCCGATCTTCGTTCCTAGACGGTAAGTATACAAAAGGGATCGAATTATGAATATCCGATATCTTTTAGAAAACTTAGGGATTTGTCTCCGATTTATCTTTTTAATTCAATGTTGCGTATTATCAAAAACTTTTGACTAGGTAAACGTTCATGACGGTTTTCCAGCTTACATTGATAGAATTCTTGATGTATGCTACCACCTATCCATGATAACTTCGAAATATCGGTTTTAAATTCAATCTTGTTTTCCTTCGGTAATCATGCATATTCGTGCACGATGGTAAATATATGTTTGCTAAACAATTGTAAACATACATAACAGGTTTAAAACAAAATGGCATGAAAATCGTCTGTAAGGGTTCCTCCTGATGATCAACTTCTTCCACATGAAGACAAATAAGTCAAAAATATGAGTTACATTTCCATATAAAAGTGTATTCTAATATTTATGTCTTTCTGTTTTCTTCTGCCCATTTTCTCTGTCAATAGCACGTAAGTATGCATCTTAAAACGATTAAAACTTCTTAAAAGTTTTGTTTATTCTTTTGCATACCATTTTCTTGTGTTCATATTTGTGTCATGGTTTATTAAAACGTTAATTCCAGGGTGTAATTCATAAATAAGTCAGGAATATATTAATGAGCAGATAGGTTATCAAACTAGGGAGTGTAGAGTTGGAAACAAATATATTAATGAGCAGATAGGTTATCAAACTAGGGAATGTAGAGTTGTAAAAATCCCATATTTCTTTCTTTATTTGTTATCTCAAAGAAAAGGTTTAACAGTAATTTAAGGCCTTTATCATAATATTTAAAAATGAGGTTACTTTTCAGTTCTTTTACTCATGAATATTATAGATGTAATGTTTCTCCGTAAAGTGCATTGGGAAACAAATTGTAAAAGCGCTGTAAAAGAGCCTATTTGCACTGTATATTTGTAATTCTCTTCATCTCTATTCAACTTTCCCCGATCTTCGTTCCTAGTCCGTAAATATGCGAATTCAATCGAATTATGAATATCCGATATGTTTCATAATTTTTTGGGATTCGTCTCCTGTTTCTGATTCTCTATCCGATCTTCGTTAACGCTCCTTAGATATTTTCCTTTTAATGTCGTTTTGTGTATCATTACAAACTTTTGACTAAGTAAACGTTCATGAATGCCTTCCAGCTAACAACGATATAATGTTTGGGTGTTGTAGAAATTCTACCATCTATCTATTTAATATTTATTCAGGATTTTGAACGAAAGTTCCTATTTAAAATCTATATTTTTAATGTTCTGTATATCTTTTCTGCTTTCCCGTATATTCTTCCCAGTCGGTAAGTATGCTAATTGGATAGAATTATGAATGTCCGATATGTTTTACTAATTATTTGGGTTTGTGTCCCTTTTTTCCGATTCTTCCCCGATCTTGGTTAACAGTTCATTAATAGGCAACTTAAATTATATTACGAATATCTGGTAATGGCATGAAAATCGTCTATTAGGGTTCCTCCTGATGATCAACTTCTTCTACTTGAAGAAAAATAAGTTAAAAAGATGAGTTTCATTTCTATATTAAATAGTAATCTAATTTGTATATCTTTCTGTTTTCTTCGGCCCGTGTTCTCTGTCTGTAGCATGTAAGTATGAATCCTTATCCGATTATAACTTCTTAAAAATTATCTTCATCATTTTGCATACCTTTTTCTTGTGTTTATATTTTTGTCATGGTTCATTGAAATGTTAATTCCAGGTTATAAGTCATAAATAAGTCAGGAATATATTAATGAGCAGATAGGTTATCAAACTAGGGAGTGTAGAGTTGGAAACAAATACCATATTTCTTTCTTTATTTGTAATCTCATAGAAAAAGTTCTTTAGTAAAGTAAGCCCTTTGTCATAATATTTAAAAATGAGGTGACTTTTCAGTTCTTTAACCAATGTATCTAATACATGTAATGTTTCGTCGTAAAGTGCATTAGGAAACAAACGTGTATAAGCACTGTATAAAGAGCGTTATCATTATTCAGGATTTTTGAACAAAAGTGCCTTTTTGCACTTTATATTTGTAGTTTTCTTTATCTCTTTTCTGCTTTCCCCGATCTTCGTTTCCAATTAGTAATTATGCGAATTTAATCGAATTATAAATACCCGATATGTTTCATAACTGTTGGGGATTAGTCTCCTTTTTTTCCTTTTACTGTCCTTTTGTGTATCAGTGAAAAAACTCTTGACTATTAAAGTAAACGTTCATGAATGTCTTTCAGCTATAAACCACGATAAAATGTTTGGGTGTTGTAAAAATGCTACCACCTATCCATATATATATTTATTTAGGATTTTGAACGAAAGAGCATATTTGCACTGTATATTTTTAATTTTCTTTATCTCTTCTCTGCATTTCCCGAACTTCGTTCTTAGGCCGTAAGAATATGAAAGGGATCAAATTATGAATATCCGATATCTTTCATGAATATTAGTGATTTTTTTTCCCTCAAAATTCTTCCTCTGAGTTTCGTTAACAGTCCGTTAATATCCAACTTGGATCTAAATATGAATATCCGATAGCTTTTAGAAAACTTAGGGATTTGTTTTCGATTTTTCTTTTAAATTTAATTTTGTGTATAATTTTTTTTTCTTCACTTGGTAAACGTTCATGAATGTTTTCCAGCTAACATTGATAAAATGCTTGGGCGTTTTAAAAATGCTACCACCTATCCATGATAACTTCGAAATATCGGTTTTGATTTAACCTTTTCTAAAACCTTCGGTAAGCATGCATCTTCGTGCACGATGGTAAATATATGTTTGCTAAACAATTGTAAACATACATAACAGGTTTAAAACAAAATGGCATGAAAATCGTCTGTAAGGGTTCCTCCTGATGATCAACTTCTTCCACATGAAGACAAATAAGTCAAAAATATGAGTTACATTTCCATATAAAAGTGTATTCTAATATTTATGTCTTTCTGTTTTCTTCTGCCCATTTTCTCTGTCAATAGCACGTAAGTATGCATCTTAAAACGATTAAAACTTCTTAAAAGTTTTGTTTATTCTTTTGCATACCATTTTCTTGTGTTCATATTTGTGTCATGGTTTATTAAAACGTTAATTCCAGGGTGTAATTCATAAAAAAGTCAGGAATATATTAATGAGCAGATAGGTTATCAAACTAGGGAGTGTAGAGTTGGAAACAAATACATATTAATGAGCAGATAGGTTATCAAACTAGGGAGTGTAGAGTTGGAAACAAATACATATTAATGAGCAGATAGGTTATCAAACTAGGGAATGTAGAGTTGTAAAAATCCCATATTTCTTTCTTTATTTGTTATCTCAAAGAAAAGGTTTAACAGTAATTTAAGGCCTTTATCATCATATTTAAAAATGAGGTTACTTTTCAGTTCTTTTACTCATGAATATTATAGATGTAATGTTTCTCCGTAAAGTGCATTGGGAAACAAATTGTAAAAGCGCTGTAAAAGAGCCTATTTGCACTGTATATTTGTAATTCTCTTCATCTCTAATTCCTCCTGAAGAAAGAAAATGAAAAAAAATAGTATAATGTGTATATAAAAGTGTTTTCTAATATTTATCTTGGTTTTTTTCTCCTCTATCCGATGGCTTCGTTCATACTAGGATGTAAGTATGCATCGTAATCTAATCATAACTTCATATATATTCTTGTCACGTTTCTGAATATTTGTACTCTTATTCACATTCCATGCTTAATTGAAATGTTAAATTCAGGTTAGTCATGAATGCATTTACAAACAAAAAGTTATCAACCTAGGGAATGTAAAGTCGAAAAACCTTACATTTTTTATTTGATTTCTAATCGCGTATTTAGAGTGAGCATGTACATCTATCTTCTAATAGTTGATACATATGTAAAGAATTGCTTTCTAAAATAATGTTATATGACTGCCATGTACTTTGATAATACAATTGGTCACGAATGAATATAGTCTGGAAACATGTAACATGTCAATTATTGCTGAAGTCATTAAAATGAGAAAAAGTACGATGAAAAGAAATGACTAACTGTTACACGAGACTGTAATAGGAGAGGAACAGCTAACCTGTAAAAAAAGAAATGGAAAACGTAATTCATTAACACATAAGTTCTTAGTTCTGCCATTGAATATAAGAGTAATAGTTTTTCAGTAAAGTTAGGCCTCTGACATGATAATTGAGAATACGGTGACATTTTAGATCTTTTTCTCATGAATATAATAAATGTAATGTAACGTCGTAAAGTTCATGAAGGAAAACATGTACAAGCGCTGTATAATAGAGCATTAATTTTATTTACGATTTTGAACGAAAGACCCTATTTGCAATCTATATTTGTAATGTTCTGTATCTCTTCACTGCTTCCCCCGATCTTCGTTCCTAGACAGTAAGTATGCGAAATGAATAGAATTCTAAATATCTGATATCTTTCATAATTATTTGGGATTTTTGTCCTTTTTTCCGATTCTTCCCCCGATCTTGGTTAACAGTCCATTAATAGGCAGTTTAGATTATATTATGAATATCTAATATGTTTCATAAATGTTTGGGATTTTTCGGGTTTTTCTCATTAATTTAGTAACGTGTATTATCGATGGAAAACGTAATTCATTATCACATAAGTTCTTAGGTCCGCCATTGAATACAAGAGAATAAATAGTTTATCAGTAAAGATAGGCCTCTCACATGATATTTCAGAATAAGGTGACATTTTCCTATTTTTCTACTCATGAATATATAACATGTAATGAACCGTCGTGAAGTACATTAACTAAAATAATGCAAACGTGCTGTATAGTAGGGCACTATTGTTATTCACGATTTTGGACAAAAGTGCATGTTTGCACTGTATATTTATAATTTCTTTATCTCTTTTCTGCTTTACCCGATCTTCGTTCCCAGTGGGTAAGTATGCAAATTGGATCGAATTATGAATATCCGATATGTTTCATCATTATTTGGGATTTGTGTTCTTTTTTCTAATTCTTCCCCGATCTTGGTTAACAGTCCATTAATAGGCACCTTAGATTATATTATGAATATCTGATACGTTAAATAAATGTTGGGGATTTTTCGGCTTTTTTTTTCGCATTTATTTAGTAATGTGTATTTTTGAAAACTTTTGACTAAGTAAACTTTCATGACTACCACCTATACCTGATGACTTTCAACCATCGGTTTTGAAATTTAACATTTTAATATTTTATGAAGTCAATTATTGAATTTGTATCTTATGTTTTGATCTTACTTGAATAAACTTGTATTGTAGTCGTGCGGTAACCAAGCATGTTCGCGCCCATTGATATATATTAATTTGCTTAACATTTTTTCAACAGACATGCAAGGTAAAATTGAAGTCATTTCAATGGTTTGTAATGCTTCCAACCAATGATCTCTTACTTCTTCCTGAAGAAAGAGAAACGAAAAATAATAGCATAATTTGTATATAAAAGTGTATTCTAATATCTATCTTGATCTTTTTTCCTCCACTCGTGGGCTTTGTTTATAGAATGTGAGTATGCATCGTAATCAAATTATAACTTTATATATATTCTTGTCACATTTCTGAATATTTGTCCTCGTATTCACATTCCATGCTTCGTTGAAAAGTTAAATTCAGGTTAGTCATCGATGTATTTATAATACAAAAAGTTTAAGAAACTAAGGAATGTAGAGTTAAAAAACCTAACATTTCTTATTTGATTTCTAATCTCGTATTAAGAGTTAGCATGTACATCTATCTTCTAATAGTTGATACATATGTAAAGGATTGCTTTTAAAAATAATTTCATAGGCCTGTCATGTACTATAATATTAAAATGGGTAATGAATAAATATAAAGTCTGGAAACATGTAACATGTCAATGATTGCTGAAGTCATTAAAATGAGAACAAATCCGATGAAAAGAAATGACTCATTGCTACACGAGACTTAAAAAAAGGAGGGGAACAGCTTGCCTGTAAAAAAAAAAATTGAAAACGTATTTCATTAACACATAAGATCTTACTTCTGCCATTGAATATAAGAGTAATAGTTTATCAGTAAAGTTAGGCCTCTCACATGATATTTCAGAAAGAGCTGATATTTTCTTTTTTTTCTACTCAGGAATATATAACATGTAATGAACCGTCGTGGAGTGCATTAACAAAAATAATGAAAAAGCGCTGCATAATAGGGCATTATTATTTTTCACGATTTAGAAGAAAAGTGCCTATTTGCACTGTATATTTATGATTTCTTTATCTCTTCTCTGCTTACCCGATCTTCGTTCCTAGACTGTAAGTATGCGAAATGAATAGAATTATGCATATCTGATATCTTTCATATTTATTTGGGATTTTCGTCCTTTTTCCGATTCTTCCCCCGATCTTGGTTAACAGTCCATTAATAGGCACCTTAGATTTTATTATCAATATCTGATATGTTTCATAAATGTCGGGGATTTTCCGGCTTTTTTTTCCTCATTTATTTAGTAATGTGTATATTTGAAAATGTTTGACTAAGTAAAATTTCATGACTACCACCTATATCTGATGACTTCCAACCATCGGTTTTGAAATTTAACATTTTAAAATTTATGAAGTCAATTATTAAATTTGTATCTTATGTTTTGATCTTACTTTAATAAACTGGTATTGTAGTCGTGCGGTAACCGAGCATGTTCGCGCCCATGGGTATATATTAATTAGCTTAACATTTTTTCAACAGACATGGAAGGTAAAAATGAAGTCATTTCAATGGTTTGTAGGGCTTCCAACCAATGATCTCCTACTTCTTCCTGAAGAAAGAGTAAAGGGAAAAAATAGCATAATTTGTATATAAAACAGTATTCTAATATCTATCTTGATCTTTTTTCCTCCACTCGTGGGCTTTGTTCATAAAAGGTGAGTATGCGTCGTAATCAAATTATAACTTTATATATATTCTTGTCACGTTTCTGAATATTTGTCCTCGTTATCACATTCCATGCTTCGTTGAAAAGTTAAATTCAGGTTAGTCATCGATGTATTTATAATACAAAAAGTTTAAGAAACTAAGGAATGTAGAGTTAAAAAACCTAACATTTCTTATTTGATTTCTAATCTCGTATTTAGAGTTAGCATGTACATCTTTCTTCTAATAGTTGATCCATATGTAAAGGATTGCTTTTTAAAATAATGTTATAGGCCTGTCATGTACTTTGATAATATAATGGGTAATGAATTAATATAGTCTGGAAACATTCAGCATGTCATTTATTGCTGAAGTCATTACAATTATAAAAAGTCCGATGAAAAGAAATGACTCACTGTTACACGAGACTGAAAAAAGGGAAAGAAACAGCTTGACTGTAAAATTATGAAATGTAAAACGTAATTCATTAACACATAAGATCTTACTTCTGGCATTGAATATAAGAGTAATAGTTTATCAGTAAAGTTAGGCCTCTCACATGATATTTCAGAATAAGGTGACATTTTAGATCTTGTTGCCATGAACATTATACATGTAATGTACCGTCGTAAAATGCATTAAGAAAAGAAACCTAAAAGTGCTGTATAATAGAGCATTAGTTTTATTTACTATTTTGAACGAAAGACCCTATTTGCAATCTATGTTTGTAATGTTCTGTATCTCTTCTCTGCTTTCCCGGCATATTCGTTCCAAGGCGGTAAGTATGCAAATTGGATCGAATTAAGAATATCCGACACGTTTCCTAATTATTTGGGATTCGTGTCCTTTTTTCTGATTCTTCCCCGATCTTGGTTAACAGTCCATTAATAGGCACCTTTGATTATATCATTAATATCTGATATGGTTCATGAATGTTGGGTATTTTTCGGTTCGTTCTTATCAATTTAGTAATGTGTATTATAGAAAACTTTTGACTAATCATATACGAATTGGATCGAATTATGATTATCCGATATCTTTCATAATTATTTCGGAATTGTGTCCTTTTTTTTTATTTTTTACCCGATCTTGGTAAACAGTCCATTAATAGGCACCTTTGATTATAATATGAATATCTGATATGGTTCATCAATGTTGGGGATTTCTCGGTTCGTTCTTATTAATTTAGTAATTTGAATTTTCAAAAACTTTTGACTGAGTAAACGTTCATGATTTTGTCCAACTTACCACGATTGACTGCTTGGTGTTGTAAAAATGCTACCACCTATGCATGATGACTTCAAACCATCGGCTTCGAAATTGAACATTTTAATATTTTTATAAAGTCAATTATTGTAGTATTTTATCTTATTTTTTAATTTTACTTTGATAAACTGGTATTGTAGTCGTTCGGTAACCAAGCATGTTATGTGCCGCTGTAAAGGGCATTAAAATAAAACGAAAATATAAAAACGCTCTATATACTATGGCATTTTTATTATTAAAGATTTTGACCCAAACTGCCTATTTGTAATTTTTCATTATCTCTTCTCTGCTTTTCCCTATATTCGTCCTTAGTTTCTGCAGGTAAGTATGCAAAATAAATCATATTACGAATATCTGATATTTTTTAATGAATTTGGGTGATTTTTTTGTTTTCTTATACATTTTTTGTTATGTATTATTGAAAACCTTTGACTAAGTAAAGGTTCATTGATGTTGTCCAGCCAACCACGATATAAAGCTTGGGTTTTGTAGGAATGCTACCACCTATATATGATAACTTCCAACTATCGGTTTTGAAATTTACATTAACATCATTTATAAAGGCACATATTGTAATTTCATTTTATTCATTGATCTTTATTCAATGTAGTTGTGTTTTAGTCCTTCGGTAACTAGAGATATTTGTGCACAATGGAAAAGATATATTTGCTATTCAATTCTAAAAATACATGCCAATTCAAAATAATGCCATACAAAGTGTCTTTAAGGCTTTCTAAAGATGATCAACTTCTTCCCCTTGAAGAAAGATAAATGAAACGATAAGTATAATTTGTATATAAATGTTTTACGTAAATTTATATGTATTTATTTTCCTTTATCCTTGGGCCTTTAACATAGATCGTAAGTATGCAACTTAACTGATTATGAATTCTTGAATACAACCTGGTCATCTTTCTGAATATTTGCAATTGATATAATGCTATTCACTTTTTATGCTCCATTAAAAGGTTAAATACAGCTGATAATTCTGAATATGTTTTTTGAACAGAAGAGTTATAATAGCTTGGGAATATAGGGTTCACAATACGTAATATTTCTTATTTGATTAATAATTACATGTTAACAGTTGACATTTACATGTATCGTCCATTGTGTCATACTCATGTATAGTATATCTTTGTTTTACTTGTATGGACCTGTCGTGTATTTCATTTATTAAATGGGTAATAAATAGACAATGGCTTGAAACATGTAACTTGTCAATTATTACTGACTTCATTAAAAGTGATAAGTACGATAAAAAGAAATGAATTATTGTTACATAAAACTTTAAAAAGGCGACAAACAACTAATAAACCTGAACAATACGACATGGAAAACATACTTTCTCACCCATAAGTTCTTAGTTCTGCCGTTGCATTTCAAAGTAATAGTTTATCAGTAATGTAAAGCCTTTCACATGATATTTCATAACGAGGTGACATTTTAGATCTTTTTCTCATGAATATGATACATGTAATGTGCCGTGGTAAAGGGCATTAAAATAATTTTAAAAAATATATATAAACGCTGTATAATATGGCATTTTTACTATTCAAGATTTTGACCAAAAGTGCCTATTTGCATTGTATATTTGTAATTTTCTTTATCTCTTCTTTGATTTCCCCTATATTCGTCCCTAGCTGAAATACATCAAGAAAAGGAACCTAAAAATGCTGTATAATAGGGCATTGATTTTATTTACGACTTTGAACAAAAGACCCTATTTTTAATCTATCTTTGTAATGTTCTGTATCCCTTCTCTGCTTTTTCACATAACCGTTCCCAGTCGGTAAGTATCCTAATTGGATCGATTTATGAATATCCGATATCTTTCATAATTATTTTGGAATTGTGTCCTTTTTCTGATCTTCCCCCGATCTTGGTTATCAGTTCATTAATAGGCAACTTTGATTATATTATGAATATCTGATATGGTTCATGAATGTTGTGTTTTTTCGTGTTTTTTTTAATTATCGAGTGAAAACGTAATTCATTAACACATACGTTCTTAGTTCTGCCATTGAATATAAGAGTAATAGTTTATCAGTAAAGTAATACCTCTTACATTATAATTCAGAAAGAGGTAACATTTTCCTCTTTTTTTTCTACTCAGGAATATGTAACATGTTATGTAATGAACCGCCGTAGTATGCATTAACCCAACAAATGTAAAACCGCTGCATAATAGGGCTTTTTTTTCTCACGATTTAGAACGAAAGTGCCTATTTGCACTGTATATTTATGATTTCTTTATCTCTTCTCTGATTCCTCCGATCTTCGTTCGTAGACGGTAAGTATGCGAAATGAATAGAATTATGAATATCTAATATCTTTCACAATTATTTGGGATTTTTGTCCTTTTTTCCGAATCTTCCCCCGATCTTGGTTAACAGTCCATAAATAGGCACTTTTGATTATATCATGAATATCTGATATGTTTCATGTATGTTGAGGATTTTTCGGTTCGTTCTTATTAATTTAGTAATGTGTATTATCCGATATGTTTTATCATTATTGGGGGTTTGTCTCATTTTACCCCTGAGTTTTCCCCCGATCCTTGTTAACAGTTTATTAAATGCACCTTGGATCTAAATATGAATATCCGATATTGTTAATAAACGTTGGAGAATCGGTCTCCGATTTGTTTGTTTTTTATTTATTTTTGTGTATCATTGAAAACTTTTGACTAAGTAAAAGTTCGTGAATGTTTTTCAGATAAAGATGATAGAATACTTGGTTCTGAAAAAATACTACCACCTTTCCAGGATAATTTTTAACGGTCGGTTTTGAAATTAATATTTACATCTGTCATGAAGTAACGGATTTAATCGTATATTATGTATGGACCTTAATCTAATAAATTGTTGTTTAAGTCCTTCGGTTAGTAGCCATATTCGTGAACAATGGTGAAGATATGTTTGCTAAACAATTGTAAACATACTGCCAATACAAAATAATGGCATGACTTGTCTGTAAGGCTCTCCTCCTGATGAGCAACTTCTTCCACATGAAGACAAAACAGTTAAAAGATGAGTTTCATTTCTATATAAAAGTGTATTCTAATATTTATATCTATCTGTTTCTTCTACCCATTTTCTCTGTCTATAGCACGTAAGTATGCATCTATATCCGATTATAACTTCTTAAAAATTCCGTTCATCCTTCTCCATACCTTTTTCTTGTGTTCATATTTTTGTCATGGTTCATTGAAACGTTAATTCCAGGTTATAAGTCAGAAATATATTAATGAACAGAAAGGTTATCAAACTAGGGAGTGTAGAGTTGGAGAAATCCCATATTTCTTTCTTTATTTGTAATCTCAAAGAAAAAGTTTATCAATAATGTAAGCCGGTTATCATAATATTTAAAAATGAGGTGACTTTTCAGTTCTTTTACCAATCAATCTAAATACATGTAATGTTTCGTCGTAAAGTGCATTAGGAATAGAACTTATAAAGGCGCGGTGTAAAAGGGCGTTTTCATTATTCAGGGTTTTGAAAAAGTGCCTTTTGCACTGTATATTTGTAATTTTCTTTATCTCTTTTCTGCTCCCCCCCCCCCCCGATCCTCGTTCCTAGGCCGTAAGCGTAGGAAAGGGATCGAATTATGAATATCCGATATCTTTTAGAAAACTTAGGGATTTTTCTCCGATTTTTCTTTTTTAATTAAATTGTGTGGATTATTAAAAACTTTTGACTAGATAAACGTTCATGAATGTTTTCCTGCTAACATTGATAACGTGCTTCAGCGTTTTAGAAATGCTACCACCTTTCCATGATAACTTCGAAATATCGTTTTTGAATTTAACCTTTTTTTTACCTTCATTAAGCATGCATATTCTTGCACAATGGTAAATCTATGTTTGCTTAATAATTGTAAACATACATTACAGGTAAAAATTGAAATGGCATGATTTTTTTGGAGGGTTTCCTCCTGATGAACAAATTCTTCCACTTGCAGAAAAATAAGTTGAAAAGATTCGTTTCAATTCCATATAAAAGTGTATTCTAATATTTTATCTTTCTGTCTTCTCAATCTATAGCATGTAAGTATGCATCTTAAACCGATTATAACTTCTTAATTTTTTTTCTTCATCTTTTGTGTATACCTTTTTCTTGTGTTCATATGTTTGTCATGGTTCATTGAAAGGTTAATTCCAGGATATAAAACATAAATAAGTCAGACATATATTAATGAACAAAAAGGCTATCAAACTAGGGAATGTAGAGTTGGAAAAATCCCATATTTCTTTCTTTGTAATTTCAAAGAAAAAGTTAATCAGTAATGTACAGCCTTTATCATAATATTTAAGAATGAGGTGACTTTTCAGTTCTTTTAATCATGAATATAAAACGTGTAATGTTTCTTCGTAAAGTGCATAAGGAACCAAACTTGTAAAAGGGCTTTATTAAAGGGCGTTATCATTATTCGGGATTTTGAACAAAAGTGCCTTTTTGCACTTTATATTTGTATTTTTCTTTATCTCTGATCTACTTTCCCCGGTCTTCGTTCTCAGTGCGTACATATGCGAATTCAATCGAATTATAAATATCTGATATGTTTCATAATTGTTTGGGATTTGTCTATTTGTTCTGATTCTCTATCCGATCTTCGTTAACGCTCCTTACATATGCAACTGTGATCTTAATATGAATATCCGATATTTTTAATCAATGTTAGGGATTTGTCTCCAATCTTTCTTTTAATAAAATTTGGTGTATCATTGAAAACTTTTGACTAGGTAAACGTTCATGAATGTTTTCCAGCTAACCACGATAGAATCCTTGGGCGTTTTAAAAATGCTACCACCTATCGATGATAACTTCGAAATATCGGTTTTGAATTAACCTTTTGTTTAACTTTCGGTAAGCATGCATATTCGTGCACAATGGTAAATCTATGTTTGCTAAACAATTGTAAACATACATGACAGGTAAAACAAAAATGGCATGAACATTGTTTGTAAGGCTTCTACATAAAGAAAAATAAGTTAAACAGATGAGTTTCATTTCCATATAAAAGTGTATTCTAATTTGTATATCTTTCTGTTTTCTTCTGCCCGTTTTCTATGTCTATATCATGTAAATATGCATCTTAAACCGATTGTAACATCTTACAAATTCTGTTCATCTTTTTGCATACCTTTTTCTTGTGTTCATATTTGTGTCATGGTTTATTGAAACGTTAATTCCAGGTTATAAGTCATAAATAAGTCAGAAATATATTAATGAATAGAAGTTTTATCAAACTAGGAAATGTAGAGTTGGAAAAATCCCATATTTCTTTCTTTATTTGTAATCTCAAAAAAGAAAAGTTTATCAGTAATGTAAGCCCTGTATCAAAATATTTAAAAATGACGTGACTTTTCAGTTCTTTTACTAATGAATATTATACATGTAATGTTTTGTCGAAAAATGCATTAGGAAAAAAACTTGTAAAAGCGCTTTATAAAAGGGCGTTATCATTATTCAGGATTTTGAACAAAAGTGCCTTTTTGCACTGTATATTTGTATTTTTCTATATCTCTGATCTACTTTCCCCGGTCTTCGTTCTCAGTCCGTAAATATGCGAATTCAATCGAATTATAAATATCCGATATGTTTCATAATTGCTTGGGATTTGTCTCCTTTTTTCTGATTCTCTATCCGATCTTTGTTAACACTCGCTGTGTAAAAGGGCGTTATCATTTTCAGGGTTTTGAAAAAAGTGCCTTTTTGCACTGTATATTTTATAATTTTATTTTAAATATCTCTTTTCTGCTTCCCCCAATCTTCGTTCTTAGGCCATAAGCATACAAAAGGAATCAAATTATGAATATCCGATATTTTTTAGAAACTGAGGGATTTGTCTCCGATTTTTCTTTTTAATTTAATTTTGTGTATTATTAATTTCTTTTGACTAGGTAAACGTTCATGAATCTTTTCCAGCTAATATTGATATAATGATTGGGCGTTTTATAAATGCTACCACCTATCCATGATAACTTCGAAATATCGGTTTTGAAGTTAACAATAAATAATAATAATAAAAACGTTACTTATAAAGCGCTTACCACCGAAGTCTCTAAGCGCTATACACACAAAATAGACTGATATACATTTACATCTTATACAAAACTGAACATGCAAATAAACCTACAAATTACAATACATATGGAATACACATCAAAGTGAACAGAGTTAATTAATCATCGAACGCAATTTTGAATAAATGTGTCTTGAGACTAGTTTTGAATAGGTTAACGGTTTGACAGTTTTTTAACCTATTATTTTCCTTCGGTAAGCATGCATATTTGTGCACAATTGTAAAACTAAGTTTGCTAAACAAGTGTAAACAGACATGACAGGTTAAAAACAAAATGGCATGAAAATCATCTTCAAGGCTTCCTCCTGATGATCAACTTCTTCTACTTGCAGAAATATTAGTTAAAAAGATTAGTTCCATTTCCATATAAAAGTGTATTCTAAAATTTATATATTTCTGTTTTCTTTTGCCCTTTTTTTCTGTCTATAGCACGTAAGTATGCATCTCAAACCGATTATAACTTCTTTAAAATTATGTTTATCTTTTTGCATACCTTTTTCTTGAGTTAATATTTTTGTCATGGTTTATTGAATTGTAAATCTAGGTTATAAGTCATAAAATAAGTCAGAAATATATTAATGAACAGAAAAGTTATCAAACTAGGGAATGTAGAGTTGGAAAAATCCAACATTTCTTTCTTTATTTGTAATCTCAAAGAAAGAGTTATCAGTAATGAAAGGCCTTTATCATAATAACTAAAAATGAGGTGTCTTTTCAGTTCTTTTACTTATAAATATAATACATGTAATGTTTCTTTGTAAAGTGCATTTAGGAACAAAACTTGTAAAAGCGCTTTATAAAAGGGCGTTATCATTATTCAGGATTTTGAACAAAATTACTACTTTCCCCGGTCTTCGTTCTTAGTCCGTAAATATGCGAATTCAATCGAATTGTAAATATGTTTTATAACTGCTTTGGATTTGTCTCCTTTTTTTCTGATTCTCTATCCGATCTTTGTTAACACTCCTTAAATATGCGAATTCAATCGAATTATGAATATCCAATATTTTTCATAAATGTTAGGGGTTTGTCTCAGATTTTTCCTTTTAATGTCCTATTGTGTATCATTGAAAACTTCTGACTAGGTAAACGTTTAGGACTGTCTTCCAGCTAACCACGATAGAATGGTTGGGTGTTGTAGTAATACTACTAACTATCCTTACATATTTACTCTGAATCTTCAACGATAGGCCTATTTGCACTGTTTATTTTTAAATTTTCTTTATCTCTTTTTCTGCTTCCCCCGATCTTTCTTCCTAGTCCGTAAGTATACGAAAGGGATCGAATTATGAATATCCGATATCTTTTAGAAAACTTCGGGATTTGTCTCCGAATTTTCTTTTTAATTCAAAGTTGTGTATTACTAAAGACTTTTGACTAGGTAAACGTTCATGACTGTCTTCCAGCTAACCACGATAGAATGGCTGGGTGTTGAAGAAATACTACCACCTATCCTTATATATTTACTCTGAATCTTCAACGAAAGAGCCTATTTGCACTGCATACTTTTTAATTTTCTGTATCTCCTTTCTGCTTCCCCCGATCTTCGTTCCTAGGCCGTAAGCATACGAAAGGGATTGAATTATGAATATCCGATATCTTTTAGAAAACCATGAGATTTGTTTTCTGATTTTTCTTTTTAATTTAATTTTGTTTATTATTAACAAACTAATACAAGCTAATACAAGCTAATATTGACAAAATGCTTGGGCGTTTTAGAAATAATACTACCTATCCATAATAACTTCGAAATATCGATTTCGAATTAACCTTTTTTTTAACCTTCAGTAAGCATGCAGATTCGTGCACAATGATAAATCAATGTTTGCTAAACAATTGTAAACATACAAGACAGGTGAAGAAGAAAAAAAGGCATGAACATCGTCTGTAAGGCTTCCTCCTGATGATCGACTTCTTCCACTTAAAGAAAAATAAGTTAAAAAGATGAGTTCCATTTCCATTTAAAAGTGTATTCTAATTTTTTTATTTTTCTGTTTTCTTCTGCCCGTTTTTTCTGTCTATAGCACGTAAGTCTGCCTCTTAATCCGATTATAACTTCTTACAAATTCTGTTTATCTTTTTGCATACCTTTTTCTTGTGTTCATATTTGTGTCATGGTTTATTGAAAGGTTAATTCCAGGTTATAAGTCATAAATAAATCAGAAATACATTAATGAACATGAAGACTATCAAACGAGGGAATGTAGAGTTGGAAAAATCCTACATTTCTTTCTTTATTTTTTTCTTTGTAATCTCAAAGAAAAAGTTTATCAGTAATTTATGGCCTTTATCATAATATTTAAAAATAAGGCGAATTTTCAGTTCTTTTACTCATAAATATAATACATGAACTGTTTCTTCATAACGTGCATTAGGAAAAAAAAATGTAAAAGCGCTGTATAAAAGGGCGTTATTATTATTCAGGATTTTGAACAAAAGTGCCTTTTTGCACTGTATATTTGTAATTTTCTTTAACAATTCTCTAACCGATCTTTGTTAACACATCTTAAATAGGCAACTTGGATCTAATGATGAATTTTCAATACTTTTCATAAATGTTTGGTGTTGTAGAAATGCTACCTCCCATCCATATATATATTTACTCAGAACCTTGGACGAAAGAGCCATTTTGCACTATTTATTTCTTAATTTACTTTATCTCTTTTTCTGCTTCCCCCGATCTTTCTTCCTAGTCCGTAAGTATACGAAAGGGATCGAATTATGAATATCCGATATCTTTTAGAAAACTTCGGGATTTGTCTCCGAATTTTCTTTTTAATTCAAAGTTGTGTATTACTAAAGACTTTTGACTAGGTAAACGTTCATGACTGTCTTCCAGCTAACCACGATAGAATGGCTGGGTGTTGAAGAAATACTACCACCTATCCTTATATATTTACTCTGAATCTTCAACGAAAGAGCCTATTTGCAGTGCATACTTTTTAATTTTCTGTATCTCCTTTCTGCTTCCCCCGATCTTCGTTCCTAGGCCGTAAGCATACGAAAGGGATTGAATTATGAATATCCGATATCTTTTAGAAAACCATGAGATTTGTTTTCTGATTTTTCTTTTTAATTTAATTTTGTTTATTATTAACAAACTAATACAAGCTAATACAAGCTAATATTGACAAAATGCTTGGGCGTTTTAGAAATAATACTACCTATCCATAATAACTTCGAAATATCGATTTCGAATTAACCTTTTTTTTAACCTTCAGTAAGCATGCAGATTCGTGCACAATGATAAATCAATGTTTGCTAAACAATTGTAAACATACAAGACAGGTGAAGAAGAAAAAAAGGCATGAACATCGTCTGTAAGGCTTCCTCCTGATGATCGACTTCTTCCACTTAAAGAAAAATAAGTTAAAAAGATGAGTTCCATTTCCATTTAAAAGTGTATTCTAATTTTTTTATTTTTCTGTTTTCTTCTGCCCGTTTTTTCTGTCTATAGCACGTAAGTCTGCCTCTTAATCCGATTATAACTTCTTACAAATTCTGTTTATCTTTTTGCATACCTTTTTCTTGTGTTCATATTTGTGTCATGGTTTATTGAAAGGTTAATTCCAGGTTATAAGTCATAAATAAATCAGAAATACATTAATGAACATGAAGACTATCAAACGAGGGAATGTAGAGTTGGAAAAATCCCACATTTCTTTCTTTATTTTTTTCTTTGTAATCTCAAAGAAAAAGTTTATCAGTAATTTATGGCCTTTATCATAATATTTAAAAATAAGGCGAATTTTCAGTTCTTTTACTCATAAATATAATACATGAACTGTTTCTTCATAACGTGCATTAGGAAAAAAAAATGTAAAAGCGCTGTATAAAAGGGCGTTATTATTATTCAGGATTTTGAACAAAAGTGCCTTTTTGCACTGTATATTTGTAATTTTCTTTAACAATTCTCTAACCGATCTTTGTTAACACATCTTAAATAGGCAACTTGGATCTAATGATGAATTTTCAATACTTTTCATAAATGTTTGGGATTTGTCTCTGATTTTTCCTTTTAATGTCTTTTTGTGTTTCATTGAAATTGTTTGACTAAGTAAACGTTCATGACTGTCTTCCAGCTAACCACGATAGAATGATTTGGTGTTGTAGAAATGCTACCTCCCATCCATATATATATTTACTCAGAACCTTGGACGAAAGAGCCATTTTGCACTATTTATTTCTTAATTTACTTTATCTCCTTTCTGCTTCCCCCGATCTTCGTTCCTAGGCCGTAAGCATACGAAAGGGATTGAATTATGAATATCCGATATCTTTTAGAAAACCATGAGATTTGTTTTCTGATTTTTCTTTTTAATTTAATTTTGTTTATTATTAACAAACTAATACAAGCTAATACAAGCTAATATTGACAAAATGCTTGGGCGTTTTAGAAATAATACTACCTATCCATAATAACTTCGAAATATCGATTTCGAATTAACCTTTTTTTTAACCTTCAGTAAGCATGCAGATTCGTGCACAATGATAAATCAATGTTTGCTAAACAATTGTAAACATACAAGACAGGTGAAGAAGAAAAAAAGGCATGAACATCGTCTGTAAGGCTTCCTCCTGATGATCGACTTCTTCCACTTAAAGAAAAATAAGTTAAAAAGATGAGTTCCATTTCCATTTAAAAGTGTATTCTAATTTTTTTATTTTTCTGTTTTCTTCTGCCCGTTTTTTCTGTCTATAGCACGTAAGTCTGCCTCTTAATCCGATTATAACTTCTTACAAATTCTGTTTATCTTTTTGCATACCTTTTTCTTGTGTTCATATTTGTGTCATGGTTTATTGAAAGGTTAATTCCAGGTTATAAGTCATAAATAAATCAGAAATACATTAATGAACATGAAGACTATCAAACGAGGGAATGTAGAGTTGGAAAAATCCTACATTTCTTTCTTTATTTTTTTCTTTGTAATCTCAAAGAAAAAGTTTATCAGTAATTTATGGCCTTTATCATAATATTTAAAAATAAGGCGAATTTTCAGTTCTTTTACTCATAAATATAATACATGAACTGTTTCTTCATAACGTGCATTAGGAAAAAAAAATGTAAAAGCGCTGTATAAAAGGGCGTTATTATTATTCAGGATTTTGAACAAAAGTGCCTTTTTGCACTGTATATTTGTAATTTTCTTTAACAATTCTCTAACCGATCTTTGTTAACACATCTTAAATAGGCAACTTGGATCTAATGATGAATTTTCAATACTTTTCATAAATGTTTGGTGTTGTAGAAATGCTACCTCCCATCCATATATATATTTACTCAGAACCTTGGACGAAAGAGCCATTTTGCACTATTTATTTCTTAATTTACTTTATCTGTTTTCTGCTTCCCCCGATCTCCGTTCCTAGGCCGTAAGTATACGAAAGGGATTGAATTATGAATATCCGATATCTTTTAGAAACTGAGGGATTTGTCTCCGATTTTTCATTTTAATCTAATTTTGTGTATAATTATTTTTTTTTTGACTAGATTAACGTTCATGAATCTTTCCCAGCTAATATTGATATAATGATTGGGCGTTTTAGAAATGCTACCACCTATCCATGATAACTTCGAAATATCGGTTTATTTTCCCTTCGGTAAGCATGCATATCCGTGCACAATGGTAAATCTATGTTTGCTAAACAATTGTAAACATACATGACAGGTTAAAAACAAAATGGCATGAAAATTGTCTATAAGGCTTCCTCCTGATGATCAACTTCTTCCACATGAAGAAAACTCAATGAAAACGATGAGTGGCATGTGTATATAAAAGTGTATTATAATATTTATACTTTTGTATTTTCTTTTACACTTGCTCTCTGTCCATAGCACGTAAGTATGCATATCAATCTAACTGTAACTTTTGGTATTTTTTGTTTATCTGTTTGTATATGTTTTCCTTGCATTTCATTTTTCATTAAAAGGTTAAATGTAGGTGCTAAGTCCTGAATATATTTACGAACAGAAAGGTTAATAAACTAGGGAATGTAGAGTTGGAAGAATTTTTTTATATTTGTTATCTCGGATTTACAGTTGGCATTTACATCTATCTTGTAATGTGTGATAATTATGTATAGAATTTCTTGAATTTACCTGTATAGGCCTGTCGTGTAGGTCTTTTTTCATGGGTAATAAATGAATATAGTCTAAAGCATGTAACGTGTCAATTATTACTGATGTCAATAAAGTAAGAAAAGGTACGATGAAAAGAAATGACCCATTGTTACACAGAATTGAAAAAAGTAGAAAAACAAATAGCATTTTTAAAAATTAAATTGAAAACGTATTTTATCAAGCATAAGTACTTAGTTCTTCCGTAGTATTTAAAAAGTAATAGTTCACATACAGCCTTTTACAAGATGTTTCAAAATAAGTTGGCGTTTTAGTTCCTTTTTCTCATGAATGAAATACATGTAATGGGTGCCGCCGTAAAGGGCATTAAGAAGAAGAAAAAATAACTGTATTGTATTTAGGGGCATAATTATTATATACGATTTTGAACGAAAGAGCCTATTTGCACTGTAAATCATTAATTTTCTTTATAACTTCTCTGCTTTTCCCGATCTTCGTAAACAGAACGTAAGTACTATGTACCTTAGATGTCATTATAAATATCCGACATCTTTCATAACTGTTTGGGATTTGTCTCCGATTGTTCTTTTTAATTTCGTTTTGAGTATAGTTTAAAACCTTTGACTAATTACACGTTTCTTGAATGTTTTCCAGCTAACCACTATAGAATGATCGGGTGTTGTAGATATTGCAACCATGTTATATATATTAACGATTTCGAACGAAAGATCCCATTTGCACTCGTTATGTGTTATTTTCCTTTTCTCTTCTCTGCTTTCCCCAATCTTCGTTCCTAGTCTGTTAGAATGCGAATTGGATCAGATTATGAATATCCGATATGTTTCATAGTTTTGGGGGATTGTTCTCCTTTTCATCTGACCTCCCCCTCCCCCTCGATTTTCATTTAAACTCCATAAATATGCAACTTGGATCAAATGATGAATATCTGCCATGTTTCTTGAAAGTTTGGTATTTTTTTAGATTGTTCTCATTATTTTCGTTTTGTGTATTATTGTAAACTTTTATCTGAGTAAACGTTTATGTTTTTTGTTATCCAGCTAACCAGAAATTGATGTCTTAGGTGTTGTCGAAATGCTACTACCTATTCATGATTTATTCCAAATATAGGTTAAGAATTTCACAATTACATCTTTTATAGAGTAATGATTGTATTTTGTATCTATTGATCTTACTTTAATCAATCTAGCGATTTGTGTAGTCTTTCGGTTAGCAGACACATTATTGTACAATGGTAAATATATGTCTGCTAAACAATTGTAAACATACATGCCAGGTATACAAAAATGGCATGAAAATTGTCTGTAAGGCTTTCTCCCGATGATCAACTTTTTCCACTTGAAGAAAACTGAATGAAAACGATGAGTATCCTGTGTATATACAAGTGTATTCTAATATTAATATTTTTGTATTTTCTTTTACACTTGCTCTTTGTTCATAGGAAGTAAGTATGCATATCAATCCAACTGTAACTTTTCATATGTTTTGTTCATCTTTCTGCGTACGTTTTCATTGCATTCACATTTCATGCTTCAATGAAAGGTTAAATCAAGGTTATAAGTCATAAATATAATTATGAACATAACGGTTATCATACAAGGGAATGTAGAGTTCATATTCTATTTCGGATTTGTAATCTCGAGTTTACAGTTGGCATTTACATCTATCTTGTAATGGGTGATACTTATGTAAAGGATTTCTCTTATTTACATTTATAGGCCTGTCGTGTAGGTCTTTTTTTTTATGGGTAATAAATGAATATAGTCTGGAAACATGTAACGTGTCAATTGTTAATGAAGTCATCAAAATGAGAAAAAGTACGATGAAAAGAAATGACCCATTGTTCCACAGAATTGCAAAACAGTAGAGAAAGAAATTGCATTTTAAAAAATGAAATGGAAAACGAATTTTATCACGCATAAGTTCTTATTTCTTCCGTTGTATTTGAAATTAATAGTTCACCAGTAATGTAAAGCCTTTCACATGATATTTCAAATTGAGTTTTCATTTTAGTTCCCTTTTCTCTTGAATAAACTTCATGTTATGGGTGCCATTATGGAGGAAAACAATAAATGTGCTGTATTATAGGGCATTATTATTATTTACGATTTTGAACGAAAGAGCCTATTTGAACTGTAAATGATTAATTTTCTTTATGACTTTTCCGCTCCTCCCGATCTTCGTTCACATAATGTAAGTACAATGCAACTTAGATGTTATTATGAATATCCGACATCTTTCATAAATGGTTGGGATTTGTCTCCGGTTTTTTTTGTGTGGACCTATTAAACGTTTTTTGAATGTTTTCGAGCTAACCACGATATATCGTTTGGGTGTTGTCGAAATGCTACCTCCTATTCATAATAATTTCCAATATAGGTTTTGATTTTAACATTAACATCTTTCATGAAGTCAAGGATTTTTTGTTGGTCTCATGCATTGATCTTTGTATGATGAACCGGTTTTATAGTCCTGAGGTAAGCAGGCATATTCGTGGACAATTGTAAATATATGTTTACTAACCAATTGTAAAGATACATGCCGGTGAAAAGTGAAGGCATTATAATTGTCATTTAGGCTTTCGGCCGATGATTGTCTACTCTTCCTCAAAGATGAACAAATGAATAAGATGAGCATCATTTATATGTGTATTGTAATAGAATACATATCTGTTTCTATTTTCGTCTGCCATTCGTCTGCAGTCGTAGAGAGTAAGTATAACAATTACATTTTCTTTCTATATTCTGGTCATCAATCTGGATCTTTTTCCTTGTATCCACATTTCAAGCTTTATTGAAAAGCTAGACAGAGGTTGTAATTCATTATAGTTCATATTAACCAAAAGGTTTATCACAACAAGAATGGTAAATCTAAAAATTTGTTATACTGCTCATTTGATTTTTAACCACGTGTTTACAATTGGTATTTAAATCCATCTCCTAATGGATGATATATACAGGAATAGGATCGACCTCATTTACTTGTCGCATGATTCTTTTATTTGATGACTCTCGGTTGTAAATAATGAATATAGTTTGGAAACAAGGAACATGTCTATTATTAGTGAAGTTAGAAAAAAGTACGTTTAAAAGAAATAACTGATTATGACACAAAAACTGAAGAAAAAAAAAAACCTTGAATGAATATTAACAAATAGAAACGTATATTGTCTTACGCATTTTTTTTCCTGCCGTTGCGTTTTATACTAATACTCTATTGGAAATGCTATGTAGTTCACATGACGTTAACAATAATTATTTGTTGATTTTTTCTTTTATGTCAATGTATTGAAAGTAATGTAAAGTCATTCAGAGTTTGAAAAGAATGTATAAGAAGACATTAACGATTTGACAGAAATAAACTGTTTTGTATTGACTATTTCTAATATTCCTCATCTCTTGTTTTGCTTTCCCCCAATCCCTCAGGGTTTCCAGACCGTAAGTGTGCAACGTGATCTAATGATGAATATCTGATTTATTTCATGTAACTATTTGGGGAGGGGCGGGGGGAGGGGGGAAGTAAGAGGACACTTTTTTATGGTCTCGAAATTTGAAAATTTGACATTTTGCTCCGTTGGTGGGGGGGGGGGGGGGGGGGGTAAGGTCAGCTTTTTTAGGTCAGCCATTGTCATAATTTGTTTTGTTGTATTGAAAACAAAAAACACAAAGGGGGGGGGGGGGTTGCTTCGCAATACACAAATTTAAAAAAACTGAAGGGTGGGGGGGGGCGTTAACCCCCCCCCCCCCCCTCCCCTCCATCCGTACGCGCCTGGTGAGAGTGTACATGAAATTGCAAGTCCTCTTTACAGAAGAAAATATTTAAGCTGATATTTTGATTATAATTTACGTATATGAAACTCCCATCAAACAGAGGAAAATACATTTCTGGTAATTGGTACAATTTGAATTTCAATATCCAGGAACAGACGTGGCAAGTGAGACGATCTATCCTTTTAGAGGGGGCACTATCCAACTACCGCGACATGGAATCAGCCTGTGCATACCCGCATTTGCGCTGCAAAAGAGGTGTGAGATTAGTCTTAAGGTAATTTGTAAGATTCTTCCCGACACTTCCACCCTCTCTCTCTTTATACCTGCCTTAATGCGCTCTCTTATGGCACGAATGAGAGATGGTCCCCCTCTCTCCTTTCATACTTATCTGGGCTCTACAATATGATTTCATAAATTACCATAAAGGTAAGGCGTGTTCAAGATCATGGTATTAGGGTAGAGGTGCTTTTATCACTTGGATCTGGGGAAAAAGAAAGAATAAATAGTTTGTGCAGAAAAAGTTCGTGATAACCCTCGTACTAGCAATAATTAATAGACACCATTGTCATAAAAAGGCTGGCATTAAATTTACTTCCCCCCCCCCCCACTCCGGGAACGGAGGGACCGCATTCATGTTCCCCAAATCTCCGGCTCGTAACAAATAAAAAGATCTGCCCGTATTGACTTCAAACACTGGACTTATTGGGGGTGCTGAAAAAGGCTCGTAACAAAGAAAGGCAATCTGCCCGTATTGACTTTACACACCGGACTTATGGGAGGTGCTAAAGAGGGAGGGAACATGCATATGCGTACCCTTAATAACACTGAGTGAGGGGGAGGGACCTTTGGCAGCCAGTCACATCCCGTTTGTTGAGCATTTTGTACCTTTAAGTTTCGGTTATATAATCTGTTGTTTAGCTCTCAAGTCAACAAAACAATGTACATGAGTGAGGGAAAAAAAGAAATGAAAAGAAGAAAGTAAAAAGAAAAGAGAAAAAGAAAAGAATGAAAAGAAACAAAAGAATAAGAATATGAGGAGGGCAATAGTGCACTACTAATGACGAGTAAACTAATACATTAATCCCTTTTTTATGTTGAAGACAACAGGTAGTAAAACAAACGACTATAACCGGATATTCGATGCCGAGAGAACAATTAACTGGGACCGAAATCTTTAAAAGATCAAGGGCCCATCTTGACTTGTAACTAATATGGATAGTCTGTGGTGCAGATAATTTCAACGACTGAAAATTGCCTTCTTAATGTTAACAACAACAATAATTATGTTAATTCTTTTGATTATGGGCAAGACGTAAAGCTTTAGTGATGTCTGTTTTCGCTTCTATTTTTCGTTCATGTAGTACCCATCATCTATTTTTGTTTGATTATGTTTTAGTTATTTTAAACACTTCATATTTTGATAAGCCTACACAAAAAAGAGTGTAAGATTGAATATAAATAATCAGTTCATGAACCTGATTTCTTGCCATTTACTTCAGGTTCTAGCACAGCCGTCAGGTGTCCTTTTCGCAGAGAACGAAGCTCTTGTCTCCCCTGGTGTAGTGTGTGAACCTTCGGGAACCACGTTTGCGAGTCCATTAAAGTTGGTCATCCCTCACTGTGCAGTGTTAAAAGACCCCTCCAAGGCCAAAGTCATCCTATACTTCACTCATGGTGATACACAAGGTGAGTGTATCTATAAAGTGTGAAAGCAATAAACCCATTGTGTGGAACCGATGATAATTAAGTGTGAAGAGGTGTGGAAACTTTGTAAACAAAATATAAACATATGTAGCATAGAGGGAGATTTGTAATACTGTGGATAACAGGGAGGAACAGAGGGGGTTGAAAAATGGGAACAATCCCTGGAGACACAACGTTTGGAAACAGTTGCAAAACACTTTGGAGACACTAAGAAATCATTGTGAAGAGGGTGAAAACAAAGTTTGTAAAATATAAGAAAACAATGCAGAGACACTTAAAACGTTTTGCAAACGTAATGGGGATGTACTGCAGCATGATCCCTTTTATCATCATTATATATATTTAATAATAATCTAATAAAGATGAGTGTTTTTTATTCCATGTCCCTCTTCTTTAATGCCTCCTTTTCTCCCTCTCTCTTTGTCCTCTTATATCTTCCGCACTATTGCAGTCACCAAGAAAGAACTGTCATCAACTGGAGTACCTAGATGCGTAGTAAGAAAAGATGAGCTTGAAGTGTACATTGACCATTTCTCAATTTGTGAAATGTTCATGGTCATTTCCGACTACCTTATTGGGAAACGTGTCGCTTCAACGCCCTACCTTCCAAAATCAATGAATCGCCTCCAGCCGCAATACTGCCATCTACGTCTGTACAATGATAATCCGGGTCTTGAAGATGTGAGTAATTTGCCAACATTTATGAAAATATGACAAAGATGAATTCAGGATAAATCAACAATATCAAAAGCTGTTTTAAAAAAATGGGTGAAATTGTGGAAGGGGCTTCTTTTTCATTCATGTTGATTTGTCCACTTTATGTTGGCTTCTTTTCCCTCCCCCTTTCTCGCTCATGATCTATCATTGTTATCATCACTATTAGTAGAAGTAGTAGTAGTTTTTATAATTATTATTATTGTAATTATCATCAGTATCATTATTATTAGTATCATCATCAGTATTATTATTATTAGTATTATTATTATTATCAATATCATCATCATCATCATTATGTTCTTATATGTTTGTATTGGTAGGGAAAATGAATAAAGCCCCTTGCCCCTATACGCACTTGTTTTCCAATACCTATATTACTGCCATGGAACCAGGCGCGTACGCAGTTTTTTGTTATGCGTGTATTTTGGAGCAAGCCCCCCCCCCCCCCCACCTTTTTTGATTTTTGTTATATTTTTTTTTAAATAAAAAAAAAAAATAAAAAAAAAAAAATGTATGCCAATAGCTGACCTAAAAGAGATGACCCCCCCCCCCCCCAACAGAGCAAAATGTCAAATTTCGAGACACCAACAAAAAGTGTCCTCTTACGAAATATCTTTTTACAGAAATGTACCAAACGCATTTTTTGCTATGTCTCTTTTTTCATTTCTTGCACATGTATATAAATATATTAGAGCTTACGTACCAACGTATTCAATAAAGGCCCTTATTTAATCAGTCCACTTCTCATTCTTCAATGACATACCTGAAAAAAAGTATCAAATTAACTAGATATATGAATAATTTAAATGTATCTTCTTCAAATTAGAGGGAAACTAATTTTTTAAAGGAAATGCAATATCACACATTCAACGGTTTTCCTTTCGTTCTTTGTTCAACTTTATATTCCTTTGCTGTACAAAATTGGTATAATTAGCTGATCGAAAAAGAAGAAAACAAACTCAATTATCTAAAGATGGCTTCGACACAGAAAATGTTCGTGCTCTGGGAGAAAGGCGAACTGAAGATCAGATGCGAGGTCGACAGCGGTCATGTCACCGAGAACGAAAAGGTACGGAAACAATTTACACACTGGTGAATTTCAGAAGGTATGTTTTAAAATGCAGAGAAATCGTGTTATATCATCAAGGAGGTTGGGGGGGGGTTGAGAAGAAAGAATAAATGACCCATTATCACTTCAAGATTCAATCCTTTTTCCTTGGTATTCTTTTATGTTTTCACTTCATGTTCTTCACTCATTTCCCCCGATATTAATGTCATACCAATGCAATACGCATATTTCATTTCATACCAACAAATCTTTGTCTACGTCGTTGCCAAAACAAGGCAACTAGGTAATTAACTTAACAATGTACTTAATTACCCAGTGGTCCGATACCTATTTATTATGTTTTAGGTACAATGCGATCCCTAAAGGATTAAAGGTAATACATTTAGCATAATGTCATAAACTTTGTTTAATTTGGAAAATCACATTTACAAAAGTAATCCAAACGTGATTTCTACATGCAATGCAATGGGCTATTCAAATCACTCTTTGGTTGCCTAGTGATTTCTTGAAAGTCGTTCCCATGTTTGTTTCCTTTATTTTGTGTGTGTGTTTCCATCTCAAAATAAAGACCGTATCGCTAGATGACATCTATAGATTGGATCGAAAGGTTGTCAGTTTTGTTGTGAAAGCGACCGGGGATGCCGATGTACATTTCAAGTTCAACTTTCATCCTCATTGTGACGAGGGACATGCCTTCAAAGCGGAATTCTTAGGTTTGTGGCTGAGACTTCTTGCATAAACATTATCATTAATGGTATTTTCCATGGAAACATAGATTTGATTAGCTGTTGGGTGATGTTGCAATGGAAGTTAATATTGATAGCAACGATACCACCAATGGAAAGATTTATGCAATGGGGCCCCTTTTTGTGTGTGCATGTGTGCGTATGTGAGTAGGATTTTGTGTTTTCTTTCTTTCTTTTAAAATGTTTCCCTTTTCTTTTGTTATAATCTAAATAGTTTTACTGATATTGACAATTCTTGAATAAACTGTTATTATCTATAGGCAGATTTTGTTCTCACGGTCCCCCTCACCGCTTACACATACACACACTCTCTCTCCCTCTCTCGTTTAATTTATCATTTTAGTTAAGTACGCTGTAGTGAAATCCCCGTTTATTTGTTGTGTCTTTACTTCATAATTGTCTACTTTGTTTATATCTTGTCGCTCTTTTAACCTATTTAATGATAAACGAAGAATTAAGACAATCACTTTTGCTTTTCCAGTATTTGAATAAGAATTGTATAGCATTGCAAACATTTAAATATCCTGAGTAGCGACCTGTATTGTATATGATTTTTGTGGAAAAGAAAGTAATTGTTCTTAATAAATATGTTTCATTTATAATGGTTAAAATCATTTCTCGAAGTTTGCGACGATATAAATTTCCAAAGCACATTAAGTCTCTTTTTATAAAGCCTACTCTATTGTTTTTATGTATTTATTGATTATTTGTTTCTATCTATCTATCTATTCATTTATTTGTCTTGATGCAGATGTTGGTGAAGCTCCTATCGTGTAAGTACTTGTGGAGACACTAAACATTAGCATTCCGTGATAACTTTAAAATGTACATAATCACGTTTACTAAATAAATAAAAACATCTCCCAAATGTTGCACATCTGCCAATGAACGTGAACAAAAGGAGAATGTTATGTTTTTACATGACTTCACTAATTATTCATAAGGTAAGCTCTCGTTAAAGGAATCTTTCGGCAGCATCTTTGGTTGTCGCTTTCCCACCGTGGACGATCAGAGAGAGAGAGAGAACTGATACTCTATATACGAAGTACACAACTTTTGAACCTTTTTCGCTGTCAGTCCAATATCTCACCTTTGTATAATACACTGATATATTTACCATTTAATGTGCGGTACCCGAATACGTCACACAGATTATAGTGTCAGGTGTGTCACGTATGACAGACATGAGCGCAATACATAAACCCACTATTATCATTATTATTAAGTTCAATTGACCCTTGAGAATGATATTACCCTTGTCCATTTCCAATCAAATAAGTTATATTTTCACATGCCATGTTGTTATACCATACATTTATCCTATACTTCGTGCAACAACGAATGAGTTACCTAGCAATATTGAGCGTTGTTCAGGCGACGCAGAATCACGAGTCACAGTTAAAAAAAAACCAGCTTTAGCTCAAGGTGATGTTGTTTTGGTTTTGTAAGTAATTTTGATTTGTTATCGATCCATGGTTGGTTTAGTAAAGTTTTCCGATCAATTAAACACTTCCAATATATAACGGTTAAATGAAAGTAGGGATACTACTCCGCAGAGAGCAACCAACTTAATACATTTCCTTTTTGTCCAGACAACTGCCTTCCACCACAACTTCAATGGAACCAGGAGGGGCCGCAGCGTCGTCTACAGAGCCACCGGAGTCTTCGGAGAGGAAAGAAGAGTAAGTCATAATACAAAGATTTGCAAGGTGAAAATCCAAAACTTGTTTAAGGGCAGAAAGTTGTGAAAATAAACATAATTGTTAAAATATTCCATAAGCATTGTAAACAAAAATAGTATTAGTTTTAAAAATATATTTTTTTATGGCAACAACAGTGATTTGCTCACCCGATTTCGTGTGTAAAAAATAAATGTTTGATTTTGTTCACTCGTAGAGAGAATACCACGAAGTCTTTTGATCTGAAGCTTTGCACAAACGTTCATATACTCATGTTGCTGCTACATATAATGTATAATAGCAAATCAGTCAGAGTAGGCCTAGTCCTAACGGTATTACCAAATCATATTCAGTGACCCATTTAATGCATGTGGGTCAAGAGAGGTAAGTAAATGTGCCCTAAACTCTTTGTCCAAAGATGTTGAAACCAGGCACCTCTGGGATGAGAGTGAAGAACCTGCATAAAGATAACACAGTATTCACACTAATAACCCATATTTCCTAGCCGACAACGAGATCAGAAGGAGAACTTTATTTAATTGCATTTCGTTCCAGAGTGTGGAACATAACCGAGGTATCAAAAGACCGGCATAAAGACAGGTCTCGAGATATCCCAACATAATACTTGGACTAATAAGACTCTTTAAAGCCCCACTGTCATACTTGTAGCTACTTGCTCCCTCTATATAGAACACTTCCCCAATCGGTGCCTGTTGGTCCCCCATGATCCTCTATTTATTATGTTATTTGAGAGCTGAGTTGATGAGATAGCCCCCTGTCAGTGACCTCGCTGTGTGGTCTAATCCCTCCTAACCACACTAGTGTTGATAAGCTTTAAAGTAACAGACATGTGGAAAAAGTATGACCTCGTATTTAGTATGCAGATGGATATGGTCTCTTTGCTAAAGCTTGGTGTAATTAGACATTTCAATGAACAATCGAAATGATTGGTAATGGCGATTATAAATAAGAAGTAATGTTTAACTTCAGTTTGCAGAAACAGCTTTCAACTGTTTTGGGGTGTTTCTAATATACACAAAATGCAAAATATGGTGACCCTTTTTGTTTTTGCGATGTAAATATAGTTTCACCCTTGTGAAAGAATATCTAAATTTAGATATTTAGTCTTTTTTTCTAAGCGGGTAGATGAAATGAAAATGGAAGGCGAATTGTGATTTACTATCACATAGAATCCACCATGCTCACGTACTCTTAAGATCCCCCCTCATATTTTTTTCCCGCAAGGCTACCAGCTAACCCAACACGGTTGGACGACATACTTCTGTACGATATCGCCGAAGAAATCGAGACTGATGAACACCTTGAAAGGTTAATGCACACTCTGGAAGTCACACAGGGTTCACAGTCACGGTATCACGAGATCAACAGGTTGGAAGGTCGCCTTACGGCAAGAGGAACCCGTCAGATGCTGATGGATTGGAGGGCCAGAACAGCAGTCGTAGAGCAACGGGACAGGCTGAAGGACGCCCTCACCAGGGCCGGGCTGTTGGACCTGAGGGACAGATTCTTCCCAGGCTAGAAAGAAAAGAGCAACAAAGAAGAATGTGATGGGAAAAACAGTTTTGTTATATCACATTACTTAAGTTCGTCACACCATCTAAGGAACACGGTAATTAAATGTTCTGAAATAACTGGTTTTCAGCGTCGTACTGTCAATACTCGAAATTCGAAATCCAGCAATCCTAAAGATAATGGTATGTTCACTCTTCGTCCAATTCTCGATTATGTTTGGTTTTTTGTCGAAAGAACCACATTAAATCATTATAAGCTGTGCACAGACACTATACTAGATTATTTTCTTTAAAAGGTGCAAAGTCTCCTTCAAATCATGAGCGACTATACATATACAACAGAATGGTTTATTTGTCCATCTGTTTTGTAGTGAAATATTCTTTACTTACAGCACCTTCCCAAGCCAAATTGACTGATATTACATGTTTTTGTTTTAATCACGAAATCGTTTTAGATACTCTTGTCTACTTAGGAAATACAAAATGATAATAAGCTGGTATCAGTAAAAGTATTTGCCATAATTATATTTAGGGCGCTTGTATAACTAAACATTTTTCGTAAAGTAAACTAAAAATGACTGATTTGTTGTTCAGATAAAACGAAAGATAAAAGTCGCAAGATTCATCACACAGCTGGCAATTTGTGTTTGATGGATCGAAACTTTAAAAATGCGTAACTTTCAACAACAAAAAAAATATCGGATTTTGCTCAAACTTTAAATTGAATATTCCCCGCTCTCATTTGTCTTTCTATATATAATATCAGGGTGTACCTTCCCTTTAAACACATTTCCTCATATTTTGAAAACTTTTCTGTTCATTAGCTGCCTACTTTATTCATACTTTTGTCAGATAAGCCATTTGAAAATGTCTTACACTTTCATCTTCCCGATATGCCTACTACAGTACAATAATATGTGGAGCATTCTTATTATTTTGTATTCCTACCACATTCTTAACATTTTTCTGGTAAATTTCTGTTTGTAAAAACATATAAATATTTTGTATAATTTCGGTGGAGGAAGTAGATTTTAGTAGTAACAGCAACCAATGAGGAGAGGCCTTAATAAATCAATATTTCTTTGGGGCAATCCCCATGCATTGGTTGTTGTTTTCGTTTATATTTGTATCGTTATTATGATCATCATTTGTGTATTCTTTCATTGGCTATGTATGTTATTGTTTTGTTGTTGATGTGTACCTGGAAATTAAATAAATAGATAAATGCCATGTATAATCTGGAGGTTGTTAGGCTTTCAGGACCCCAAAGAAGAAGAAGAAGAAGAGATAAAAGAGTAAGGTTAATACTTGTATTGATTATACTACATTATAAAATTATCACGTTTGTTATAATATGTTTATATATTAATGTAACTTACAGTATGACATGAAACTATTGTTCTTTGCTTTTTTCTATTTTACCTTTCGTTTACATATTCTTTGTTATTCATTCATTGTATTTAGAAAATTGAACAAATAGAAAGAAATACAAATGGGATTAAACATGGAATGCCAACAAATCTGTTTAATTCTTATAAATAAAGGATAGCGTTATGTAACTTGTACGTGTATGCTAAGCCGTTCCTTAAATAAAATTGTCTATGTTTTTTACGTATTGAAACTGTGTTATCTTGTACGTTAGTTTTCTTTTTATTTCTAAAAAAATGCATGAGTCGAGAACATTTGAGTTAATGTAAGGCTAATTGTATGTAGCTGTTAAGCATTTCCTGAATTAAATTGTAAATGTGTTTTTACGTATTCAAACTGTGTTAACTTGTCCTTTATTTTTCTTATAATTTCTTGAAAGTGTGCATGAGTTGAGAAAAAATGATTTAGTGTAATGTAAATTGCATTTTCTAAATAACATTTTACATTGTTTACGTATTTAAACTGTGTTAACATGTACATTGAATTTCTTTTTATTTCTAACAAAACGAATGAGTCGAGAACGTTTGATTTTAAACTGTTCTTCAATTGACAGAGACAAACTATTAAGAAAAACAAATCGAAAATACGGATAAGATAAGGCCTACATTCAACAAATATATCTTCTATAAGCCATTTTCGAAACCAAATTAAATGCATTTTTGTTAAGTACCTTAAAACGAATTATTCCATTCACCTTTCACGAAGAAAAAAAATCAGAATGCAAATTACAAAAATTACATGTTTTGATATTTCAATTAGGCGAGAGTGTATATTTTGCGCAGCGCCCTCATTTGTACATACACATATGCACAATTCTCCGATCCAAAACAGCGATGTGTAGCCTGTTATTGCAAAAAAGAAAACAAATATAGATAAAGATCTAATTTTAATATTATGTTAATCATAAGCATCTAAATTCTATATTTCATATCAAACATTCTGAAGTACTTGTTAAATGAACAAATTCCCAAATACTTGAACCCTTATTTTTTGCAATTTTAAAGTGTGACAATGACGTTGTTCTTGCTAAAATTTCAATAACTTTTTAAACACTCATTCTTTGAAATTTAAGGAATTATATCAGACTAAGCGTTGGGGAAATCGAAAAGAGACTCTCTGTCAGATTTACACACTTTGTTGGTTGTGCAGACTGAGGGATCCCCCACCCAGCTACTCAGAGCCATCTATATCATTATACAGTGTTTTGGCCTATTTGTTTTCAGTAGGACACGACATGTAGAGTTCTCGTGGTTGAGTGGATACGTCGTCGGACTGTGGATCACATGGTTCGCGGGTCGAGTCCGGCGCGGCACTAATGTCGTTTGGCGAGATGCTCATCAATATTTGCCACTCCCAACCCATGTGATAAATGAGTACCGATTGCACAGATTGCCTGAAATGCTGTGAGCACCAAAAACGGTAGCATTGCAGAGCCAGGGTAATATTGGAGCACCTTGAGCACCTTGTGTGGTGGACATATGAGCTATTAAAACTATCCAATATAATTATTACATACGATTTTAAAACAATGTAGCCTAAAATATTTCCATACATGGACATAAATACATGGACAACCATCATCGGGTCATTGACTGTCCTCGGCATACTCGACATTCACAACAAACGACCCCCATCTTTGACCTGGTTTCCCCCTTTGCCTACACACATCTCTGATCAGACACCATTCATAATGTGCATTGCAACACCCATTCACAACACACGATGGCCATAAGTTTATGTGATGGTTGGCACACTTCATAAACTTTCTTTTGAAACTACTTTTTTAGAGCCACCCCTAAATATTTGCATACACTACAACATGTACATTCAGTGAAAATAGTGTTTTTATATCAGAACAACATTTTACGATCAAAATTGCTTCCCTTGGTCAATTTTGCCAATTTTCTCGGAGAAAGAACGCATTGTAGTCTTCGAAATGAATTAGATATATGCAGTAGTGTTGTTAAAGGCCACATATGGTGCTATAGCAATATTGGAGCCAACACGGAAAGACAGTGATGGGTTCAAGCTTGGTGGTCTCCAATTCCCTACGGTCTCCAATTCCCTTTATCAAACCTATGTCTCATTTGCAGGCCCCCAAAATGAAAAGGTTAAATTCCAACGGCATTTGAAAGATAATACTAATTTAGAACTTCCTTAAAAAAGGGGGCTTGAAAATGTCTTTAAGTGGGAAAATAACGACTATTAGTTGTCGAATCGACTTAAGGGCTATAGAGCCAATAAGTAATAGTCTGATTTACAGATCATTGCACCGAATGGTCGTACATTGTATGCTGCGCAAATATTCAATCAGTTTATTTTTGGCCATTAAAAGAAATGGTTATTGATGTAGACAAATGCTCATGTATCCTTAACAGCTCATTTTATGTATGTAAGTACCAAAGAAGAAAAGAGCCAGTCAGTCACGCAATAGTGTCTGACAATGACGTCTAGCAAGTAAACGGGTTTGAGTTTGATTAAACAGGGGCTTTCCCTACGAAACCCATTGCAATACAGTTGTGTATTTATCGCTTGGCAGTTAGTCAGACAAAAGGGCTCCCCGCCGATCACAAACAATGGTCAAGGTCAGATAACAAAAGATAACCATACCAAACATAAAACCTGAACTGAATTCCCCTATCACGACGCAATAGATGTAAAGGAAACGTGCCCCGGTGGACAAAAATAATATTTGTGCTTGATCTTTGTTTGTACGGTTTACACCCTGAGTGATATTAGTAAAAACAAACTGTCTCGAAGTAATTTTTGGACAGGATGAACCTTTCTGTTATGATGAATAGAAAACATGAAGAGTAGAACAACGTCATATCAAACCTTGAAACGTATTATACAAACACAAGCGGGAAATCATATTTTGTCGCCATGCAATTGAGAACTAATTTATTCGTGGTGCAATCACTTTAATATTGAGCATCTACTATGATGATATTGATACATTGTTCAATAGAAGCCAAATATTGAGTGTCTTAAGCAATCTTTGACATATGCAAGTGGTAAAGTATGGAACTATTTATCATCCAATATTCAATCCTTCAACACATCAAAAGGTACATATAAGAACATAAACCTCTCATAATAGTTAAGCATACCAATTGAATTCCCAAATTATTCCATGGGTGTCTTTAAATACTTTTAGTTGTCTCCGTAAGTATACATCTTATTTCGTTCGCCATCCATACATCTCTTTGCCTTTCTTTCACTTGTCTACATCTTTTTTCTATCTCTTGATATGGTACTGGTTTAATTTTATCGATCCTCATCTAAATTAGCATCTAGAATATATTCGAAGTATCTTTGTATTAAGATGTTCAAATAAATAAATAATAATCTTCTACATGGGAAATCTCAAGGAGACACCCCTCCCCCCTTAATAGTTAGACGTAAATCCCCTTACCTGAAAATGAGGTTCAGACTATCCCTAAAACCTACACACGCCAAGCGCGCGCACGCACACATAATTTCACACCCAGAAGACGACTACAGCTCTGTGAAGGTTAGATCTCATGAACATAGCTCTTTAAATGTTTTATCATTATTAAGTAAAATGACTACATATGCCTAAACATGAGAGGAGAGGGGTAAACGATTTTTAGTAGTTCCTGAAATAGTCAATAGTTCATTGAAAGGTCAAGGTGATTCAATGCATGAAATAGAAACCGTTTCCGTCCATATATATCATTATAACCACTTATTACATCCGTAACAACCAACACGATTGCATGTGGAAAGAGAGCGGTTCACATTCATGTAGTACCAGGTTTGATTAAGTTCCTCAGATTAATTTATGTAACACCAAGTCGAAAAACTAAGCTTCATTATATTTTTATTCACTGTTTGAGCCTGGAAAACGGCAATAACGTTGAACAAATAAGTCCTACTCGGCTTTACTGCGTCATGGTGTAGACATATGACGGAGATTGAACAATGTTCTGCCGGTCACAATAGCCTGTTCTGGAGTCCCTTTGTCCATTTAGCACATGACTGATTCACAAATCAGGGGGATGTTTCACAAAGATCCTAAGTTGAACTTATCTCTAAGTTGGACTTAACAATTATGGAAAACCGTTAGCATCATTGAAAATATTTTGTAAAAGTTATTTCAAAATGCATAAAAATGTTGATTCAAATCATTCTTATTTTCTATTATCAAGGAGATTTCATGTTCTTGATGTGGAATTTATAAAAAGTCTAAAATACTGAATTTTTTGCTGTTGGAAATATTTAATTTTAAGGCTACAAATGGCTCTTCATATTTTCAAAGTCAAACTTAGAGTTAAGTTTGACTTAGGATCTTTGTGTAACACCCCCCTGAACTATAATTTATTTCACTTCGCGTGGTACACACCATGGTGTGGGAATATGACCGTGATTGTGTTTGTTTTTTCCTGATAATCACGATAGCATATTTAAGTGTCCTTTTGTCCGTGAAGCACATGACTGATTCACAAAGAGACACCTGTTTACGGTTCTACCACGAATGTGTTATAAAAAATATGATTTATTTCACTTCGCGCGGTACACCTCATCATGCCTCAGTAGCTCCCGTACATGTACGTACCACCACCCTCTGTTTAGGGGTGTTAACCCACAAGGAGGAAGTACATTGTCTTTAATCTGATACACGGCAACATCGTCTTCATTTTCAATACTCAGTCACAATAATTGGGAACTGGAATCATATCACAGGCCATTCCAAGTAGCTCTGTCGTATCAGGATATATAACCCAAATGGATATCACTCAAAGTGCAATCTTTCGTGCTATGTGTACATAGGGAGGAATTCATATATTCAATATTGGACTTCACTATTGGGCACTGCATTTCGCTCTGTGTGTTCTTGTGATGTTGACAATGTCTGGGGATACAGTACTTGGATGGTTTAGGGTGTTCCTGCCTCTTACTCTGATATGGATTCTTTCGTCTTCAACCGGTTTGTATCAAACTTACTGGATGTTTCTTCTATTCTATTCCAAGAGTATTGGTTCGCCTATGAAATTCAAAAGTGTCGACCTTTAAAAAAAAAAATATATATTACCAGCCAGTCTGTTTTTCGTGGACAGGACATTTGGAATGTTAGGAAATTTAAAAAAAGTAACTGACAACTGCTTTATTATTGTAGTTCACGTTTATTGAGGCTATCACTATGTAAAACTCGATAGGCTGAACCTACATCGACATTAAAGAAAACATACGACCATATACTTATAATTGCCTAACACAGTGGGTATAATGATGATTTGGTCCTATTAATCAAGCCAATGTAGCCATATCATTGTTAATACTGCTCTTCCTGCAGGCTCGATAATTAATAATACCTCGGCATAGCCAGGTACCAATTAATTACACCTGGGGGCATGGAGAGGGAGAGATGTGGGCAAGACACCTTGTCTAAGGATGCAAAGCATCGAGCGAGGATCGAACCCGAGTCCTGTCGTATGAGAGAATTTACCAATATAGGGGTTTATGGTGGACCCCTACCGTGAAGATTACCGTGTTGATGCTTTGTATCTTGTTATCTTACAGTTGAATGTCAGGAGTGTTCTACATCAGGGTTGAATGTGTTTGGTGGCTATCAGTATCTCTTCTACCATTCTGGCGGCAAGACATTCGCTTCCACACGTTCACTCTGTCAAAGCCTAGGGGGCGACATGCCAATCATTACATCACCTGAACAAAATGTACGTACACACTTTTACCGTCTATTACATTATATAATTATGTGTAACCCGAATGTCACAATTTCCCAGGTCCATAAATAAAGAAATTACACTTGAGGTTACGTTTTAACAAAATAACCTGGCAATGCCTTTATTAGCTCGTTGTCAATAACAACTGCAAATCAAGTAAACATTGAAATAAACAAAACTTCCACAACTTACAACTATAAAATTATAAGGTGTTATAACTTATAACTAAACCGACTATTATCTAAATATTAAAGTAACCAAATTATTAAATGTTCATGAACTCGCTCGCGATATGCGGTTGATCAATATATCCGGCGTCTCTGTGTCGTTGAAGAGGACGTCGCAGCACGCAGATCACAGGAACAAGTTGAACGATAGCTTGAAGCTTGATGAATTTCATCAATTAAAAGACTCTTGTAAAAGTCCTAGTAAAAGACTGATCTAGTAAAAGATCCACCTAGTAAAAGAGCATAATGAACAGAACTCTTCTAATAAAACATTCCTTAACAAAGGGAAAGATAAATATATATAACAAGCTCGTCCCTCAATAGATTAAATAAAGGAAACAATGAGAGTTTGCCTCTTGATTTATCTAATTAACTTTGGAAGAATCAATGCGATTCTGTCAACTAATTTACTCAGTTATAACTCGATACAATCCTTTTCAAAGTAGTACTTATCCCACGTTAGTAAATATATATATAATATGTATACATCACAATAATTGCATGAAAGAAAGATGGCATAGTACACCAACTGTTCAGTAGAGTTCTCATTCATATCATTATGAGCTATAATGAATGCGATAGGGATGTCACAGATAGATAGCTCGATCTATCTGATTTACCTGACCATATTATTCACTTAATTTAGAATTTGCCAAAACAACATATGACTTTTACAATCAATGAAAAAGTCCAGAAATTGAATATGCAAAATAATGCTCCACGCTGCGCATAACCATAATGAACAGCAAATACACATTACCAGTACATCAGTAGATAAGGTTAGTAAATCTTATCTACAAACAAGTATCTCAAACCACCAAAACTCTCCATAAACCTTTACTTCACAGCCTGCATGCTTCTGTAATAGCAGCTGGCCTAAATATAGAATCAGGGTACTCCAAAATTTAGTAGGAGTTCAATGACCTCTAGCACGAGTTAGCCATCACCCTAAATAAAAGCTTTTAACCTTTCAGCATGGGCTATAGGGCTCGCATGCTATGCAGTATACTAACTGCAAAATAATCTTACATATAATATTTTCTTCTCATTTAACTGAATTGTTTGATCAGCAGAAAGAATCAATCTTATATAACATACAACTGCAATAAAAGTTATATAATGTATGCTACAGTCCCAAACTACATTCAGAGCCATACAAGCAAAATATAGATATCATCATGATATACACACACTTGATACAACAGAATAATGAAAGCATACATAGCAAAATATGGTGTTCTTACCTAGTAAAAGAGCCAACACTTGCTTGAATATAAAAATCAGGATCTGGGATGATAACCATGCAACTCATAAAGGTTGAAGTTGGATGAAATGCCCAATTAAATATAACACAGGAAACTCTCTTAAACTTAGAGAAACTTGAAGAATATAAAGTAGATATATACGTTTTGTATATGTTTCGAAGAAGAAAATCAGGTAGAGGCTACAGATAAATTTAGTAGCACATGCTCCAACATGGAGATTGAATATATACAGGGTAGTGTTCGAAGCAATGGCAGCTGGGCAGAGAAACTTGAAGAATATAAAGTAGATATATACGTTTTGTATATGTTTCGAAGAAGAAAATCAGGTAGAGGCTACAGATAAATTTAGTAGCACATGCTCCAACATGGAGATTGAATATATACAGGGTAGTGTTCGAAGCAATGGCAGCTGGGCAGAGAATGAGCTGGAAACTTAAAGTGTCAAAGTTTTATTAAACTGTCCAGACCCACATTACCCTTCCTTCCAACTAAACCTCTTATTGGTTACCTAACATCATGTGATAGGACCAAGCTTGCATCCTTAACTAAAACGACCCATCCTTTGTCTCAAACCCAATACTCCAAGCCAGCTCTCTACAGCATGGTCTTAAAGCTCGCCTTTTCTTAGAACAACTACTTTAAAACTATACTTCTCCTGAATACAGAGATTAACAGTAGCAACATCCTGAAGGGACACAATCTACCTGCAAACACCATTTAAGAAAAGAGGGTCCTATTAAAAGGAGTAGACAAAGGGGAAAGGGCACCGAATTCTGTGGGAGACAATATAACCCAAAACACTGTGTCCAGTTTTATTGATGGTCAAAGCCCTAGCAAATAAATTACCTACCAGCAAGAGTTCTTAAACTGGGAGAGGAAAATAATCTGGATGGGAACAAACCTATATTGCACTAAACTGCATAAGGAGCACAAAGCAGAGTTTGTTTCTTAGAATTGAAGTATGAGATGAAAAGAATGGATAGAAAGAGAAAGAGAGAGAGAGAGAGAGAGAGAGAAGAGAGATAGAGAGAGAGAAAGAGAGAGAGAGAGAGAGAGAAAAGAGAGACGGAGACAGAGAATGAATAACAAAAATATGATTGTAGTAACTGCCATTTTTATGGGGGTTACATATGTATCGGTTCTTATGGAGCAAAACGTGTTATTAAAGCCAATATACAGTTGCGTTTTGAAACGGGGCAAGTTCCTTTCACCCGTTGCATACTAGATATATGGAGCTTCAGGATTTCTGGCAACTTTTTTATTGATTAAGACCAAATAAGGCAGTGAAATATTGCCAAGACTGAAATAACAAAAATAATATTCCAATTGCCAAGTGCTCTATGAAGTTCAACTTTTCAAGAAAACCCTTGACTCCGATTGGTTCACCGTGGGCATTCTTTGATGAAAAAAGGTAGAATGTTTTATACCGTCTCACGATTTGCTATTAGTGGAATTAAACTGTAGCGCATGCACTTGTATAGATGGTATAAAGTGTTTGGGCAACGGAACTTCTAATCTCCGATTTAGATTTAGTAATGAGCATAGAAAGATTAGGAAATTAAGGTTAGTAACCCCGACACCATTTGTGTAGTCCCATATACATCTTTCTGTGTACAGTGCTTGTTACTTTACCGAGACTGGGCCAAATTTGTTACGATTTTGATGACTCAAGAACTTTGCAGAACACACGAAAACTTACATGCTACATGATCAACTTTTTCTGATCCATTCCACACCTTTTCTTTCACAATGCAATCGGATGACTAGAACTCACCTTTATTTTTAAATAAACCAGGAGAAAACCGGAAAGGGTTGAATTTGTAGTTCAGAAGACTCGGTGTGTATTAAAGCGTTTAAGAATATTCAAAATTGAATGGAATTTATTCAATTTCTCTGAGTTTAAATATAACTCTACTCTTTCGAAAGGTAGTAAGTACAAGCTTTATATTTAAATCTATATCATATATATGGCACAAAATGTTCTGGTAATACTGAACAAATTAATTGAAAGACGGAGGAAAGATTATTCCTCATAAAATGAAAATGGTAGACATGAACAGGTTCGTCAACGACATCTTCGAGTGAATTGCCGGCGAATCTTCCCGCCTCGCTCATTACCACAAAAAGTCTACCTCGCTCAGTACAACAAAAAGTCTTCGTTTGACCCTTAAGATACACATACTAATATGTGTCCACCCTAACACTCTTTGGTAGACAAAGAAAAGAAAACAGAGTCAAATAACCCTTTTCTTTATCATTTGAATATTAAATTTTACTCTCAACTGTTTGACTAAAACAAGTGCAAATTATAGCTTTCACGCAACTTTAGCGCTTTAACCAAAGTACTGACTTGCCATAATAGTAGTAACCTTTTGAGTACTAATGGTAATGGTACTAATGCCACTTTGATGTAAACATTCACATTAATAATGACATATTATAACAGGATTTCATAGCCGGGAAATTATTAACAAATACTAATGGAGGACACTATTACATCGGCTTAGAAGACATGGATGAGGATAGAACATACAAATGGATTGATGGAACGGCCACTGGGTATGTATCAACTTTCATCGTGATATAATACCACTCTTTTTTTCAATTGTTGTTTCCCTTAATGATTTCTTCATTACTTGATTATATATGTCAGTATACCTATAATTAAACCTACTGATAGGTGTACTAGCCATTTGAAAAGGAGGGATGAGAAGCACTCTTCCCCCCTGACGAATAAAAACAATTACCGACTCTGTATTTGTGTCAGAAAATCATTGTGAAACTCTAGATCTTTTTTCAAATCAATGTATGATAAAAACATAATATGGGTCATAAAACTTCATAGATCGTTTGACTATTGCTAATGAATCACATTTTGTATCAAATCTTTGTATTTTTCGGATTCTTCTGGGTCATGCAAATTCTCCAGAAAAAAATTGATAAATCGAATTATATCACGTCTTGCAAATTTAAATGGCTAATGTCAAATAATTGAACAATTATTGTTGAAAGCCGAATCTATGTAAAATACTGAAGGCGTGCCACGATACTAAATGACGTTTGTGTCCAATTGTTTCCAGTATCCCAACGAAACGAACACGAAATTAGGTTTTCTTCAAGAAAAATATATGTTATTATTAGTATTAATGTGTTATCAACTATTTCTCATTCTACCATAATCTACAGCTTAATAATTTCTCTAAACTCAATTTCGTGTAACGAATGAATGAAGAACTCCGAGTAACAAGCTAAAAACTATCATTTCGATGCCCTTACAATATTAGTCATAGGCACTTCATATTAATTTGCCAGAAGATTAAGTATAGTTTTATTCGAAAGACACTCGAGTCGTGATGTAGTAGAGCTGTATATCTTTAGTGTTTCTAAAATTATTTTGCGCATGAAACTATGTGTTACAGCTAATCCTATTTAATTTATATGACATAATCACTTTCAAGGTACACCAACTGGGATTCTCCTCTATACATCGAACTACCACCTTACTGTGCTGTGATGCGGTCTCGATTGAGCCTCACTGACTCACAACACGGACGTTGGAATCAAGTAGCGTGCACATCTAAAAGACGACATATCTGCCAAATACCTATCGGTAGGTATTTCAAGTCGTTTTGTATATTCACCATGTTTAGTCCAGTTCTGAAGGAGCATGTAAGATAACATTGTTAAAATATTCTAGATCAATATTGGCAGTCTATTCTTGATACAAAATGTTTACAATCGAATTTCGTGTACTGTTTTTGCCCAGCTATTATCTATACGGCGTGTGAATTTGAATTATCTTGTATTAGTAAAATGGGAAACGAAGAGAGAGAGAGAGAGAGAGAGGGAAATCCAATGTAACAATCATAACCGATAATGAAGAAAGTAAATAATGGAACCAATAATACGCAGTGGCAATCATTAATACGAATAAACAATAATGACGAACACATAATCACACAAGTGATATCAATTCATTATATCAGAAAACCCTTCTGAATCTAAATAAAGATTTTTAAAAAAAATCCTTTTTAAACACTATTTCGAGGAACGTCAGCTGTCATTCCTGCTCTAGACGGGCTATCATTTCTATAATCGTCACAAATGTATTACAAATGATAAGAGCGGAACCAACAAATAGATAGTGTACCTCATTACAGCGTAAAGTATTCTCATAATAATTGTCAATTTGATTGAGTGTGGTAAAAATGAAACAAAAACCAAATACTTTAATATAAGTATCGGCTTGCATGGTGATGTAGAAATACAGTAGGCATACGGTTGCACCATGTGAGAGAGGGTGGGGATTGGGGAGTCCTGAAAAGGACTCTCGGTAATCTTTCTTTCTTTAGTGTGTAGTCCTGAAAAGGACTGTATAGTCTTCAAAAAGACAGTTGGTTATCTTTCTTAGCTTATAGTTCTAAGGAGAACTATAGCGCCGGTTGGAGAGGATGGGTGGCTCATTACCACCCATCCTTTCCCATCCATACCCTATCAAACATGTGAATAACATTTGTATTAAATACAAGTTTAGTAGATGCAGTCCAATTTTAGCAAAAGGTTTTATTTAATGTTATCTAAATAGACGTTGAATGTAGATGGCAACAGCTCGGTGAATCTCAGTATCTCATCAAGTCCACACCTCATGCAACGCCAAGTGCTGCCCGGGAGACATGTCAAAGTTACGGCGGTGATTTGGCTATCATCAAGACAGCCGAAGTTAACGTAAGTCTGCATTCACACGGTCAAGATGATTGAGATAAGTAAGGAAACTAGAATATAATTAAATATTTTAATCCCACCCCCCCCCCTAGTCGTCGCAAACAACGCCGAACCAAATATTATGTGACCATATTCTCATGAAATCATGTATGAAGTCACTTTCATGTGGTCTTGGGGGTGTAGGGGTGTGGAGTGTATAGGCATCTGGACTTGTGTCCATTATTGTTTTTTTAATGGCATTTGAAATTTGTTTTCTTTTTTGAGCATTTAATTAAAATGGATAATGGCGCTATATAAATCTCATGTATTATTATTCTTTCGCAAACTGCCTATTGTATATCGAATAATCATACAAAACGCAGTCCTTTACTGAACTACACGGCAGAACTGAATGAAAGTACATTGCTTTGCAACAAAAACTAAACGAAACAAAACGAAATCGTTCATACTATTTTTAAAAGGCTGTCACCCCCAAGAATGTGAATATTATACATACATACATTTTATTCCAATGATATAATATTTCATTAATAATTTCTTGCGGACTTACAGAGTTCTTGTATGAAACCAACTTTGCTGAGGTACTTATAATTAAATTACAATTTGTACGCTATAAACGTTTGATTGCAATTCCAGAGGATGAAACACGTGAGAATAATTTAAATATTCAAATAGATCCAAATGTTATGTCGTTTATGCAAGATAATATGAAAAAATTATAATATTTAGAAAAAGACAAAGTGCAGTTGGCATGCACGGTCCATACCTCAATATTAGATAGCGAGGTAAAGATAGAGAGAGCCAAACAGAAACGAAAGAGAGGCAGAGACAGGGAGAGCCACCCTAAACAAACCATGGTAAAACAAATGAAAAGCTCTTAGCTAATAACGCTAAGGTTTTTCATTCTGACTTTAAGAACTGATGAATAAATCGTAAATTTATTTTGATTTGTTTTCTTCTCCATTTTTTACAGATATTTCTCAAAGGGCTACTTCCGCCATTTGATTCAAGTAATCCATGGCTTTGTTACTTTTTTGGGCTTCGGAGGGTTGGCTCGGAGGAATTCACCTGGCTGGATGATACTCCACTCCAGTATGTTCATCATATATTTGCTCAGTGAAGATCATTCAAGAGAACTGAATACATGTTGATGAACGCCTTTGCATGTTTATAATCTTTAGTTTCAATTCTCTTAAAAGCACTTTCCCTTTTTTTTAAAGCATAACATACCTTAGGAGCATACTTTGTAATATATATGTCTCATATATATATTACGAAGATGGAATGTAAACAGCTCGGCTCAACAATATAACATAATGATGTTACGACCAGATGTATGCTCTATTTCTTTGCATGCTACATACTCACAGTATTTATGTATCAGCTAAGGGGTACAGGGGTGGGAGGGAGACGAGGTAAATGTGAATAAAGTTCTAAATTCACTTTCAGTTTAATGGTGGATATCCGAAGCTCCATAATTATTCTCAATATTACACGAACAATAAAATAAGAGTAATACTAATTATAATAGCAATACTACTACTACTAATAATAACGATGATAATAATAATAATAACACTGTAGATAATAATGATGAGGATGGTGATGATAATAATTAAAACAATAATACTACTACTTCTGCTGATGGTGCTACTACTTCTACTACTTCTCCAACTATTATCAATCATCATGTATGTATAATAACGATCACAATGCGAACTTAATTTATATAACGTTTTTCCTCCAAGGTATAATGATTGGTATGCTGCCACGGAACCAAATAATGCTGACTCCTGGGGTTGTCTTAGTCTACGTGATGGTCCATCATGGCATGGCCAGTCTTCATACAGTTCATCGCCGTACATTTGTGAGCGTACACCAGGTATGAATATTGATGATCAAACATTGATTGTGTTTTGGCGATAGTTGCTCCAGGGTAAAGTGCAACAAACGTGGTAACTTAGGGCCGGGGTTAACGTTATGATAAAGGGCTGACGTTTGGAATTCGTTTAGTGTAAAAAAATCGATCGCAGAGCTATTCTCTTTGAAATATGTTTCGTACAAGCAGACTTTTTAAAATGCTTTTTTTGATATTTGTAATATTGCGCTTCTCCTTAACCAAAATCCGTTATCATTACAACATAATAATACAATAATGTTATCAAACCATCATGGGATGTGTGGCTGTTATATAACTTTGCATTAGTAACTTTCTCTCACTACAAAAAAATCCAGTTCAATCGTTCGATTCATGAAATAATGATAATTTTGTGTTTAACTATTTCGTATTCCTACACAGACGATTTAAACAGTTCAAATATAATTAATGACAACAAATGCAGTCGTTCTCTGTTTTCATACATATTTGTAAAATATAAGTAATTTCTGACCCCTTTGTAATAGTTCAACATTCTAAAAGTTTCGTCGACCGCTACTACGCACACAGTGGGTTCTGTAGAATCTGAGGAATGCCTACGCTCTTCGGAGAATAGTCGACTCAATTTCGTTAATATCACAGTCATTCTCATGACGATACACTCTCAAATAAAAGTATGTTCTATTACAGTATATGATGGAAGCATTGAAGCATCATTTGGAGGTCTAGATTATTTCATCTCTCCGTCATGGCTGGCTCGGTCTTACTCAGATGCACGGATCTACTGTCAGTATCATGGAGCTGATTTAGCACTCATCAAATCACACGATATCAACGTATGTTCAATGTACTTCTTTTCTTTCAGCTAATGATATCCAAAATGTTGTTATCATGAAACCTATGTACGTTTTGTCCGGTCATTTGGTTCAATATACTTTACAGTCGTGACCCGTTTTCCTTTAACATTCATGTTGTTCATTGATATTAAAGTTATGTTTCTGTATTTATTAATTATATATAATTTACGTTAAATTGTGATCAGTTTCGGTTGCACCAGGGTGGGTTCGGGGAGGATGGGATGCGGGCTCTCGAAATTTAGTTGGCTCTTTCCATACCCAGGCTGTCCAGTCCTATGCACCCATAACTGAGATACCATGCATGCATATATATTCGATCTTTATAAAAATAAAAAAAATTGTCATACAAAATGCCAATAACAATAATAAAATAAAAAAATAATCTCATTCCACAGCTAGGAATTTTAAATAGCTATTGGGCAAGTCTCTTGCTATGGCATATCGGGAAAATATTTTATTAAAGTTATATCACGATGGAATGACATATGTGAAGTAATGTGCTAACTGGTGCCTCGTGAATGGCCATTTAAAGTAAAAAAGCGTAATATTTAGTTGATAGCGGAGATAATTAAACATTCACTGTCATCCCCAATCCTTATGCTTGAAGCTTTCCAAAATATCTTAAAACAGATTTTGGGTTCACATCAGGCGATTGACTTGTGTCGATTTCATTTTTATTCGTTTACTGTATTTTTTTAATTTCATTTTCATTACAAAATCGACAGAAATGGCTTTACAGCCATGTAAATGAGAAAACAAAAATGAGCAACTAATTTGTATGGGGTGATTTTTCTGTTTTCCTCTTACCAGACATTTCTTCATGGCAGGATTTCGGGATTGAATAGCTTTGTATATTTTGGTTTGACTGACGAAGCTGTAGAAGGCTCATTTAAATGGATCGACGGAACACCTTTACAGTATGTTCAATAAATTTATAATACATACGTAATTGTTACTACTTTGAAATAACTGCCAAACTCTAACTTACTTATATCATTCTCTAATTATATGATTTGTAAAAATGTTCTTTTCGTTCTAGGAAGTTTGAAATAATAGATTAAACCAAAAATAAGAAGAAAAAAACCGACATTTTCAATTGTAACTCGAAAAAAATTGTATTTTATGTAATTTGTTGGTTTAAAAAGCAAAATATGCGTGATCATTTTTTTGATCACACTTTAATCGCTAACTTATGTTTTAATCATGAAATGATTGCAGTCGGTAAAAACGAAAACAAAATGAATTTTGCATGTCGTAATGCAAGGGACGATGTGTTTTAACTTGTAAATACATATTTTCATATTAAAAGAAATAATATTCCGCATACAAAATACAACTTTTCAATATGCAATCAAATAATATCGTTAAAACAGTAGTGCATACTACGGTTTTCGTATTTTCAATTTAGATTGAAAAGTGATGTCAGGAAGCTTACTTTTTGATTGAGATATATTCTTATGGATGGTTCGGCTCAAAATCCAGTTTCGGAACTAAACATTTTAAAGCAAATTTATAAGACGGTGCACTTATATAACATAGGTCATTGTAATTCAATCATCAGAATTCGGATTTCATATCTGACTAAACAATGCAGAACCCCCCCCCCCCCCCGCCCCTCCCCCCAAGAAAAAAAAAGATTTATAGATCCATTCTTTCGTATAACCATCTGTTAACTCCTGGATGCTTTTGGGGTTCCATTCTTCTTCATTCAATACACACAGGTATTCAGCATGGAGGGCTTCTGAACCCAACAACGAGGGTAATGCAGATTGTGCCACTCTATCTCCCTTTTCAGACATGGGATGGCTTGATAATCCTTGTAATCTCGACCGACCCTTCATATGTGAACGCTATCAGGGTAAGCCACTATAGACTTTACACGTATGGTCGTTTCTGTTTCATTGCCAAAATTATTTTTTTCTTTCTTTCTCTCTCTCTCTCTCCATTTATAATTGCTTTAACAAAAATATTTGTAGGTCTATTAAATGAACCTAGTAATGTCAAAGAGACCCGTTACTGCACTGTTGGCGAGTTGCAGAATCTTTTAATTTACATTTTTGATTTAATATTACCCCCCCATATGGAAACGTTTGCTTGTATTTGTCTCATAAAAGAAGTTGAACACAAACTGACTCCCAGACGGTGTTGAGTGCTCAGGGGTCACGGACCAGTGGCTTCACCAGGCAGGTAGTTCTATTATGTGAATGGGTAAATTAACTATTACAAAATGAGGGGACACATATTACATTTTACAATAGGGACACACATTGTTTTTATTGTGCAGAACATACTCTTTTATTGACTTACTTATTGCATGAAACTATAAAACCAAAATGCATTTTGTATTCTAACAATATGAGTACAAAAAATAACAGGTGAATGAAATGCTTCAACAACACACACCTGGGAAGGAAGCATCCATAAATTTGAATAATTTAGTTGATAAACGACTCCGCATGTGAACGTTTGTTGGAGCAGAAAGCAGTGGATTCTTAACAACACGAACCCATTTAACAGAATGTCGGAACGTAAATTAAATTTGGCGCGGTTGGAAAATGCATCTTTCTACCTTGCGACTTTAATGGTACGATCCAGTAAATTAAAACAGTAAAATGGCTCTTATTAAATAAAACCCCAAACTTCAGTGATATCAGACAAAATATGTTATATCTTACTAATAATTAAAAAAGATGTATAAACATTGTGAAAGTGTAGCATTTTACGATAAAAGACACCGATTTAGCGAAGATGACGTCATTTATGCGCTTGCATCAGGGAATTCAAGGTCAAAAGGTCAATTCAGACCCTAATAAGTTATTGGTCAAGTCTTTTTGTTTCCTTTATTCCGACAAAATTATACAATCAATCAAAACAAGTTTAATACCAGAAGAGAGCTAATGATTAGTATTTTCATTAACCGCTTGCCCCAAAGTCGCTTGACCACAGTGAAACGAGTGAGAGCTTACGAGAGCGGCCAAAGTGTGATTGAAACTCGCTATTTGCTCTTCTCCAACGCAAAAAGGGACGACATTGTGCTGGATAAATGTATTTTTTCCGACAAAAGTACAGAAAATTTGCATATGGTCTTTTTATATTGTACTTAATGAAATGTTACCCGAGTGACTCCCGGGCGCCCCAATGCTGGAAAGAAACGCACATTTTAGGAAACTTCACTTTTTCATGGAAAAATGCTTATGTGTTCTATGCACGCAAGTCAGATTGAGCAGATGATACAACGTTTCCATATGCCCCCCCTCTTACCTATGCTACAAAGAGAGGAATCGAATCCTTGCTGCACCACTAATGTCATCTGGAAAGTCATTAATTACGTTTGCCGCACTAGACCCAGGTGTAGTAAGTAGGTACCTGACAGAAATTATTCCTTAACTGCACTGAGCGTTAAGACCTTCGATTAGAAACGAAGCTAATAGTTTCCAATATCGTTTAGAATTGCATAGATACATTTTTATGATAATGTGACATGCGCTATCCAAAAACGGTATATCATCATAACATCATTGTAATGATTGTCTCGCCCATCGAAGGTGGAGTCGAGACTAAGAGAACGCATGCGCCACAAAGTGTACCTGCAAAATTATCTTGTGACAACTATGTTCGCAACAGTAAATCCTATTGTGATTATCGGATCGAGGTTTGACCACACACATAATGTGTGGACATTCTCCACTCTCTGAGGAGTAATCTAGCCAGGTGTCATGTTACAGACGCACACAGTGTAAACCCAACAGAGGAGACGTGTACATACCACAGGGTACCAAAGACACCTGAGTGGGTGGAGAGGAGTATGTTACATTAAAGTACAATGCCGAAAAGTGAATCCATGATATTTTCATATCTCGTCACGACTTTTTTAAGTTTGACCACGATGAATGTAACGACACGTAATGGTTTGAAATCTCTCTTTTCTACCTGTCTCATAACAAAATGAACATCTCATAATGGCTATTACCTTGTTTTTATCAATATATAGACGTTCCAGAATATAAGTGGAGTCGCCTTGAAGGAACCTTGTACTATATCTCTCAATCCTCGATGACGTCATACTCGTTTGCAAGAAAGTACTGCCAGGCTCAAGGAGGTGATCTTGCCCAGCCTAAAACAGAAGAAATCAATGTAAGGACGCATTGTGATATTGGAAAGTTTAATTCCAAGTATGGAACGTATAAATAAACATGATAAAAACTTCAACGGGCTTTAATCTAAGCATTCTGTGTACAAAAAATAGAAAATAAAAACAACAAAAGTAATGTTAGAGGAAAAGGGTGTAAAAGGTTATTGAGAAGCATGATATAGACGCGGTGAGCCAAGTATAAGGAAAACAAATTATATCTTATTTCAGCTAGCTCAACTTCCAAGAATGTCATAGACTATCGACATATCGATAAAGTTATTCCACTATCATGATCATGGGACATTAGAAATTATCATCAGTGATTTTCTCTTTCTGAAATACTCTCGTAACGCAATCACCAGATGCTTCTCATTGACCTGGCTGGAGGTAACTCGTATTGGTTTGGACTCGATGATATCAATCAAGAGGACGCGTTCCAATGGATTGATGGTACTTTACTCGATAATAATGGGTATGTGTTAAACTGTATTTTTTATACACAAACACACGCGCACACGCACGCGCACACACACGCACACACACACACACGAAAATATCTCACACACCCTACTCATGATGAACTGCGATCAAATCATGTTGCAGACAGAATGCAATAGGAAGAAACTGGCATGTGACTCTAATAACACGATTATCTGAGATACAAGTTGATTTTGCAATTGATTAATGGCAACCCCCCCCCCCCCCCCCACCAAAAAAAGAAAGAACAAAAGTTGAAATTAATTAATTTGTCTTACTTTCCATGCTTTTGTTTGTATGCATACCTCATGGAGCCTAAAATGCAAGCCCTGAACATGATTGGCAAGAAAGGCATAATTACTTATATCTATATTTGAATTAATACACATTTGAACTATATTAATACCCCTGACATAACGTTTTCAACCTTTTATGATTATTCCCTTTGAAGTAAAATATTTCTTTATTAAAACTGTGATAATACATTGCTGTGTTTGGAACATATTTTACCTTTTAAGATTTCCTGCTTGGTCGGATGGTGATGCAACCCTATTTGAGAATGAAAGATGTGTTCATCAGCAGGTTAACAATGGATGGAGAAAAGTACCATGTACATCCTACCTCAGGTTTGCATGTGAAAAACCTCCGAGTGAGTATTGGTACTATAGTTGTATTATCTTTATTGTGGGTTACCCTTCATGATACACTGTAAAAAAATAATAGTCGAAATAACTCAATAAAATTGAGGAAAAGAATTGCCTTATTTTTATTAAGTAAATATTACCTACGGCATCTTAAGTAGAATTTACTTATTTTGCTGAATAAATTTTTACTCAGTTAAATCGAGTTACATTAACGTAAATAATTTAAGTATTGTAATCATTTTAGATAATTAAAAAAAAGCTATGATAGCTATTGCACGATTTGGTACCCATCTAATCTAACAAGTAACATCCACTAATCATTCACTACTTCTATTTAAGATTAATCACTAATCACTAACACTACTTCTATTTAAGATTTAACCGTATATATATATATCTACCACCATCACAAACTATTACATACGCTTCAATTCGACACATATTGAAAGGCTCCAAGTTTTATATATACTTGATCGTAGCATCTTAAAAGGAAAATTGGTTGACAATTTCCTGAAATATCAAGTTTTGATTTGTTTTGAACTGGGTAACAATTTAAAATTGTCTTGTCTTTGCTTAGCCATGTTAAATGAATAAGTAAATGTTTTAAAGTCCTTAAATTTTCATTCACTCACAAAAAAGAATTGTTTTATTTAAAAAAGAGTTTAATTTGGTCTTAATGAATATTCATAAATTGTGTTAATATTTCTATTACGCACTGCATCGGTCCTTACTTTAAAAAGATAAGAATAATCAACATAAATTGTTTGAGTAATACGTATAATTTCTGATTTTGAGTTAAAATTACTAAATTAATACAAGCTGAAATTACTTAAAGTTCTTATGTATTTGATTTTACATTAAATATTCCACGTATGTTCTACTAAATTGCAAGGTTGAGTTAGCAAGACTTAAATTTAGTGCGTAAGTGGCAAAACTAATGTTTTCAAGTAAATTCTACATGGAAAAAATACGTACAAATTACCAATGAACAAATTATTTGTTACAGTGTAGTCCATGCTCAAATGATGCCCGTTTGACCTTATTACATTCAATTTTAAATGCCACAAACGAAACAATATATCGATTGGTAATATTCTAATATTGTGCAACCACTGTTTTCAATCCATAATTGGTTTCCACTTTAATCTATGCCTGTATAATATTTTCAATGACAAAAAAGGGAAATACTTTATCATTTGAAATATATCATTTGCCTATTAAACATTCCTAGTTATTTAGGCTTTATTTACAGTTGATGACTAGAGGGAAACGTGACTTCATGAAGTATCATATATGTCATTTAGACCGTGTTTCCCATATATTGTTATACGTTTCAGTTTTAGAAGAGGAGGCAACTTAAACAAATATATGTATGGACTTTTTTTGTATGCATTACAAAGTACAAAATTATCATAAGATACGAAATGTAAGGTTCGAGTGTGAGAAAAGGCATTGCCTTCGAAACGTTATGTATATTTCCCTTTACTTCTCCTCTAACGAAAATACTAGGCGGACACTTATTACTTGAAAACATAATATTCTTTTTCCATAGTCCCGCGACAAATCCTTCCTGTACGTTTACTGGCAGCTACTCCATCACCCTACGGCGGAGGACTGCCGGATACGCCATTTATCTGTCTACTCGGCTCAGAGAATGAACCGATTATCACATTGTCCACCAAAAGACTCGTCCGTCTGACTGAGTCTATAACTGCCGATAGTTACACAGCTCCAGGAGACAGCGATAGAGTATCATCTTTAGTATTAAGGCAGACTCTTCCAGATACTATGGAGGGCTTGGGTTTTTTCGAATGTTCTGCAGTGACAGCCAGTAGAATGACATCTGTTCCTCTTGGCATTCATCTTTCCTCCCGTACTTACACAAATTATATGGGATTACACACCCATTTAACAACTAAGTTATTCATATCTCTAGTAAATTAGTGTGTGTTTTTTCGTAACTGAAGAATGCAAGGTGGGCTGGTTAAATGAGGGCGTTTGTTTAACATGTTCATATGTCAGTTTTAATATGTCACATTTTTAAGACACACATTGGGACAAATCTATTTTCACATACTAATTTGGTAAGGTTATTAATAATTTAGTTGTTAATATTTGAAATTTAAAATTATAATATATCAGATAATTTCAACTTAATGTAGATATTTCTAAAAAGCAAATGTTATGATTTTGTTGAAACTCAATCCGATCCTCAATACCATCAATGCTAATAACTTTCTAAGAATGTTTAATTGATGAAAATGTAAAAATAACGGAGGATAAATGGAGCGAGAGAAAGAGAGAATGAAAGACGTGATGACGCAATTGTATTGAATCAGAAAAAAACAAGATTCGAATGTAAGGTGTTGTCGATGTTTCCTTCTTATTTTGTATAGGTCAATTGCAACCCAGGGATGGTCGGTTTACAAAGACAATACATATTGGAGATGATATCATACTCAGTGTGGTGAGCACGACAGGGATGGTAGGAGAAGACGGGATACGATGGCGGAAATTGACTGATGTAGACTGGGGTAATTCACTTATTGGAATGATTTCTGACAGTCTATCACACCCAATTCAATCTGCATCTGTCTCAGACGCCGGTGTGTATGTGACGTACATGAATGGAGCGCTGGATCAGCATCAATTCAGCATTATAAGACTCATCGTAAAGGGTTCGAATTTTGTCTTCCTTACACATCGAAAATATATCATTACATATTGGTCGCAAAGGAATAAATTCACTGGAACTTGTTACCCCTCAGCTCTGTAGCTATGGTCATTAAAATCAAAACAATCAACAAAAACCGACCGGAACTGACCAGATATATTTTGGTTAATACGTCAGTAAAGAATAACTAATATCGATGAATGTAAAGTTGTAATTTCCATGATCGAATGACAGTTTCAGCAGTATAATGTAATTACATACAACACTCAGCTTCATGGCCTAATGGTATGGTTTTAACTTTGTACAATTAAGTTTTGATGTTTAACCGTTAAACAATTAGGTTCTTACACTTTTTTCATCAAGTGACGATTTTTCAAAAATCATGTATCACGAACCAACTTCTTTGCAAACACCATCATTTTAGGTAACGATCGTGGCATATCGCGTCACTTTAGTTCATTAAGCTACCTGTTTTCGTATATCATTTGCCTAAATCCATTCCGAAGATTGTGTGTGTGTGTGTGTGTGTGTGTGCGTGTGTGTGTGTGTGTGGTGTGTGCGTGTGTGGGTGTATATGCGCGTGTGCGTGTGTGTGTGAGTGTGTGTGTGTGGAATGGAAGGGAAATGTTGTGATCGTAACCCGGCGCCGAGATTTCTCGCGCGAACACATGCATGACTCAAAATTGAATGGACATGCCGGGATTTTTGTTTATACTGTCGAACCTTCTTTAGTGACCACCTGTCTACAAAGGCCACATTAATATTTTCCCCTTGAAAACGCTTTCTCATTGAAACATGTACTAAAGTAAGCTGTCTACAAAGACCACATACGTGTGGGATGTACATTATATTTGTCCATGTTTCATTGTATTAACAGAGTGCCCTTATGGAAGATGGAATCCACCATTATGCGAGCGTTTGTGTGATAGTTGTTATAATGGAGGTGTATGCCACGAATTCTCAGGAACATGCATCTGTCCTCCTGGCCATGCTGGAAAAAACTGCCTCCGAGGTAAAACCAATAAATCCCTTAATAAGATACTACCATGTGAATCTTTTTAAAAATATATGTTCAATACATTCTCCGCCTTGAAATGAGTCTTTTCAATGATATACTAATCGTTTTATAATGGTAATTCCAAATAATAATAACTACAACACTAATTACAAGAATAAGAAGGAAAAGATAAAGAAGCAGAAGAAGAAGAAGGAGGAGGAGAAGGAGGAGACGAATGATAATAATGTATAAGAAATATAAGAAGAAGGAAAGTAAACGAAAATAAGAATCGAAATGAAAAAAGGAAGAAGAAGAAGACTAATGATTATGATGATGATCATAGTGATAGTACTACACATAATCATAATTAGTAAAATAAAAACAATAATTATGCCAATAACAACAATAACAATGATGAATTTAAAAAATACTGAAACTAGTAAAGATAATAAAACACTACTTATTTTAATACGCACATTTTCACTAGTTTTGTAACCATACGTAACTATTAGTTTGATGCAATGATTATTCGCCAATGATTAAAATGATTAAAATGACAAAAAACAGACTTTTTCCAAATCAAAACAATATTGCTGCATTGGATAAGTTTTTAATGATTTTAATATGTTTGAATATTACATGCTCGTCTCTTCTCAAATCGGAGAAAGGAACCTTTTAGAACACGTGATTCATATTTAAATTTATCACTCTTGTATATATACATTTCCATGCAGCGTGTGGGATTCATAAGTTTGGCTGGGACTGTGAATTTGAATGTGGACCCGGTGAGCCTCTGGACCAGTGTGCTGGAAGCCAGATCTGTCTACCTGATCCTTATGGATGCAACTGTTTAGCAGGATATACAGGAATCTACTGCAATGAAAGTAAGTGCCAAAACGACTGCTATTATGATTGACATTGGGACGAAACCAGCAAACTATATATAATAATTTTATTTTAACCTTAATGTTTTATTTGCACGGTGCAAATTTTAATTCTTACCCTGAATTTGTCTAACATATATATTCAAATAGAGGGTTTATATTGGTTTGTGCATTAATATTATCATGGTTTTAGAACAGGCACCTGTTTATTACTTGCAGGAAAATATGTTTAGGTCTAGTGCGAATAAAAATGTTCTGGGGAGCAAATTAATTAAATATTATCTCAACAGATCCACAAATCTCGTAATATCACTTTTCGTCCTAAAGCATGCACGGGTGGTATGTTTGGAGCTGATTGTCTCCAAGAATGTCATTGTACTGATGGGGCAGATTGTGATGACTTCACCGGACAATGTACTGGAGATTGCTCGCAAGGATGGTCTGGATCAGCATGTCAAGGTACAACCATTTAATTTACTTGAAAGTTACATATGAAGGTTCATAAAATTGCTGATTAAATTTTCTTGTTAAAAAAAAAGACCCAAGATAAGTCCTACACTTTTAAGTTGACTATTTCTACAAACGCAACTTCTTTCGATGTGATTTAAAAAGCCAACTTGTGCCGAATCAGTAGTCCTATATGCCACGATTTCATTCCATCGGGAAAACCGACAAATAATTTAAGGAATAAAAATGCGAGTTGCCTTCATTTTGTTTTTGTTTTTAACGTAATGACATAGTAAATAAGTGTACATATTAACGAAAGGTCATTCACTTAACATACCTGCCGATGACTGATGTTTTTTTCATTTTTTTAAAGAATATATATATTTCATCATTTCAGTACCTGCTGTTTGCCCAAACGGATACTTCGGGACTTATTGTACAAAGAAATGTAATTGCAGGAATGGCACAAAATGCCATAAGGATTTTGGATACTGTGACGAGGTTGAAGGGCTGTGCGACTTCGGATATGTCCCTGATTCTGATGAGTTTCCAGCCGACTGTATGACATGTAAGATTATTCTTAATGATATTTTAAATTGAAATAGAGCAAATGTTTACAAATGAACGCTCGGATAAAACCCCTACAAATTGAGCAGTTTAGCAATTTAGCAAACCCTTTTCCATGTATATTTTCTAACAATTTTTTGAAATAAATTAACCTGTCGTCATTAACATCACCATATAATCATCATTTCTTCATACCCATTGTTAATCTTGTGTATTATATTCCTAGTATGATTTGCTATTGAAAATACCTGTAAATGCTTTGTATGAGTATACTTGAACATTTGTTATCTTTTCATTCTCCAACAATAAAAATCAAATTGTTCACTAATATCATGCGATATCCATGTATTACTTTCAATTTAATCACTAGTTTTATGGAGGATATTATTTCTCTTAATAAGACAATTTATTTATCTTGTTTAGTTTCAGGATGTTTCAGCTCTTGTTCAAAGACATGCCATTGTTCTAGTGGTGTTGAGGATTGTGACTTTCTGACTGGTGATTGTTTGTCATCCACCTGTCATCCAAGATGGATGGGGGATCAATGCCAAACAGGTATTGAACTGGGATTGAAGGAAATATGTGTCTCCTTCCAAGTGTCTGCAATATTAGGGAACTTAAACACAATTCGATACGTTCAAGCAGCATACAATTCGATTCTTCCATAATAAAACTATTTTCATTATAAAAAGATACGTTCAGTAATAATGATGAGATGCTTATATTATTCAAGCAGTGACGCACAGAAGAATATATATTTTGATTTTGAAGTTTATAAATGTTCGCTATACAGTTGAGTATGGATATTGCCTTTAAGTTCATTTTTTGAAGGTGTTTAAAATTGTGTCATTCCCTTGTACTCTCTATCTCTTCTTCTCCGCCTGTCTGTTGAACTGGCATCCACGTTTTATTATGCTGTTGTAATCTTTCACCAAATTTAGATCGTTTTGAGGCGACCATGGAAAAGACCAATCCAGGAGTGGCAATCTTTTCCTGCTCCTTCACAGCGTCATCAGGGCAAAATTTTCCCTCTGATTATGTGAAGGCAGCTGCAGGAAGGTCTTTTACGGAACCCTGGATAACTCGTAATAGCTCTGATACATCAGGACCGACCCTCCATAATTCATTTATCCACGAATATATGGGGCGAGAAGAACCAATTTACTGCTTCGTCGGGGTGCCTGAGAATTCGACAGAGTTCGCTTTCGTAATGCTGCCTCCAAGAGATTTCTTTGGTAAGCAGTCCCCATTGCAGTTTATTGCTACATTTTCCATTTTGTAGTCTACAAGAATTTGAATAATCGATATATGAATTTTTTAACGAATACATGTAACGCACACCAAGCCTTTCAAGTATAATAATTAACACTTTTTGCTCAGCTCTGTATTTGTTTTAAAGTTCAGTTTTTGATATTGGTCTACTATCATGATTTATCCAGGATTGTAAATGTGTTTTCAGCTGCGTCATTTTCCAGGATGCACGTATGGTGTATTTCAAACATTCCACATATTGATTGCAAAAGATTATGTCCCATATTTATATCATGAAATAAATTGCAGGTAAAGTATATTGAAATACTAGTTACAAGCTATCGTAGTACAATTCATGGTTTCGTTACCTGCTTATTTTGTTCTATTATTTTTCTGGGCGGATAGGGGAGGAAGGAGCCAATGCGTTACAATAAATGAGTACTATATTTTTACCCACTTTTTCTGTGTTTATTTTTTACACTTTGCAGTTTTACCAAGTTATAATGGTGTACCAGAACTACTTGAATCTGGATACTACCATGCAGTCATCGGTTGGAGACAATGGGACTCTAGCTCTGATACCGGGGATGGACCTATTGTTGGATACAAGATATACGTACGATCAGATAGCATTATCGTGTTGACTAAAGAAGTACAACCTTCAAACATGGTGAACAATACGGACAGTTCCGTATCGAAGAGGTCTGCTGAGAATGCCAGTGAGATGGTCATGTATAACGTCAGTGGACTTGAAGCAGACTCAACGTACTCTGTTCAGATTGCAGCGATACGGAACGGTATCAACGGTGAAGGAGAACAAGGAAAACAAATATTGACATTTACAACTAAAAGTGGTAGGTTCTATAATTTAGTTCCCCTTGCCTTCTGAGTCATCTTTCTACTATCTCCCTTCATCCCTCTGCCCCCCTTTTTTTGTATGCCCCTCTATCTCTCTACCCCTCCCTTTTTCTCTAAATGGTGTGTGATATTAAGTTCAAGCATATGACATTATAAGGATTGCTTTGAAAATTAGAATGAACCCATTGCAGTATCTTGAACACCATTCCAAAGACTTTCGAAAATCAACTCGGGCCAATTTCATCAATACCTCTCTTGCATATCCCATAGAAAAGATGTTCGTAATAAACAATGTGTCATTGCAGTTTTCTAACATTTCAGGCTATCGGATTAGCTCTAGGATGAATTTCCAAGGTCTCTGCGATTGTGTTCATAACAGTTCAATAACAAGGGATATATTCACAATATTACAACTACTATTCTACGGAAAGCTAACCTCGGCCATACTAACCTCGGCCATATCCTTACATATATGAAATGCTCTCTGATTACACGGGACAAAATATAATATTAATGTGTACACACTTTGCAGACATTATTTGCCCTGTCCAGCTTGATACACATCGGGGTCGTCTAATGGCGTTTAATTTTCTCTCACCTTTTCATAAAGTAGTTTAAAGGTACTATATCCCATTTGCATGCCAACAAATAAAAAAGGTTAAATTCCAACGGCATTTGAAAGATAATACTAATTTAGAACTTCCCTAAAAATGGGGCTCGAAAATGTCTTTAAGTGGGAAAATAACGACTGTTAGTTGTCGAATCAACTTAAGAGCTATAGAGCCAGTAAGTAATAGTCTGATTTTTCAGACCATTGCACCGAATGGTCGTATGTTTTACCTGCGCAAAGATTCAATCAGTTTATTTTTTGGCAATTTCAAGAAGTGGGCTATTGATATTGAAAAATGTTCATGTGCCCTTTAAAGCTCATTGTATGTATGTTATCAAAGAAGAAGAAAGCCACTCAATAGTGTCTGATAGTGAAGTCTAGCAAATGAACGAATTTCCTTGCATAATTTGAATATTAGGACACTGCTAACGCTTAAATTTCACAGATAGGACATACATGACATATTTATAATTCTTGCAAAGTTCTACAGAATTTGATGTTGGCTGCAAAAGGGACATTAAAGTTAAAGTACCTTTCAACTGACTACACTCGCGACTTCTTAGATTTCTTCTAACTTAAGCGAGCGTGCTTTGTAACTGTAATAAATATAATGTTAAAAACAATGACATTCGTGCTATCAAACTGTTAAGGGGGAAATCTACCGTGATATTATTAAAGTTCTAATGGTAGCAAAAAAATGAGAGGAGCAAGGCTGAACAAATTTCGATTAATCATAGGAAAGTTATTTATTTGTAAAGTTGCGATCAATCAAACACACATTTTCTTCCATACTTAAGGCGGAATTAATTGTTTTCTTCCATATAGGGGTTAAATAAAAACTTATTGGCAAATTAAATTTGAAAAAATTCTTGAAGAAAAATAAAAATGTATGATTTCATTTCATCTCAAATGGAGTTCTTGTGCTAACGACGACACTGAATCCATCAACCGTTTCGACTCCAATGATGAATGGACCAGATGAGGGGGGGTTGGGTGGCCGCTCTATAGCACCGGCAGCTGGGGGAGCCGTGGGCGCCATTCTGCTCATTCTGATTATCATCATTGTTGTCATCATCGTGTTCAAAAGACGAAGGTTTGTAAACTATTTTCTATTTTTCAGTCATCATTAGAAATGTCCATGAATAATGCTGTCACACACTTATACCGCAATTATACCGTAATTTTACTGTAATCCACCGTAAGTACTACCATACTTTCGATGCAAATGGAAACTTACTGATTTACGGACTTTAAGAACAAGCAGAATAGGAAAAAATAAAAATCAATCTCTGTCAACATTCTGTTAATTCTCCATTTCCCTCTTCAAGGATTACTCTACCGATAAAGTTCATCAAAAAATCTGATATTTTCAAGCTCTCGTAAATTTTTCTTCTCATAACTTATTGTTTGCTTTTTGCAGTTCGCATTGAAACATTTTATTTTCTTTTCAAAGAAATGATAGTAGTACGTCTAAAAGAGACAACGTGGAGGACCAATTTCAGGCACCTGCTGTTTTTCAAGACACGTCATTAGAAGGTAGGCCCATGTTTTTATCGTTAGTATTATAATCAGGTGTAAAAAGTATAGTCATCATAATTGTCATTGACAACAAAGAGCCTACATATTATGTTTTGTCTAGCCCCATAGAATTCTTACAATTCAAGTTATGCCCTGGACTGTTTCATAATGCCACGAACAAGGCAACCTTTTGGAAGAAGAAAATATGAATCAAGTGTAAGGAACTATGGATTTATTTTGTTATTTGCTGAACATAGGCTAATCCTGCATTGCACCACCCTAGGCCTCTTCCTATCACCGGTGTGTTGGCTCAGTCAGTAGAGCGTCCGCCTCACAACCGGGACGTCGTGGGTTCGAACCCCGGCCGCGTCATACCAAAAGACGTTAAAAGACGGGAGTTGCTGCTACCTTGTTTGGCGTTGAACAATAAGGGATAGAGCAACGTCGATCTGGCGCTGCTCAGTGGCTGCCGGGCTCACGATCAATTGGGCAAAAAGAATATCCATTTTCGGTTTAACTTAATAAAATTTGGAGTGGACTTTATAAGATAATTATTTAAAAAAGGAGTACAATTGACTATTTCTAATTCTGTATGTATTGTGTCAGGAAACGACTACAGTGGGCACGCCTCCGTTTCCAACCCAGACCAAGCACATTCAAGGAGCACGAGACCTAAACCAGCTGTAGCCGTCAAGCCTTTTGTACGGGCAACTAAGTCCTTAGACCTCGATTCAACCGATGGATCTCTTGAAAGATCTAGCAACAAACCTCCTGCCACACGTCAACCAATACCCATGGCTCAGTTTCCTGCGTTCGTCAACAAGAACAGACACACTGCGCTCTTCTCCGAGGAATTTCATGTAGGTTAAATGAAGACAATTCCTCCCAACATGAAACATGTTTTCTTTTTAAGGTTTTACGCTTGAAACATTCTTTTGGCACGCAAGTATGTGCTGCACGTAGCCTTAATGTATTCCTGTGATGTTGAGAACACTGGGGAGCAAACCCTCTGCACTGTGTTGGATCAGTCGCTGTTCCATTATGTCATGCCGTTCGAGATTCAATATCCTTAGATGATCTTTCCAAGTTCCTCGTATGAATTGTAACGAAACATTAAAAAAATCATATAAGACGTCTATCGCCGTGGGCATTATAATATAATTTTCACCTTAGGCTCCTCCATATTTTTCTCTTCTTACCCGCAACTTTTCCTTTCATACTGTATGCAATCAAATTGATGTTTGTTCTAGTCTCGAAAACTAGTAGCCTTCATCTTTGTAGTGTTTACTGAAAACATTATTGACTTTTACAATGTGAAACCATTAACTAAAACTGAGATTATATTTCCTTTCTCTCCTAGGATTTACCTGGCCCAGACATTTATCCACAGACCGTGGCTCGAGAGAAGATCAACTTCACGAAAAATAGATACAAGAATATTTTGCCATGTGAGTACAACAAACATCCTGGCCTGTACTATATTGTTGACTTGTAAGGGATGGTTATAAAAGCTTGCTCGAAATAAAGGTCCTGTTGATGTATTTACGAAGCACCACAATTCGTATGATTTAAATTGTAATGATGTATGCTATCGATAATTAATTATTCTATATATAGAATATTATTTATAATTAATTTTTCTCTAAAGATATGTTGCATGTACAATTGCACTCTCAATAAAAAATAAGATAGTTGATATCTGTAGACAAATCTCTGCATTTGAAACCCAAATAGTGATTTCTGATTTGGATGGTCACTATAATTTGTAAGCTACTCTACCAGAAAATGATAAAGAAGAGAAACGAAAAAAATGATTAAACAAATAAGTTTTCCTACTACTGGCTGACTTGATTTGTTTCAATATTTTTTTTGTTTATCCAGATGATTCTGCGAGGGTGCAGTTAAAAGTCATCGACAATGATCCTCATTCCGATTACTTCAACGCTTCTTACATTCCCGTAAGTAAGGTGGCATGTATCAATTTATCTAAGCATTGAATTGTAAATACATTGTCATTACCATGAAATTTCATTATGATGCTATAATTAAAAGTGTGTTGTCGGTGAAGGAAGTGTCCTATATAAATAATAGTAGGCCTAATCAAATTACGCGACAGAATAAACAAAATCAATACAATATTGTTGTATTGAAAGTTCTATGTCCTACTTGCAGCCCCAACAAATAATTAAGGCTAAATTCAATAGCATTTCAAAATATAATACTGATTTAGAACTTCCCTCAAAACATAAGGGTTTTAAAATGTCTCATTTGAGTGAAAATAACGACTGTTAGTTGTAAAATCGAATTTAGTGACCACAGTCGTTCAATGTACCGAATGGTGGTACTTTTTGTGTTGCGCAAAGATTTAATCAGCTAAATTTTGGCCAATACAAGAAGTGGGCAAGTGATGTGGCCAAATTGTTATGTACCCTTTTACAGCTCATTTCATGTATGTTATTACCAAAGAAAAACAGACGATAGCACATACACACACATACACACGCACACACACACACATCCAATGCACAAGTAATGGAGATCCCAACATTGGTTGAAGCTGTAATTTAATTCCGGATATGCCTTAAATTGTCTTGATCTTTTTTTCTGATCGATTAAACAAAAACTAAAATCCTACCAGAAAGCAGTGTTATACACAGAGACTATAATTTTCCTCAAGCCTTGATATATGTAAAGCTTCATTTTGATCTATTTTCCATTAATTGAACTATTTTCATTTTTCTTTCACAAACAGAGTTTTGACAATGACAAGGCTTACATTGCATCACAAGGTATGTCCATTCTAATTTCTCCGTCAAGTTTAGCAATGATTAATTTAGAAATACAAATCGAAAAACGTGTATTGTTATGTTACTCTGTTTAAAGTTAATATGTTATTCTTGTATAAACGCAAAAAGTAGATTGAAGCAAGACATTAGTCATTGCCATAAAGCAATGGAAACTTTAATTTTCCGATGAGCCATAATCTGTGTCAACTCGTCAGTCTTTATCATAATGTCATCCCTTCTTTCATTCGAATCATTATCATCATCGTCATCATCATCATCATCATCTTCATTATCATCATCATCATCATCATCATCATCATCATCATCATCTACGTTGCCAATATCATCATAATTTGTATTTTCAATTACCTATCCGTTTCTGCTTAATAAATGTGTTAACCTATTTCATGAGTTTTTTCTGTGGCTGTCGTAGTAATTTGCTTAAAATGACAGTCCTTCTTTCGCAAATAATTTTATAATGTTTTATCTTGTTTTGGGAAATTTCGTATTCATGACAGTTTGTTTTGTTTTTTCAATAACGATTTATATATACGTATTTGCTTATTTATGATTCATTGTCAGAAAAATACTTATTGTACTTTATGTTATTGTTATTGTTATCGAAAAATTGTATACTTACATCAATGCAGAAGTAAATCAAATCAAATAAAAACATAAAATCAAATAATAATTATATTTTCAAGGACCCAACAATGCGTCAATGGATGATTTCTGGAGGATGGTTTGGCAGGAAAATGTGACGACTATTGCCATGGTAACGAAGCTCCAGGAAGGAGATAAGGTCAGTCAATAGTATTTCCAGTCGAATTAATTACAAAAATTTCAGCTTTAACATCCTTCTTCATGAATAATCAACACTTGGGTTGCTAAGGTCTTTTTCGTAATGTTGCTTCAAAATCCCTTTTATTTTGTTACCAGGGTCACCACTAAACATTCCTGACCATAATCACTATAAGAACGATGTGAATCTCAAATTATGCTTCCAATATATAAATGACTGATTTTTGTATATTAAAGTTTACACATATCTGTTGATCGTGACCCCTGATTATATAGAAACAGATAACATTAGGCACACCCCTAATTTATAATAATTGTAGGAAAACTCCCCAGTTGGTGGAGATGGTGCACATTCTGCGTGAATGATTCCGATGACCGGGGTAATAGTATCTGTAAAGCGCTTAAAATCGGTATTTCGTATCAAGCGCTACATAAATACAGATCAATATTAGTATTATCATTACACAACAACTCCTCATACGTAATATATTTCTGCTCAGATAAATGCATAGACAGCTCTTTGATCAAATTTATTTCTGTTTGGTTGCTTGGAATAGATCAAATGCCGCCAGTATTGGCCTAATGAAGAAGGCGACTCAGTGGTGTTTGGAAATATTAAAGTGGAGCTGGTGTTACTGGGAGCATGCACAGGTGGAGTTAAACGGAAAATGGGAATGAGAAAGGTAGGTAAATGAGTTATCTGCATATACATTGTTACGTCACATTGTGAGCCCTTTCTCTCCTTCGGGAGAAGCTCACAACCAGTCAAATTGTACTTAAAGGGATCCGGTAACTTTGTCTCAGATTCTGAAACAATATCATGGATTTAGCTAATGCTGCAATGATGATTATAAACCTTAGGTCAGTCAGGCCCCATGACTTTTACAAGCCGATCGCCTGTCTGATTATGAAGATATTCATGATTGGAAATCGAAACCAAATTTTGCGTTTGCCAAATGGTATTCACATATTCACAACACTACAGTGTATTTGGGGAAAACGAGTATGGTAAAACTGGTCATTTAAAGATTTTGACTTTTTGAGGTACTTCTTGATCATTTTGAAGCGCGATTGTTTTTTAGGGTTTCAATATTACACCATATCACAGACAGGGGCTTGCATCTCAGATAACATTGTTCAACGATGCCTTTAATATGTTAGCATAAGATGGTTTATACATTGTGATGACTTGGATAATGTCTATGAAAACTGCTATTTTAATGGTCCTTCTTCGAAGTTGTTTCTTTTGTGACTGCAACATTTACGTGAATAGTATTGGCGTAATAATAAACACTACAACAGTGCAGTTTTGTTTTAAAAGAAATATTCCCCGTTTCGGACCTTTGAGCAAAATAGATTCAAACATTTTTTTGTGAAATGCATCCACTTTATTTATTTATTTATTTTAAATGGTTTATTTCATTAAAAAACATTCGCGGCCCGAGAGCCGAATTGCAGTTTCTTTTTACAAAGTATACATCAGTAAATGTTGCAGTCACAGAGTAAAATTACACATAAACATTACCTGTCATACAGACAAAGAGTGAATGATAATGTGAATTAAATGATAACGTATACAAACGGGGATTGGGTAGAATATTTAGTTTCGATTACTATTTATCTTGACGTATTTTGTGTTTTTTCTGATTCAAGTTTTCAAAAACTAAGTTTAGTTCATGGAGACACTAAAAAAGTGACACCATTGACAATACAACGGATAAAGATGTTTGAAAATCGGTATAAAAGTTTCATTTAAATTCACTCATTCTCAGTGCATGAAATGTGTTGTTCTACTAACTAGGGTGACGACTATAGGACCGTCACTTAGTTTCACTTCACGGAGTGGCCTGACAAGGGTGTTCCTAAACACACCTCGTCACTGCTCAAATTCATCAAGGAAGTCAAAGCTGATCATGGACCCAACACTCATCCTCTGATCATCCATTGCAGGTAGGCTTCTCGGTCCATTTCACCTAGAACAAAATGATCCACAAACACCATCATAAAGATTTTCATGAAATCATCTTAATGTCAATTTTGATGTTTCTTCGTATTACTTTTAGAAATCATGTTCAGATTACGTAGCATGTCATCGTGAGTATGTGTGTGTGTGTGTGTGTGTGTATTGGGATTTTACAGACGTGTATCTGTCAGATATGATTATTTACGTCTGGGGACCGACCTTTTAACGTCACCATCCGAAAGACGTGACTCAGTGTCGAAACCTGCGTCCTCGGCTGAATCAATCTATAACTTCCACCGTTAGCTGGATTACAGGCGCACGCCACAACGCCCATCGTAATGCTCACTCCGTTTTAAAGGTGATGCACAATTAAGGCAATTGACATTGGCAAGGGCTTATTAATGGGTCTTCAAGATTTAGGTAATATTAAATTATTTTAGAAATACAACAACAATGATAGAATATGGAATGGCAACAGTCCATTTGAACCAAAATCGAGCTTCTTAAAAGAAGATGGATAATGCTCGGGTTATACTACAGGGAAACATTGTGTTCCACACTTATGCGTATTTCAACTGATAATGGTTGACAATTTTGCTCACTTTTGTTGTATCGTTCAATAGCTAGTGTGCGTGGACTTCGTTAAATCTGCAGAGAATGCAACTTTATACTTAAAAAAACAAGAAATTCACATTTCAACAACATAACTGATTACTTTTTCTATCCAGTGCCGGTGTTGGTCGATCAGGCGTGGTGATTAGTATTGATAGCGTCGTAGCTCACGCCAAGACAACTAGAATGGTAGATGTCTTCAACTTCGTGACAAACATCAGACAGAAACGACCATACATGGTCCAAACACAGGTCGGTTACCTCTCAAAACATACACCAAATGATGTTGCCGTTTGACACACTATCTTTTCAGTTTAGACACTGATAACCCGTTGACTACTGAATTGTATAGGGCCCATAGGCTTCACACAGGGCCCACCAGGTTCCCGTCAGCAAAGGGATAAGACCGATGGATTCCAATTTAATGTGTGCATATTTTTGCGTAGACTGGACTTATGATTATTCTACGTAACATCTGTGTAATTACCAAAAATATCCCTATGCTTACACATGTAAACAGCGGGTTTTGGGGGAGTCATGTTTTCTTTCTTGACGTATACAAAAGATTGTAGCTACTAATGCAATCTGGAAAGATTAACAATCCCTCTATACCAATGTACACATTCAATCATTAAATTGTTATTGTTTTAAAGATTTCAATCAACAAAGTATCAAATGAAATGTATTTTATATCAAGATCATTTACGATGAACGAGCATAAGATATTGCTAGTTCTACTCTGTAATTCTTATGTACACGTATTCTCGCATGTACTTGATAATAATTTTGAAGCATTCATTCCTTACATGAATACAGGAGCAGTATGCCTTCATCTACGGGGCTGTCCTTGAGGATCTTCTCTGGAGGAATACCCTGATCCCTGTCATTCATTTCACTGATCATCTACAAGACTTACACACTTCAGTTGGTGGAAGTGGACGGTCAAAGATGACCGAGGAGTTCGAGGTAACACATACCAATCATCCACATGAGTTAGTCGTGAATAATTGTCTACTGACAGTACGTATTTTAATTTATTTATTTCTTCTAGGTAGTCTGCCAAGGGTAGATCCTCACCCTAGAGCCCTATAAAGTACTTTCTCCACCTCTCTGTACATGTTTAGCCTACATTTATAGACGGAAGGTTCAGGAAGCTTGGAAGAGAGAGAGAAAGAGAGAGAGAGAGAGAGAGAGAGAGAGAGGGAGAGAGAGAGATGGGGTGTATGACATTATATCCTGGTTTCAACGAAACTACTTTTCCGGAATGACCTGTGTCAAGTGGTAACAACATATGTAAAAATAGAAAAGATCCCATTCACAGACAAGCTCTTGACTCTTACGATGAAATTATGAAAATATTAGGGATGTCGTGATCCGTGAATCTCTGAACTGTGAATCAAAAGAATGGTGGTTTCTTTCTTCGAATCCGACTCGCAGCACTATCTAAACTAATTAGGTTTAATGAATTATTACTTATTAGGAAGTAACTGTAATTCCTTGAGTGCTTTTAGAGCCTTGAGGCAGCTAGTAGATAAGCAGACAATTGTATTAACACCCTAACATTCCCAGGGGGTGGATGAAATGCGCAGTATAAACGTAGGTAACATTAAAGCTGAATATATATGTGTGCATGCGTAACAACATATACCAGCAATTAATTCGTTATGTAAATGAACTATCATACTCTTTGGTTTTAATCAGACTTTGAAGAGCCTCTGTCCAGATCCTCCGCCTTCTCGAACAAGATCCGGACGCACACCAGATAATCAACCAAAGAATAGATACGGAAACAACCTACCATGTAAGTAATGTTAGGATACAAACAAATTATTTTTCTATAAACATTATGAAACCAAATGCTTAACAGTTTCAAATATTTTGCGGAATACCCAAGTTCGACTCAGAGCTGTTATCGATGCTGTAATGAAGCGAGTCTTTCTTTAATATGCGTTTTAATTTTTGCAGGAATGTCATTAAAAATGAGTGAACACAACAGGTCACCTCTTTCATCTCCCCTCACAAACGTTTCCATCCCTCGCTTAAAATCTCATTCCCCGCCCCCTCACCACCCCTCCGCCAAATTTAGATCCCATTTAGCTCCTGTACACAATATATGGAGATTCATCACGGCACTTGAACAACAGAACGAGTCCCTTTTTCAATCACTACCACACACGCACACACTCACACCCACCAATGTTGAAGCCATATTTGTGCTGGTGCACGATAGAACGCCGTGGTGAGATGTATGACGATGCCAAGAGCACATGGAACAACACCATAAGGATTGTCAAGAAACGGTGCAAGGTGGAGATGGTGTGGTGGTTGGGGAAGGGGGGTTGACTCAAAGCTTTGAATACGTCAAATGTTCTTGAAGGCGGAGATGTGATATCACGAAAGATTTTCTCGGGGATGGAGAGGGGAGGGGCGGAGGGGGGGGGGGGGGGGGGGCTTGACCCCATTCCTACCTAGATCCATCTGTATGCTTGTCGTGTATATAAAGAGACTTTAACAAAAATACATAACTAAAATCCAATATCTGCATCACAGAATATATTTTTAATTTTAGCGTAACTATGTTAAACATTTTCTCATGTTTCCATACCATTCTAGTGCAGAGGAATCGGGTGATACTAGACTCCCCAGATCATGATTACATCAATGCTAGTCAAATGAAGGTGAGAAGATCTTGCCGAGTCAATTGATTCAATTAAATGTAAATTGAATTTACATGTAATTTGGTGTCAGGATAATCTGTAAGATTGAATGACATAAAAAATACCGTCTACATATATCTTCATTTGACTTGTATCCAACACAAAAACAGTAATGACACATTGTGATTTTATCAGTTTTATTGATTGTATTGATGATTAACACAAACAATATTCGTTTGTGCTGTCTCGTCGCATTTAAGTGACTTTTCTCATTATAAAAGCTTGCAAAATGAATTTTACCACTGTATAATGTGCGTATATCCATTTGTACACCTTAAAGTAATATGGAATGTACTAAAGAAGATAAAAGAATTGTTACGTCTTTTATGAACTATGTCCGAATTATAAATTGATCGTTATTCATGAAGGGGATGTATGATGGGGATGCAGTGCATTTAGTGAGCCCCTCTCCACCTACGGTGCATGTAATTCAATTATTCTGACACTAGCAGCTCTGGTAGCATTATATGGCAATGTAAGTAGGTGGTGATGTTCTCATGTTGTTATCGGATATTATATTTATTCTTTTTTCATCTTTCAGGGAGTCCACTGTACATTCTTGACAACCCAGATGCCACTGCCAGCCACTGTGTCTGATTTCTGGTCTATGGTCCTCGACCATAAACCATCTACTATCGTCATGCTTAATGACAAGAGCCAAAACGACAAGGTAGTAGTATGAGAAAATGTCCATTTTGAAATTTGGTCGGTTAATAATTTGTCACAGTTTTAGTTTGGGAGATTTAAAGACCTTATTTTTTTGTATTGCTTCTATTTTTGTATCAATATAACCCATAATATAATCAATTAACATGTTTAAAGATTGATTTCCTAACGGTGACACAGGAGGGGGAGGGGGATATTGTCAGTAAAAAATAAAGAAGTAAAAGTAGGAGTAGAAGGAGTAGAAGTAGTATGAGTTGTAGGAGTAGTAATAGTAGTAGTGGTAGTAGAAGTAGTAGTAATAGAAGTAGTAGTGGTAGTAGTAGTATTAGAAGTAGTATAAGTAGTAGTCGTAGTAAAGGTAGGAGTACTAGTAGACGTAGTAGAAGCAGTAGGAGTTGTAGGAGTAGTAGTATAAGTAATGGTAGTATAAGTAGGAGTAATAGTAGTAGTAGTAGTCGTAAAGGCAGTATTAGAAATTGTATTAGAATAATAAGAAGAAGGTCGCACACGACTAGCCTTCCACAATGTCCGTAAGGCTCATTTAAAAGCTCACATGGCTTAAAGTATACATGTACTAGTAATATTGATTCAAGGAAACTAGTGCATTATGAAAGAAAAGAACCATAGTAAGAGCGAGAGTTAAAAGTATGTTGGAGCGGATGGAGAAGGAAGGACCAACATTACTACCATTTTATCAATAATCTCACCTCTGCTCCTTCTAGAGCTGTGCACAATACTGGCCTGATGCTGACTCGGCTCAGTTCGGATCCTATTCAGTTGCAACCTTATCAACATCATCCGATGGAGACATGACCACCCGGCAAATAAAAGTTACCAGCAACTCCAACGTATGTCTTATTTTATATGTTTTTTAACGATAACAGTACTTGTTGAAGAAGGGGTGAGGAATGTTAATGTGAAGCCCTCATTTGAAAGGATCGAGCAACCTAATGTTTTTAGCAAACCACATTTATGAATTTTAACCGGAACGGTTTTACCAACCGGACGAAATGCGACTTGATGAATTTAAATCATTGAGATATCTGATCATTGTTGATATCACACCTGTGCTTAAAGATAAAGTTGAGTTAGTCATGGAAGAACATTTGACATTATGTAAGAAACTGTCTGGAACTGAGCAACTGTTGAAAGAAGTTGAATACGTAGTACATAATACTGTTAGGTCTTGGAATGATCAAAATCATATTTGACTCAGTGTTGTTGAATATTACATGCACTGCATACATGACTTGGTATTGAGACTACACATGTATACACAACATACTACACAAATATAAGGGCATTTGAAAAGCAAGGGGACATTTCTGCTATCTTAAATCGTTCAAAATGGCATAAAAAGGATGGGAATCCTCAAAAATTGTAGTTGTTTATAGACAATTAAAATTTGTGAGCATAAAGCCAAAGTAACATTATTATCCATTTCTGGTAGAACACGAAGATAAGATGCAATGTTGTGACAAATTCTAATGCGCCTTATACGTCCATTTTCAAGGGATTATTTGGTTTCGTCTTCTTTTAGGCCAGTCACACCGTCACTCAGTACCAGTTCCTTGGATGGCCTAAACATGGATCAGATCAACAACCAGGGGCTAGGTCGATGATCAAGCTCATCCGTGCTGTCAAAGGTTCCACTAACTACAAGAAAGACTTCTCTATTCTTGTCCATTGTTTGTAAGTCTAGGATCTTTTCAAAGCTAATTAATCCTACACAGTCGCAATTGATGCAAAGTCCATGAAAACAGGATTGGCCCTTCACTAAGTTGTTGAGGTATAATTTTGGCAACCAAGACAATAATTAAAAAAATAAAAATAAACTACAACGTTTACCCAATAATACCTCTTGAAGAAAGATTTCCATCGGCTACTTAACCCGTTGACTACTTGATTCTCACATTCCCATAGGCTTAGTCCAGGAACTACCCGGTTCCAGTATGGAATGGGTTAAAAAAAACCTGCAAAGGACTTGTTAGACATATCAACAGTTAATTAATTATACAAAATGAATTACATCTATGGAGAAGCTAGTATGTACAATATACATACTTCATAGTCAGGGGTTCTGGAGAAGAACATGCAAGAATTGACATACATTAGAAAACAGGTTTATTCAGTTAAGATAACTATATTACTAAAAAAGGAAATGTATTGGATTACATTTTGGATACTAAATTCGCCAAATATTTCAAATGGTTATTGAATCTTGATTACTGTAATGCAAACATCTTTACGTTTTGCTTGGATTTTAAGGAGTGGTGCTGGGCGAACTGGTGTGTTTTGTACTGCTATGGAGTGCATCGCTCAGATAGCTGGGGTAAATTCCGTCGATATTTTCCAGACAGTCAAGATACTGCGAGCTGACAGGATGCAGTTCGTTCAAACTGAGGTATGACAAACTGACTACTTTCTTCAGCAAACTGGTCACATATAGACATAAAACAAATTCATGACCAAAAATGCGGTATTATTGTGAAATAGGAAACCACCATTTATTCAGCACAGTATATCGCTTCATTGCTTCATACACATTGTACCCCTTTACCCCATCAAATGATTGGTTTTAAAAAACAAAGATGAAGCCAAAAATACTATTAGATAAAGAGAGAAAATAATTTCGTACCATCTATAATTGCGTCATGTAAAAGAAAATTCTTGTTGTGCCATGGTTTACAATAGGAAAAGTTAAATAGAAATATATACACGAAATATTGTGAAATATTTCGTATCTAGTTAGTTAACATGTGAGGAATACAGCCTCTGAAACCTTGGAAATACATGCATTGTGAACATAAAAATGTCCCTTCTTATACAATATTATCTTTCTTCTATTTTTTTATATTCCAATTTTAATTTCTCAATATCCATGTATATCTATGTGAATACATATCAAGTAGTAAACTAGAACATTTGCTGTCTATAATAGGAGGAATATGCTTTCGTCTACGATGTCATCCGTGAATACCTGCACTCTGAAAACTATGAGCAACTGCCATACCCGAAACTAGAGGACCACACGTACGGCAATGTAGAGATCAACTACACACTTGATCCGGAAGAGAACCCGTATGAGGTCACAGATCCGCAGGATGCAGGCGCCGCCGCACTCGTGTATGACAATGTAGAGACTGAGAGGAGCCAGGACAGACAGAAGCCGAAGCCTCAACAACAGTGCTCCGTATACGAGAACTTTGAATTTGAACCTTAAATTCATATATATATAGCTTTGCGTTGGTTGGATGGTGATCTGTATATAAGAACTTTGAATTTGAATCTTAAATTCATATACATGTAGCGTTGCGTTGGTTAAATGGTACTCTGTATATAAGAAATTTGAATTTGAGTCTTAAATTCATATAGCATTGCGTTGGTTGGATGGTGATCTGTATACGAGAACTCTACATTTGAATCTAAAATGTATATAGCTTTGAGTTGGTTGGATGGAGATCTGTATACGAGAACTTTGCATTTGATTCTTAAAGGAATATAACATTGCGTTGGTTCAATGGTACTCTGTATACGAGAACTTTGCATTTGAATCTACAATGTATATAGTTTTGCGTTGGTTGGATATGATCTGTATATAAGAAATTTGAATTTGAATCTTAAATTCATATAGCGTTGCGTTGGTTGGATGGTGATCTGTATACGAGAACTTTACATTTGAATCTAAAATGTATATATCTTTGAGTTGGTTGGATGGAGATCTGTATATAAGAACTTTGAATTTGAATCTTAAATGTATATAGCTTTGCGTTGGTTGGATGGTGATCTATATACGAGAACTTTACATTTGAATCTTAAATTCATATATCATTGCGTTGGTTAAATAGTACTCTGTATATAAGAACTTTGAATTCGAATCTTAAATGAATATAGCTTTGCGTTGGTTTTAATGCTGCTCTTAACGAGAACTTTAAATTTGAATCTTAAATGTATATAGCTTTGCGTTGGTTGGATGGTGATCTATATACGAGAACTTTACATTTGAATCTTAAACTCATATAACATTGCGTTGGTTAAATGGTACTCTGTATATAAGAAATTTGAATTTGAATCTTAAATGAATATAGCTTTGCGTTGGTTTTAATGCTGCTCTTAAACGAGAACTTTGCATTTGAATCTTAAATTCATATAGCTTTGTGCTGGTTGGATGGTAATCTGTATGCGAGTACTTTGCACTTGAATCTTAAATTCATATAGCAATCCGTTGGTTGAATGATGGTCCTGAAACTCTCTAGATGAAACAGTATCTGTACATATTTTGGTTGTGGAGTAGTGAAACTACGGAAAACTTAGTGTAGAGGTGCTGTGGTATAGTCATGGTTCATTCACTTGATTTTCAATCCAAGGATTGGAGGTTCGAATCCCAGCCCGGCACTAATGTCATATGGCAAGACATTAATACACATCTGTACATGTACCATTATTTTGGGTGATCGAGTGAATGTTCGCAAGTTATGAAGTACGTACATAGGATTTATTTTCGAAATATGTAGTTGTATCAAATATTTGTAACCATGCAATATTCAAGGGTCAAATTATCTATCTTTAGATCATGCAAAAGTTATGCGTTTCTATATGTTTTGTTTTCAATAATGGAAAAGAAAACACATTCCTGGCTCAGATGAAGGAGGTGTGTCAAAGAATGAGTTGATAGTGTGTGTAGGGGAGGAGGAGGCACCTGCCATGCCCACATTTACTGAAACATCACATAGTATAGAGGTACTTATCGATTGCACTCAGCACTCCTTATCCTTTGAACTATCTGGATTAAATATCCAATCACTATTGTCCAGTTCAATATACCGAGATGCTGGCCAAAATTAGAGGGATTAAATATCTACAAAAAAGCCCCTTTTCGGCTCAAGATTTATATTTCACACACTACATAACCCAATGAAATTGATATCAGCTTGAAAGTGTTTTAGTTGCCCATCTTTGACACAAAATCCATGGTGATTTGAGGTTTTACTTTAAATTCATCTTTAAATGTCGATGTAAACACACCAAACACGTCCTCGGTACACGAATACACGTGTATGCATACAGCAATACTGCAAATATGGGCCAAAACGATGTTTTTGGGGAAATGGAATCAATACATTTGGGTTGCTACAACTTTTCACTGAAAGGAGATATAGCTTCTTCTTTGCACAGGATATTGTCCATGTATATACGTGGGCAATTGAATTAATTATATGGAAAATAATGATTTTTGATTAAATTCAATATCTTCAGTGAAGAAAAGAAATAACTAAAATCATGTTTTTAAATTGAATTAGCAACTAATCTAAATTCAAGTAAAATTGGTATAAAAAAGTAGATAATTTAATTTAATTTCATATGACACCAAACTCATGGTGGTTCAAGGTTAAAAAAACAACACATGTACAAAATACTATTTTCCGTCGAAAGGGCCGATTTTTGGACGCCCCCCCCCCCCCCCCCCTCCACGAGTTAGGTGCGTTCGCTACAACTTTTTTGTTTAAACCTTTGAAATATTGTGTTTTATGATAAAATCTTTAGAATAAACAAGCTGTGCTTAGTTTGTGTGGTAATGGAAGGCAAATCGAAAACTAAGCATGATTTTGTTTTTTGGCCTTCGCTTAGTATTTATGTTCGGTTTTTTGTACTGTCCCATTCAATGTCCAGTTTTGAAATACTTATATTAATTTACGAAAAATATTGAATATCAGTACTTTAAAAAAAAGTTTTGATTACCTCCATTGTGTTGTAACTCATGTAAATCTGCAGAAGTAATTAGGTTCTTTCGTTGACGTAATGATTGTGAATTTGATGGAAATAACGGTGTTTGTTGTAGAAACTGATGATTACCACAGATGTTAAAGAGATAGTTGAGTTCTGTTTTCAGACCGCAAATGCCTTCAAAGTGCATGGTTATTGCTCTTATTCTTATCTATGACATTTTTAGTGCCCTTTTAGAACTTAAAATTGCTATGAAGGTAATTTTAGACCCCAAAATTTGTGAAATTTAGCCAATATGATCATTATAAAATGGTGGTATACAAGTATTAGAAATCGTTATATTTATGGATATTTCAGCCGTCTCTGAACCGAGTTTGATCGAACATAGATGATTTTGTCATTTAAATTGTATGTTCTTTCAAATTTGACACTCTGTTTGTCAATATTTCACTCAAAAATTATTTTGTGTAGCGCCCTCCGCAACAGAACTTAACTATCCCTTTAATTAAAGGTACTATGTCCCTTTTGCAGCCAACCTCAAATTCTGTAGAACTTTGCAGGAATTATGAATATGTCATGTTTGTCCTATCTGTGAAATTTAAACGTTAGCAGTGTCCTAATATTCAAATTATGCAAGGAAACCCGTTTACTTGTTAAACTTCCTGATAGTACACTATTTAGTGACTGACTGGCTTTTTCTTCTTTCGTTATCACATACATAAAATGAGCTGTAAAGGGTACATGAGCATTTGTCTACATCAATAACCCACTTCTTGTGATGGCCAAAATTAAACTGATTTAATCTTTGCGCAGCATAAAACGTACGACCATTCGGTACAATGGTCTGAAAATCAAGACTATTACTTATTGGCTCTATAGCTCCTAAGTCGATTTGACAACTAATAGTCATTATTTTCCCACTTGAAGACATTTTCAAGCCCCAATTTGTTTAGGGAAGTTCTAAATTAGTATTTTCTTTCAAATGCCGTTGGAACTTAACCTTTTCATTTTTGTTGGCCTGCAAATGGGACATAGTCCCTTTAACATCCGTTATATTTTGAATACCCCTCATCATTGAAATATCCTTTTCAGGGTGCGGGTTTGTGTAGCAAATGCACTCGTCGACTGACTGTGGAATATTGTAAATTAAGAGCAAATTTCATTAAAGTAATTATATATTATTATAATAACATAGAATATCTATCTATTTTCATATTTCATGTAAAACCGCTTTTTTTTGTGTAACTATTTTAACCACAACAACTTAGGCTGACAGTTCTTTCTAAATGCTGCATATTGCATAATAATGTTTAATGTAATTGAAAATGATTAAACAATATATACAAAGTCACTAGCCTTTTCATACTGCTTGTAATTAAACTAAAAAGGTATGCTTATTTTTGGTAAAGTATATATGATGTTAGATACATTTCTATTAAAAGCTGATTTCCACGTGGAATATATATTCTTTGAATTTATACTAATCATAATTGTAATTATTAAAAAAAATCACTATCTTATTTCTCTCACTTTTCTGCTTTCAATAAAGGGTTGACTTCCCCTTTAAGGTTCATTTTCCTAATAAGGTGTTGGCCATTCAAAAGAGTGAAAGGGTATGTTCTCGGTAGAATCGTTGGATGGAAGGAAGAGGTTCTATTTCTCTCTGTATATTTTTATAACTTTATTGGTTTATGACTGCCGATTTTTTTTTCGGTGGATTATTTTATAGTAGCGATACGCACAGATCGTGGAAATATTGTGAGAGGATGGGAACGCGTGTGTTTGTTTATTCATAGGAGTGATAAAATGAGCCCCTGAAAACTGGCGAAATGATGGGAGGTGGGCTTGGGGGTAGATGCCCTCCAACGGTGTTTATTTCTAATTCGATACTGTTATGCTAAAACTCCATGATTTTCCGGGATTTCTTCTCAATTTCTGTTTGTAAATTATATATTTTTTTCCTCCAAATTTACAGCCATGCCAAAAATATGATAATTTAGAAGCCTTCATGTCCGGGCCTGCTGAACAGTGGGGCTCGAGGGCTCGAGGCCCGCCCCCCCCCCCTCACTTGTTTGAAGAAGATTGTTAAAGAGAAAAAGAAAGAATGAGTGACCTGCCAGTGTCACAAATTAGGTATCAAAATATGCTCATCTGACCGCACTTAAATGCCTAAAACCCGTCTGGCATTAATGACATAGCTTAAACCCTCTGGACCCCACCAACCCTGTATACTCTGACCGTAATAAATTGTCTAAAACCTCTGAGCTTCATGGGGCTCAGTCCCCTTGACCGCACTAGGAGCCCTAAGACGGGCCCTTGAATGCTCATCTGACCATGATTCAATGCCTAAAACCCCTGAGCCTCCGGGGGCTCTGCCCCTTGACCCCCGCCAGGGCAAAGCTTCTGGACCTCACGCCAATTTACGCTACGCTCTACGTGATTGTTAACACTCCACAGGCCAAGTCCACTCCAAAAATAACTTACTTTCAATAGAAGCAGACAAATCAGACAAACTAATCAATAAAGTTTGAGCAAAATCGGATAACTAATAAGAAAGTTATGAATTTGTAATGACATTAAAAAACTTGGAAAATCACAAGACAAAATTGCAACACACTCATGAGTCTGTGACGTCATGTCCTCACTATCCACTAATTATTGTCTTTATTTATCTTAATGCTAAATATATTACTCATTGCGGATATAGTATCGAAAATAATATCGCTAGTGATATTCGTTTGTCTCGCAATGTGGTCAATAAGGAATCTAAAAGATCACGACGTTTCGTATGCTCCTGCGATACTTCGTCAGGTGATAAAAACTACCAACACCGGTCGATTCCATTCAGCAGACGGTCCGATCCAGCGGCCCGTTGATTGGCTGAGTACCGTATGCGTCGGCCAATAGGCCTGGTGCATTAGCCGAACCAGCGGCCGAATCCAGCGGCCTGGTGATTGGTCGATCACCGTGTGCGTCGACCAATAGGCATTGTGCGTTATTGTTCCAATTATCGATCGAATTATGGACCGCTCCGCACGGTCCTCCCGTAGAGTATAAAAGACCCTTGCTTACAGTAGTTTTTATCACCTGACGAAGTATCGCAGTAGCATACGAAACGTCGTGATCTTTTAGATTCCTTATTGACCACATTGCGAGACAAACGAATATCACTAGCGATATTTATTTATCTTGATAATATAAATTTCCTATTTTCTCCCCAAGAATCTTTTTTCTTCACACCAGCATCCAAGTTAGATTAATGGTAATATGTTTTTGTGTGGATACACTGATATAGAGTAATTTTTTCCCAGCTAAATCATGAAAAATGTGAATATTGATAAACTACTTATATAAAAATCAATAATTATGAACAATATTCAGAAAATAGCATCAATTCTTCAAATATCATGAAATATTTTGTGAAATATCATGTACGCAATATGAAACAAATCATATAACTTGGGCACAGGCATGGGGAAATCAAGTTTTGGGGAAAAAAAATGGAAATTAATTGGATTAAACTATCAGAGGCGGCGCGCCCGGGGGGGGGGGGCAAGGGGGGCATAGTGCCCACCCCCCCCCCCCCATTTTTTCAAGTACCCCAAGAGTGCTCCTTTTGACATAGGAAAAGTGCCCCTTTAACTTTGTAAGAAGCGCCCCTTTTTACATAAAAAGTGCCCCTTTTACTTTGATAAGTGCCCCTATTAATTTTTAAAAGTGCCCCTCTCCTTTCCACCTGTGATATAATGCCCTTTTATTTTGACACGTACCTCTTTACCCTAAAGAGTTCCCAGTTTCCTTTGCAAACGGTGTCCGTTTTCCATTCTCATAAGTGTCCTTTTTAATCTCTAGTAAGTACCCCTTTTCGGGTACGAGAAGCGCCCCTTTTCACTTTTCTTTTTTTATGTGCCCCCTTCACCTCTGATAATTGTCATATTCAAATCTTAGAGGTGCCCGTATCACTTTGGCGATTGCCCCTTTTCCATTGTTAGAAGTGTCCTTTCCCTTTTAATAACTACCCCTTTTTCACTCGGATAAGCGCACCTTATATTTTCACATGTGCCCCCTTTTCCTCTGTATAAGATGTAGTTTTCGCACTGCGACCTCACAAATCTTAATTTTTTTCGACCATCACACCCAACTGCAAGGTATGATGCTTAAGCAATATTTTATACGATGTATACAGAGAAACAAATATTGAAATCATCCCTGATAATGTAATCAAATTATAGGGGTATATACCAATGCCTACAAATTGGTATATTTTCGCTTTGAGATTTCCCTTTGTAGGTGCCCTTTTTTCCAGAAAGTGCCCTTTTGGATTCAATTCAAAACAACAGATCATTCCTTTTCCGTTGTCACATGCATATAATTATTAAAAAAAAGACCAAAAGTCGAATTCAAATTTTTCTTTGTAACTAAAGCATAGATTATTTGATCAGGGGTGCTCGTTTATAAACTGCCTATCATAACGAAACTTATAAACACGCTTGAATCGATTTGTTTTGATTTGATATGTTTTATTAAAAATGAAGTAATAAAGCTACATTAAATGAAAAAAACGAAAACCATACATAATAACATACCAATAACATAATTATACAATGTACTAATATTCGCTGTTATGCTACATAATGGGTTAAAACAGATGTGACAAGAAAAGACATGTACAGAATTCATTACACGTTATAACAGTAACTCTTTGTTTAATTATACTAATAATGTATTATTTTTTCACAGCGCTTATCTTAATACGAGTTATATTTTCCTAAAACATTTAGATATCCGAAGTAAAGATATCGTAGGACAAATCGTTATCATAATGATCGAAGATGAAAAGTAAGTGCATAGATATGTATTCGATTGTTCGTGCAAATATCAAAAATGTGCAGGCATGTATTTAAAAGGGAATAAGAAACCAAAATAGCTGCATGACCTCATGTAAAATAATTAAAAACCGCAATCCAACAAAACTAACAATGAATGTTCAAGATAACAAATAAATGACATCTGCCAAACGATGCTGGTAAAGAATGTATTGGGGCTTCGTAATAAGCATAGAATGAAATAAAGGTAAGTACGCCCGACACTGTATGCTTAACAAAGGTCACTGTGTGTAAATGAAAGTTGTGTTTTTTTATTGAAGATGATTTCCATCAAGTTTTTGGAAGTTTGTTTTTTATTTTACTGGTTCAAACAATCAATTTACTGCAGGACAAACAATCAACAATGAATAATTGGCATGTTGTCTCGACATTCTATTCCCATACCAGAGCTAAATATTATCTTTAACGACAATTGTTGAGTAACTGCATCATAGCCTGGCAATTTACAATTTGAAGGCTATTTACCATTTGCAGGCAAGTTTTTACAATAAATTGCCCGCTATTCTAAAATACAATTCAGTACGAGGATATAATGGGAGAGGAAAACCGCGAAAGAATGAAATTAATGGGAATAAAATGCCAGTGAACAGTTAAAAAAAAAAAAAAAAGTTCCTTCTTCAAGTTAGAAAGAACTACACTGTTGGTCATAATGGTGGAATATTTATTTTTACCCCAGTTTAGGGAAGGATTTTAAAAAATTATTTATTTCAAATAGATCTAGATAATGGCATACATTCTCAGATTTTTATTGAATATTAATTTGCGAGTGTTTGTTTTGCGTGACTGCTTAATCATATGTGTGCTACTATGCTAATCAGCTAAGGGACCTACGTCCTTAAGTCATAATTGACAGTAATGAGGATTAATGCCTCACAAAAGGGCACTAATATATAGCTGATCGACACGATTTTTATCCTGGGGCCTCACAGTAACGAGGCCATTGCTTAGCCCCTGAATCATGACTGTACGCAGTGTTTGTTAGGGTACGCGGCCCCTTCCACAAATCCCCCAAAACGAAGAAAATGCAATAAATTGTCAAAAATTCATTGCATTTTCCCCCGGCCCCCAACAGGAAAAATTCCTCTGTAGGGCCATGGATTATGGTTCAAGGCATGGCCACAGAGAGGAATTTTTCCTGTTGGGGGCCGGGGGAAAATGCAATGAATTTTTGACAATTTATTGCAATTTCTTCGTTTTGGGGGATTTGTGGGGGCGGCCGCGTACCCTAGCAAACACTGCGTACAGTCATGATTCAGGGGCTAAGCAATGGCCTCGTTACTGTGAGGCCCCAGGATAAAAATCGTGTCGATCAGCTATATTAGTGCCCTTTTGTGAGGCATTAATCCTCATTACTGTCAATTATGATTTAAGGACGTAGGTTCCCTAGCTGATTAGCATAGTAGCACACATATGATTTAGCAGTCACGCAAAACAAACACTCGCAAATTAATATGCAATAAAATCTGAGAATGTATGCCATTATCTAGATCTATTAGAAATAAATAATTTTTTTAAATCCTTCCCTAAACCGGGGTAAAAATAATTATTCCACCATTATGACCAACAGTGTATATTTTCTTTTATAATGACTTATACAGTGTGCTTCTGTTAAAGTTCGAGAACAAATTTGCGTCAGTTCTGAAAAATATCACAACACCAAATGTCTTCTGGAAAAAATGACTCTTCGAATGCCCTTAAATTTGAAAAACGAGTTGAAATCGTTAAAGACTGGATCCCATACTGTTGCGATTCCAGAATGATTAAGGCTTAATTTTTTACGAAATTGTGTGTACCGGTAATCAACTAGGAGACCCGATGCACAGTGGGCCAGGGAGGAACCAAAGTGAAAGATTTTTAAAATAAGTCACATTTGCACTAAACTGTGAATATGTAGGATTTTGCTGTTTGAATGATTAATTTTATACCCTTATTGTGCATACCGGAATTAAATATTTTATTGAGGTATTCTTCAATGTATTGTCTTTCAACTGGGCAAGAAAAAATACATTAAAAAAAAAAATCACCAAAAATGACTTTTGGCGCACTTTAGTTCCTCTCTGGCCCACTGCCTTCCTAACGAGCGCATGTTAAAATTTAGGCATTAGGTTTTCCTTTGACTTTGGGCGTGTTTATGCTTAACTTTTTCTTGCCAGAATCAGGCATCTGTTACGCGTTTAGTTTAAAACACGGTTGCGTCCATGCTCACTTTTGTAGAATCACCGAAAAACGGCGATCACGATCGCCGATCGTAAACTCACAAAAAGATGCGTTTACAATTTGTAAACGCGTTTAAATGGGGTCAACGCATTGACCTCTAGTGGGTCTACGTAGCATGCACAGTGAAGGTTTGCGAATCCAGCTGGAAGACCAATTAAGGCCACACAGGGAGAATTGCCTGGAGGATCCTGAGAAGTGAGCATAAACAGTACACCGTGGAACTGCGATTACGATGAGCGTTTACGATGAGCGTTACAAATCGCTCATTCTGCCTTCAAAATTTAAGCTTAAACGCACCCTTTGTCATCGTTTTTGCATCTGCAACAGATAACGATGATGACGATACTGAGGATAAGGATGAGGAGGGTGACCACGGTGATAATGATTATGACTTTTCTAGTTATCTTCCATTCGATAGGGTCATCGTAGGCAGCGAAGCTTGTAGTTTCTTCTGGATCATCGGTTGCGGTTTCCATATCCTCTGCAGGTAATGAGAGAAGGTGATATAACAATAAAAATTCACTTTTGAATACCAAGAGTTTAGTTTCAAAACATGCTTTATCTGTTAAACTACGTTCTAAAAAATAAGGGAGATTATTACCATTATATAAACAGGAATGCCAGTTAGAATTGATCAGAGGGCCTGAAAATCACCTAGAATAGTCTATTTTGTACACAAAAAATTCTAAACTATGGTGTAAATTAAATCGCCAGAGCCTGAAATCAGAGCCTGAAATCAGGCTATTGCCTGAAAACTGGCATCCCTGTATAAATAGATAAAACGACAACTAAATCAATAGATAGAAAAAAAGATACCTGAATAAACACATTAATACATTACTTAATAGTTAAATAAATGAATGATCAAATTATAAAGAATATAACATGATCGTATTTTAATAAATACCAGACTATTAATGAAATCAGTAAGCATAAGCCGATACCAGATCAATAAGATATAAAACTAGTAAATAACTTTCTTGATTGAGGAGTGATTATTTGAGGTATTGGCAAAAGATTGAATATGATGCTCATCCAATCCGACATTTCGTCGAAGATACAAGGGGATGAGGCTCGTTTAGTTGCGAAGAGCTAAACCGCTGTGGGTATTTCTTTTTGTATTTTTTAAAGCATGTAAGTGAATGGCAACTGCGTGCAACAAACGACGAAAGGAATACTCTTGTGCAACACAATAGCTTTGAAAAACCACCGATTTCCGGTCTTGATTAGTTCCGAGACAACCCTTTAACACAGTAATCTTTCAATGGACACAGTTAAATAATCTTGAATCCGTTCGTATATATATATCCCATGATTAAAGGGACTTTGTAACATTGTTCAGATGAGAGATAGTGGTGCTAAGGTAGTGACTTCAATGCTAGATGTACAATTAAAGATAATCTGAACATTTGAGCGAAAACGGACCATTATTCATGGTACAAATTGGAAAAAACTGATCCGATCGATTCCTTAATTCTCCCAACTATATTATTACAATTTAATTACATTTTAGGTGAATGGAAATCTCACAAAGCAATAGAATGGCTCTACATTCCATTCCAGACATTTAAGTGTTGACAGATTTTTTATAGCCTGTTTTTATGTCTTTTTTTCATGGAAAAACGGTTGGGAAAATTCAAAAATGGTTGGGAGAATTTAGATTCAGAAGCGCCTCCCATCGACACCTGTTCGAAAACCCGTTGAACTTTGTTAAAAATCTTCATATTGCGTGAATTAATTTCGGATTTGGGGCATCGTAGATGGATAATCCATACATACAAACATAATTTTACGTGTTTTGCATCCTGATTCAACAGATTTGCGAAATCAACCATCACAATGCTACTAAGTACCTTTAAAGATAAGCTTGGTTGCAGGAAATGATAGCAAAAAAAAATTCCACAGAAACCAACAAAACTTACACTGAATGTTCAAGATTACAAATAAATGACATGTGCCAAACGATTGTGGTTGAAAATGTATTAGTAATGGGCATAGAAAGAGGAAATCAATGTAAGTAGGCCCGACACCCCGCCGACACCATTGATATATTTGCGGATGAGAGTTGTGTTTTTTGATTGAAGATGATTTCCACCTAGTTTTGTGAGTTTTTTTATTTTATGTTACTGGGTAAAACAATCAATGTACAGCATAATAAACAATCCAGAATGAACTATAGCCATGATCTCTCGACATACAGTGGCCATACCAGAGCTAAATATTAGCTTAAAACCCGTCTGAACTAGTTTGGCCGGGGGGATTAGACCTCTCTGCAAGGTCACTGACAGGTGGTTATCTCATCAAATCAGCTCTCAATTAACATAAGAGAAGGGGATCATGGGGGACCAACAGGCACCGATTAGGCATTGTTTGCTATATAAAAGGCGCAAGTAGCTATAAGTAGTACAGTTGGGATTTAAAGGGATAGTTGAGTTCGTGTTACATACCGCAAATGCCTTCAAAGTGCATGGTTATTGCTCTTATTCTTATTCATGACATTTCTAGTGCTCTTTTAGGATCTAACATTGCTAAAAGGTAATTTTAAAATGATCATACCAAGTTAGCTCCACTTTCCCCAAAATACGGTGACCGTTAATTAATTAATTAATTAAAGATAACAATACACGGGCCAGCTGATTGTTCGTATTGTAACCAAAACGGACAAGCCAACAAAAAGCCATCATCGGCATTGGCTAGGTAAACGTATAAAGGAGCTATCTCGTTTTGTCAGCGCCTGGTTCAAATGATTGAATATTTGAATATTAGAAATCGTTATATTTATGGATATTTCAGCCGTCTCTGAACCGATTTTGATCAAACATAGATGATTTTGTCATTTAAATTATACGTTCTTTCAAATTTGACACCCAGTCTTTCATTAACTCACAACAAAATATTATTTTGTGTAGCGCCTTCTGCAACAAAACCCAACTATCTCTTTTAATACAATTCGGCACAAGAAGATATGGCAAAAGGGTCATTTGCTATAACTCACTCCTTATCTATATTGGGACAATGGCCGCGGAAGAATTGTCACGGGAACACGAGTCGTATAATGAGGCACTTTCTTTAATAATAATATAGTAATACTTTGTTCTTTTATAGCGCATTTCGCGTCTGTTGACATTTCAATGCGCTTTACAACATATATAAAGTATAACACGATCATAAAAGGAAGATGAAACGGAAACATATATAGAAAATAATGAAGTTCTTACAAAGAGAACAATTACAACGTTACTTGTCCTTTGATATGCTAATATGATATAATATGATATGATATTATGCTAATATGAAAAGATGAGTTTTGAGTTTAGATATGAATGTTTCTTTGTGGTAGTGATATGCGCTATACAAGTAACGTTCATTATTATAATTATTATTAATGCTAACCAATTTCGCATAACAGTCCTTCAAAATCATCTAGACAATAGCACAGATTGTCCACGCAGGTACCTCCATTTTGGCATGAGTTCTGGCTACAGTCCACTGAAGATAAGGGATACATTGGAGGAGAAAAACAATTCAATTAAATTAAAAGGCTTAACTTCTCGCTACAGTCCGCTGTACATTCGTCTCCTGGGAATTAAACAGTGGATTCTTTTATTTTAAAGCCCATCTGTACTAGTTTGGCCAAGAGGGATTAGACCTCCCTGCATGGTTACTGGCAGGTGGTCATCTTATCACATCAGCTCTCAATTCACATAAGAAAAGAGGGACCATGGAGGACCAATGATCACCGATAAGGCACTGTTTGCTATATAGAGGGTGCAAGTAGCTATAAGTAGTGCAGTAGGGCTTTAAGGCAGACGTTCACTTAGAAATCAACTACAGAATATAGGCACAAAGAAAACAAAAGCAGGAATCCAAGAACACACACTAACAAAATTGTGAATTCTCGTTACATGCAGACAAATAAACGTTTGAGGCACACGGACATTTTTAAAAGGGCAGCACACAATCATGAATTAAACTAGGAAATCCTCCAAAAATGAAATAAAGCAATAAAGGATCTAACCCAGGGGGCGTTTCACAAATATTCTAAGTTGGACTTAACTTGTATGGAAAGCAGCTAGCATCTATGAAAACATTTTGTAAAAGTTATTCTAATAGGCATGAAATGTTGTTTCAAATCATCGATATTTTCTATTATCAAGTAGATTTCATGTTCTTGATGTGGAATTCATGAAAGTCTAAAATATTTGATTTTTCACTTTTGAATACATTTTAAGGCTACAAATGGCTCCCCATAATTTTTAAGTCCAACTTAGAGTTAAGTTCGACTTAGGATCTCTGTGAAACACCCCCCTGGATATGTTACTGGGTAGCCTACCTTGGCACGTGAGTCCGTTTCCACCGGTGACGAAACCTGTAATACAGCTACAGTAGTATGCACCGGCCGTGTTCTTACACTCGCCATATTCCGCGTCGCAAACGGAGCTTTCGCTTTCGCATTCGTTGATATCTTCACAGGTTAAATGTTCCCCAGTCCCTTGCATGTAGCCGGAGTCACAGACACATTTGGCGTCTGCGTCGCTAATAACACACTCGCCATTTTCACAATGGGAACAGTTTGAATGAGCTATAAAAAAATATATTAAAAAAATGATAATGCAGGAATAGAGTTACATGTATTTTACCTGGCTTGGTGGTAAACCAGTCTTCTCGTAAGCTGGACGTCTCGGCTTTGAAACCGAGTCCATGCGCTAGTGCCCTTTGTCAAGGCATTGATTCTCATTAGGGACTTTTAGATTTGCACGACGAGAACGTGGACTGCCACGTGTGACATCCTTTTGTTTTTAAGGCAATGTGACGTCACTGCCAGTGCCTTAAAAAGGACGTCACATTGCCTTAAAAGGATGTCACACGTGCAGTCCACGTTCTCGGGCAAATCTAAAAGTCCCTGTTACCTCGGAGAGGACTTACAGCCATCAGTTCCCTGGTCGCTTACCTACAAGTCTTCACATGCTTTGTTAGCAGTCAGGTAAAAACAAACCGTCAACCAAATAAATCAAGCTGACCTCCAAGAAATCACGTGTCATATTACTTTAGGCAAGGATATACGATTAATACCTCGCTAAAGGGCACAAGCGCATGAACATGTTTTCTAACCTGAGACTTCCCGGTTACAAGACCTTTGCAAGACCACTGAGCCATTCAGTAGCCAATTATTCTTCATTCAACTACTTAAGCTACTTCAAATGGGAATTTTACCATCATAGTTTAATTAAATTTAATTAAATTAGATGTTATCCTTAACAAAATTCCATAACAAATGACTATAAGAACATGCATAGCAATGAGGTAAAGGTATAATTAAATTCAACAACAATTAAAGGTTTGGTACAAGTTATAGCAGATAGAAATAACAAAAAACACATCCCAATATGGAGGGTTAAACAAAGGACGAAGGCCTATCCCAGGTTATATCTTTCCTTTTTTTTCAATTGTCGATTTCTGATCATTTATGAGATCATAGGTCATTCATGCCACTGTCACGATACATGATTTTTTGTTAAATGAAGAGAAATTACAAAATGTAGAGGTATCACAACCTAGTGGTTAAAAATTCATGTTTAAACACCACATGCTCCTGTATTTGAATTCCTAATGCGGAGGTTTATTGTTCTTTGGTAAGACATTTATCAACATTTTGGAATCTCAACCCGTGTTGCGTAAAAGGTCACATGATAAAGACATAGAGGCGAAAAGATTTTACACCATTACGTTGTCAAAAGTGTAACAAATTTAGTGTTGTCTCTACTTTTCAGATCACCTTCGTCGCAGAACAATGTCTTATCTTACAACTCAATAAATGCACGTATATAAGCGTGTGTGCGTTTGTGTGTTTGAAATAGATTTTATAGAGAAATGAGGCACCTATCCACGAATAATACACTCGATTTGGAACCCTTTAGGCGAGCTGGGGACAGGGCTCTGCAACCGAGCGCTGGGCATCGGGAGAACCGCTTGCACCAAAAAAAAATGATTTTAGGAGGGCGGACAAGAGGGAGGAAGGGAGGGAGAGAGAGAGGGGGAGGGAGAGAGAGAGAGGGGGAGGAAGGGAGAGCGTGAGAGAGAGAGAGAGAGAGAGAGAGAGAGAGAGAGGGGGGGGGAGAGAGAGCGAGAAAAATAAATAAACATACCCATACACGTGACCCCGTCAATAGCAAGGTCATATCCGTCATAGCAGCTACATAGTGGAACTCCGTCGATGTTCTCACAGCTCCCATAAAGCTCATGGCAGGGATAGGCGTCACCTTCAGCCTCACAGGGGTTAGATGGTGGTGTCATGGTTGCTGTATTATCATTAATAATAATAGTACCATAGTAATACAAAGAAGAATGATAATGAGAATAGAAATAGTACTAATATATCTTCATTATTATTATTATTAATAACATTATCAGTAGAAGTAATACTATTATATTATTATATATTTGCATGTGATATTATTTTCATTTTTAAAATTCTTATCATCATTATCATTGTTGTGATTATTATCATATCATCGTAGTTGTAGTGGTAGCGGTTTTATAAATATTTCTGCCATTTTTAGTATTACTACTTCCAGAAATCGCCGTCTGAAAAATACTAAAGCCTTATCATTAAAACAGAATATATAGCGCGACATAAATAGCATAGATTGCAAACAAAAGAACAACAAACATAAATATTTGTTTATTGTTATTAAGCATCTTCTTGAACAATGTGAGACACTGGCGAGTCTTCAATACGAGGTGTCAGGTGTCGGGAGTTTTGTGTCCACATAGAGTCTTTGTTGCAGCAATTCGATGGCTAAGTTCTGGTACAGTTGAAATATAAGCTGTAAAATTCTCACTCTGTTGAGGATTATCTTTATCTTACTGTTTGTGCTTTATAATTTATACTCTATTTCCATCCTATTATGTTACTATAGTGAACAAATTCATTTTCCACGAAGTTAAATTAAAGCTACCGTTTTATAGCTGAACGAGCTTTTACGGGATGCACAAAGCGATTAAATGCAGAGTGGCGTAAAGGTTTCGATATGTTGAAAATAACCTTAAACGTGTTGAAAAATAAACATGTTAAAAATTAAATTCAAAAGTTAACGAAAACTCTGCCCTTTCCACTGCCTTGGGGTTAATGGGAGTTTATATGATAATACGCGGCGTCCCGTGTCGTTTCGTGACATTACGTTAAAAATGATCCTACATGGCGCTTTAGGTTATGCTCTGATATGAAAAAATATAACTGCATCATAACTTTGCACTTTTGTCAATCCTACTCATTTTCTTGCATCAAAATTACTGTGGGAAATAAAAGAATAACAACATATAACGCAGTACGTTTACAGATTTTGTTTTACTTACGGGTGTCTGTGACTTCGGCAGTGCTATTCCCAGTGGCAGGGGTGGTGGCTGTCTGACATTCATAAGCTGACATGGTCCTGACGCAAACGGCGCCCTCATCACAAGGTGAAGAGTTGCAGGGATCAACTGGTAGATTAGCATAAATAATCGGGAATTATTTGGTTATATAAAAGAAAGCTGCAGCGGTGAAAACAGCTTCGCCGAAAATATTTACACTATTTAAGCGAATTCTTGGTTTTCACATGGAACCAAAACACTACATGTAACATTAACATCATTGTTTTGATTGGTTTAAAACGTGTACTTAAAAACAGTCTTCATAAAAAACGACTTCATTAATAACCAATGCACCTCCTTCATAATTCGAGTCCGTTAATCTTGCTATACAGCTTTTTCTCCACTCTGCATATAACTGGCAGATGAGTCATGAACCACATGGCATCAAGTCTTACATAACATAACATTCTTACTCTTAATATCTTTAGTAATGACGTCACGAGTCTGTCTGTTAATACGATTCCATGAACTACCTTTCTCACTGACGAACCCTTTCATGTCCGCTACTCTTCCTAATAAGCTTTTATCCGCTCTTCAAATATATATTATCATATATGACCCATATTATGGCTCCCAGATTCATATAATATAACATGTTTGTTCTTACTATCTTAAGTATTTATGTCACGAGTCTGACTGTAGAAGTAGAGCGCTTTCGCAAACGCGACGGAAGGCAAAGACGACGGTAACGCGAGCGAAAAACCAATCTGCGCATGCGCGAACCAGAATTTTCTCTGTCTTGTTGATTTTTACGACCGTGCTCGGCCATACTAGCATTCGTTCCCTAAACACGACGGAAGAGCTTTATCGCCGTGATTCTCCCGTCGTCTTTGCTAATTCCGTCGTCTTTGCTAAAGCCATGACTTACCATCGATGAAAACTTTCATGTCCTTTATTCCTGCTAGGCTCTGCTGCGTCCCACTCACATCGATGTTCTGGTGAAAGCCAACATGAGTCGGATTCCCCAGCTCAATGTGGCCCATACCGCCCCGGGCACTGTCGGCCCAGTAGAACGTACCGTCGTATACCACAATGTGTTCTACATGTCCAATCGGAGTCGATATATTGGCGAGGGTACTACGAACATTCGTCGTTGTGTCGTACGTTTCGATACTCCCATATCCGTTGATCCAATAGAGGCGGCCATCTGTGTGGAGAAGAAATATTCAGAAATCGGTGTCGGAACTGAATTTCTTTTTCAACAAGAGGAGGGGGCGTCTTGTTAATTACACACTTAAACAGTACTTCTTTTGGTAATAAATAAGTCGTACATAACATAATCTGAGCAGTAACAAACCGATATGATGAATCAATTTATAGCTATGCATACAGGGACAGCCGGTGTCACCAGCTGTGAACGGTTGCATGTTAATTCAGTACAGATATAATCTACATTTGCCACTCTCCACCCAGGTGTTAAATGGGTAGCGGTAGGAAGGAATTCCAGTTGAATGCTGTGAGCGCCGAAATCGGCTGCCTAGCAGGGCCGGGGTAATAGTTGGAGCGCCTTGAGCACTATGCATGGTGAATGCGCTATATAAATATCCAATATTATTATTATTACAGGATCTAGCTGGCTATTGTTCGCAATCACACATTATGTACCAACAAAGAAAATGTCGCTATTAATGACCATACCTTGTGGATTTCTTGTGAAAGCTGTCACATTCGCAAGATTTGTATCGACGATGGCTGTAGATTCACTACCATCCACTTTCATTCTCACGATCCGATCATTCTCAGCAAAATACAGAAATCTGGAGAGAGAAAATGTAAAGTCATACTAACACCTATTAACACCCTAAATGTTGTTCAGTGTAAAAAAAAAAAGGGTATTGGATAACGAAAATCTACATGAGGGCAATTATATGTTTCCAACCAACGCGCGAACAACAATATGACCAATGTGGGTGATTTATGTTCACTTCATAGGAACAAGATAATAAATAATAATTACATGCGAAAAGCATTACCCAAATTGTACACACGATTGCCTAAAGTTGGTTGAACTCAAAATAAGTTGGGCAATTTGGTAGTAGTAGTAGTTGTAGTAGTAGTAGTAGTTGTAGGAGAAGTAGCAGTAGTAGTAGTAGTAGCAGTAGTAGAAGTATTAGTAGTATTAGTAGTATTAGTAATAGTACGACGAATAGTAGTAATAGTATTAGTAGTAGTAGTAGTAGTAGTAGTAGTAGTAGTAGTAGTAGTAGTAGTAGTAGTAGTAGTAGTAGTAGTAGTGGTAGTAGTGGTAGTAGTAGTAGTAGTGATAGTAGTAGTAGTAGTAGTAGTAGTAGTAGTAGTAGTAGTAGTAGTAGTAGTAGAAGTAGTAGCAGTGCTATACTTAGTAGGAGTAGTAGTAATATCAGTAGTATGAGGAGAACTAAAACGAGGGGCGTTCAACAGGTTCATAGCCCGACTATAAAGCGCTTTGAACGGTGACGTAGTTATGTTTTATGAATATTTCACCTCTCCGATTACAGGTGACGAGATTATCCTCATGGATATCCTTCAGCTTCTTCTGAGCACCATGAAATGGATGACTGTACGTTGCTGAGCATCATAATGTTGACATAGTCATGATTTCAAAGTCTCAGATACTCCACTTTGAATGGCTTCTCTTATACCTATAGGTTGGGCGTTACTGAACTTAACTCGCGTCATCTGTAAAGGAAAAGATAAAATATTCATAAGACATAATTACGACACTGAATACCTGATCCTTCAAAGTCGGGCTATGAACTTATTGAACGCCCTTTGCAATATCATTTACCCGTTTGAGCCATCTACGCTGAGTCCATAGATTTGTACCGCCAAGTTAGCCAGTCTTATCTTGCCAGTTCCGTCGACTCGGATAGAGTTCAGAAGTCCGGAAACCTCCCCGAACCAGTAGATCCTCCGATCAACTTCGTTAAAGGCGATACAAAAAGGCTCTGTAGAAATAAAGAAACAAACAAAAACAAAAGGTTTGATATCATTATAATAAGTAATAGTCATTTCTTCGGTAATGTTCGGAGAAAGTGTTTCGAAAAAACAGTCATAAAGCAGTCAAGATCATAATCGTTGAAAACGATTCAAAAGGCTCTGAACCTCCCCGAACCAGTAGATCCTTCGATCAACTTCGTGAAAGGCGATACACAAAGGCTCTGAAGAAATAACCAAACAAAAACAAACGGAATGATATTATTATAATAAATGATAGTCAATTCTTCGGTAATGTTTGGGAAACCTCCCCGAACCAGTATCCTCCGATCAACTTCGTTAAAGGCGATACAAAAAGGCTCTGAAGAAATAAAGAAACAAACAAAATCATAAGAGTTGGTTTTATTATAATAAATGATAGTCATTTCTTTGGTAATGTTTGGGAAACCTCCCCGAACCAGTATCCTCCGATCAACTTCGTTAAAGGCGATACAAAAAGGCTCTGAAGGAATAAACAAACAGACAAAATATAAAAGGGTTGGTATTATTATAATAAAAGTTAATCATTTCTTCGGTAATGTTCGGAGAAAGAGTTTCGAAAAAACAGTCATAAAGCAGTCAACATCATAGTCGTTGAAGGCGATTCAAAAGGCTCTGAATAAACGAGCAAACATACAAAAACACAAGGATTAATAATATTATAAGAGTTATGATGTTTAATTTCTTCGGTAATATTCGGAGAAAGTGTTTCTATAAACATTTCTAAGCAGTAAAGATCACAATCCTTAAAGGCGGTACAAAAAAGGCGGTACAAAAGCCGTGAAAAGAAAGAAAGAACACAACCAAGACATACATAAAGGTTCATATTACGAAAATAGTAATGGCAGATATTATGTGCGGAGAAAGTATTTCGAAAAATAAATCCAAAATAATATACATTGTATATCATAATTGTTAAAAGCGATACAAAACGGTTCTGAATAAACAAACAAACCAAACAACAAACTAACAAGAAACAAAAATCAATTTTTGTATATTTTATCCATATATTATCTAATTTATACAGGGTACCGTTGTCAGTTACACAACTGCTTTCCATATAATAAATGACAATTTGCTGCGTGTAAACCTTGTTTTGATTCACACGGTATACATTACATACATGTATATGTGACATCAATGAAAATAGCAACGAATACACAGTTGCTTTTGTGTTGGACCTCATCAGAAAACATCGCAAGAATGAACAAAGGGTCGTAATTGAATATCTATATCTCCCTCTCTCTCTCTCTCTCTCTCTCTCTCATTCTCTCTCTCATTCTCTCTCTCTCTCTCTCTCTCTCTCCCTCTCTCTCTCTCTCTCTCTATGTATATATATCTTTCTAGTTTTTGAAATAAGGCACTTAACGACGGAGTCAAATATCCAGCAATATGGTAATAAAGTACAAGTTACATCACCATAAAAATGTTCTCTCATATACCAGCATCAATAAAAACAAGTTACGAAACTGCTGGTAAGAAGTTAAACATAGTAGATGGTTGGTGGTTTTAAACTTCAAGTATTCTTCCATTTTGCGGTGGTCTATCCAAGAAACCATAAACCCTTAAAGGTAATACAAACTTTTGGTATAGGGTCATGAATTGGGTTCAAATGAACATATTGGAAGCATATGCAATCCTACACTATCAGTGATCGTTGTCGTGTTTGAAATCGAGTCTATAGTTATGAAATTGTAAAAAATAAACTATTTATGTTGTATAGCTCCCTCTCAAGGTCAAGATAATACTTAAGCCATCAAACAATGTTTCTTGACTAAAATCGACCAATTAGCTATTCTCGTTTTGAAATTATATATCACAACTACATATTCTGAGATTTTCAGGGTCGCACCTACGATTGTACGGCCGTAGGCGCTATTTGAAATTTATCAAAAATTTACCGGGAGCACCGGTTCATTTTTATATTCAATTTTTCTCGAAAACAGAAGTGTTTAAGGGGTTAATTTTGTTAGTGCTTATAATACATCCACAGGGGCATCCACATATATCAAAATTGTAAAGATTCACTATCCACCCAATTTTCAAAATTTCCCAAAACTTTGTGTTACCTTTAAGTCTTTATTAAATTTTTCTCAAAGCATTTAACAGTTTAAGAAAATGAACAAAATGATGGATCGTTTGACAAAGAAAGGTAAACTCAAAAACACGATTCTAGTATTTAGAGAAGTTGAACGTGCCTCCGTCTATCAAGGAATACAATTTTTCTTGTTGTGTACAGATTGTTTGTTCAACTGCATAATGATATTTTTAAATTTTATTTTGGTAGAATGGAAATGACAAAGATCCTTTAAAATATATAGTTGAAAATATATAATATTTTGCATACTAAATAACAAAATTAAAAGAGGAATGATTTCCGTTTCAGATGCTAAAGTTAAAATTATGAAATATTAACATTTTTTTATAAATTCCATTCCACAACTGATTCAACAAACAAAAAACTCCCATTTTTTTAGGGAAATTCGAACCTTAAAGATTTTGTGAACACACTTTATGAATTACTTTTACAAACTTAACTTCCTTTTCTCATGCTGCGAACAAATTCTTATTGGTAATTAAAATCTTCGTAGGTGGGTCTTTGCAATTACGCTTCCACAGATTTTTAATTCCAATAAACATTTCTTGCGGCCTTCATTGTCTGGTATGGTGTCATGAATTTGGTTCAAATAAACATATTTGAAGCATATACGATCCTACAATATTCAGTGATCATTTTCGCGGTCGAAATCGACTCTAAAGTTATGAAATTGTAAATAATAAACACTTTATGTTGAATAGCTCCCTCTCAAGGTCAAGATATTAATTAAGCTATAAAACAATGTTTATTGACTAAAATCGACCGATCAGCTATTCTCGTCCGGAAATTATATACCACAACTACATACTCTGAGATTTTCATGGTCGCAGCTACCATTGTACGGCCGTAAGAGCTACATGTACATTTGAAATTTATCAAAATTTACCGGGAGCACCGATAAATCTTTATATTCAATTATTTTCGAAAGCAGAAGTGTTTTAGGGGCTAACATTTCTGGTGTTTTTGATACATCCACATCAAAATTGTAAAGAATCACTATCCACCCATTTTTCAAAATTTCCCAAAACTTTGTAATACCTTTAAACGTGGTGGAAATTATCGGAAATAACGCCCTGTACCATAAATGATCATTTTCAGACATTTTAGCGTTGGGTTGTACGGTGCTCGCCAGACGCCCCCAAGTGCCAGTCGCTTTTTATCAGTTCAAAAATCGAATTTAAGAATTATGACAGACAATGAAGGCCGCAAGAAATGTTTATTGGAATTAAACATTATGTTAAAGGCCTGAGAATACCCGGAACCCATCATGCAGCCTAAAAACTCTTTCACAGAAGAACTTCGAACATGCCAGCCCGAAAAAATGATAAAATTTAATTAATAACATTTATTCATGGCTAATTCATACCCATAATAAAAATTACCCAAACTTAAAGTTGCTATGTCCCTTTTGCAGGCCAAAACGAAGTGAAAAGGTTGAACTCCAACGGCATTTGAAAGACAATACTAATTTAGAACTTCTCTCAAATCGCAAGAGCTTGAAAATGGCTTTTAGTGGGAAAATAACTTGTTGAATCGACTTAAGTGATTGCCATCACCTAAGTAATAGTCTGATTTTCAGACCTTTTTACCGAATGGTCGTACGTCTTTTGCTGAACAAAGATTCAATCAGTTTAATCTTGGCTATTACGATTTACGAGTAGTGGGTTATTGTTAAAGACAAATGCTCATGTACCTGTTACAGCTCATTATATGTGCATGTATGTTATTACCAAAGAAAAAAAAGATGTCAGTCAATCACTCAATAGTGTCGAACAGTGAAGTCTAGAAGGTAAACGGGTTCCTTGCATAATTTGAATACTAGGATCCGACACTGATAATGTTTAAATTTTACAAATAAGATATACATGACATATTCATAATTAATGCCAAGTTCTACAAAGTGTGATGCTGGATGCAAAAGGCACATAGTATCTTTATACAAACTAATACAGAAAGTAAATAACCTATGGCAAATTAGAACGACTTAAATCGGGTTTTTAAAGGGACGGAACTGATCCTTAGTGACTGCCAAAGCCTAATCTTGAAACAATTGATAACAAGGGCCGCCATTAAACCACCACCCTTTATCATTTTCTTAAAAGTTCAATGAAACACATTATTTCCTCTCCCTCTTCCTCCTCTGTTTCTCATACATATAATAACCATAGCCAATAAGCCAATAAAATAAAACTAATAAATGATCCCAAGCTCAATCTTGAAACAATTGCTAACAAGGGCCGCCATTAAACCATAACCCTTTATCATCCAAAACCAATGACACACATAATTTCCTCTTCCTCTTCTGTTTCTTATAATTATAATGCCGTGTCTATAAATAAGCAAGTCATCTCTGTTTACCACTCAAACGTACTCAAGACACACTATGAAAAGCTCTTTGTTTAACTACTTTATGTTTTTAAGCTGTCCAGATTAGTCATCTCAAACAATACAGACTACCAGTACCCTTCCACCTAACATGTAATCCCACTTAATCCTAAGAAGGAAAGAGGACAAAGAGGACAATACAAGTCGTAAATCAACTGTTAATCCATAGATCAGCCTTATACTTAATGGTCCTCATTTGAATACGAATAGTAACCACTTACTTGTGTATAGAATCAAAGGCGCTGGGGAAGTTCAATCTACGCCTCTTGTGCATTGTATCTAGCGTTGTGAATTTATATATGTCCTGCTATATATATATTTATATATGTATATATACCAAGGATTATTAGATGAAAATTGAATAAATTGATAAATTAGTCAATTAATAAGCTTTTAGATGAATTGAGTAGACTTAGTTCATTCAAAAAAAAAATAGATGAATTAAGGCTTTAAGCAGAGTTTTTTCCTCAAGTTTTAACTTTTTAGTGAAAAATAATTGGATGTGTCTTTTCTACAAAGAGAAATTTATTACAGTGGACTTTCACTACGGAATCAACTTCCTAAAGATATTTTCAGTTGCTCATCACTTCATTCTTTTAAGTAAAAGTTGAAACAATTTCGATCATGTATCCAACTCTTAAGTCATATTATGTATGGAGTTGTTTGTAATATATATATTGTAAGTGGTTATTATACCGGTATTGTATAATTAAAAAAGGTATATAATATTAATATTGTACTCAGAAGCAGGGGTTAATCCGCGATAAACCTCTTTGGGTCTTTTATCACATCCTCTGGCCTCTGCAGGTTCATCTTTTGCTTTAATGATTTTATATTTGATTGTAATAATATTTTTCCTTTTATGAATCAGATTCTGTGGAAATAAATGAAATTGAAATAATGGAATAAAGGAACTGTGCATTGTAAATGTATGTATAGTGATTACTGTTCGATTTCTTTCGTCTTTTGTTCGTGAAGAGGAACATACCTATTAATTCATTTTCACGATCCTGCATTGGAAATTTGTTAATGTTAAGTTAGTTTATTGAACTTTCAATTATATATAATGCGTCATTATATGAACAACAGATGAAAGAATCGAAACAATGTGTACCCACGCTATCTTGTCAGGATTATCTAAAACGTATTCTAATCTGTTTCCCCTCTCTTGTTTTATTTTGTACATGTATCATTGTTCATTGTCCTATTCTCTTATTTTTAAATCTATACTTCTATATCAACTCCATCTACACAAAATATGTACCAAGGCTTTGTTCCATGAAATTAAGCCCAGGAAAATCAGAATATACGATAAGGACAGTGTCGATCAATGTTAAAAAACAGCGGTAAAGTGATTTGGGATGAGTGAATTTGGACAATTTTCGTGATTTTTCACATGCATTTTGGTGATAATGTTTTGAAGAAAAAATTGAAGAAATGACCACTACTTAAGCGGGCACCCACGCACAACCACCCATGCACCCACGCACTACGGCAATGTGCCAGATATGGTGCTATACAAGACTCCGCTAAAAAAAAAATCAATTTTTTTTTTTCTTCAATATTTTTTTTTTTAATTCCAAAGAATACAAGTTAATTTTAGAAATAAAATACAATTGTTTTTCCTTGACATGAATTCAAAACATTTTCATTACATAAATTTTACAATTGATGAAAACAAAAATGAAATCAGTTGTAACATAAAACAAATTACCCCATCCAACCAAACACACTACTACCCCCCCCCCTCCCTCCCCACCATGCGACACTCACACCACCTTCTTTAGAATACCCCAAATTGGAGCGACAGACAAACAGAACAATCTATTTCAAACATTTTAAAACAAAATCATTTAAACGAGGCTACAATAGCCACAAGAGTCTAGTGCTAAAAGTTCATGAAAACTTTAATTGTTCCCACAATCTATCATCATCATTCATTCACACCCACACACACTCGCCCACATGTTATGCAATACTAGTACTTACTGACGCCTGGAACGATGTCCACCGTAGAGGGCTCGCCATCCAGAATATCGCCGCCGATCTTATGTGGGTCCCTCTGTCCCCATATGACCATGTTTGTCATAGGGTCATAGGTCATGACCCCGGGTCGTCGGATGTATGCGAAGAAAGCCCGTGTGTAAAACTGATTGGTCAGGAGTTCGCCCGGTCGGATGTCACTGTAGTAGATACCAAAATTTATCTGGTCCACAAAGAACATCTTGTCCACAGCTGGAAAGAGAAGATAACGTTTTTGTGATTGTATTATTTTGTATTCATTTATTAGATAACAATAATAATTATTATTATTAAAGGCATTTATATAGCGGCGTCTACCTAGTAATTCTATTCCGAGGCGCATTAATTATTACCCCGGCTTTAGCCTGGCTGCCATTACAGTGCTCGAGTATTTCAAGGAATTAATTTCTGCCAGGTATCCATTTACCTCATTTTGTATTCATTCATTAGATAATAATCATAATAATTATTATTATAGGCATTAAGATAGCGCCGTCTACCTAGAAATTCTATTCCGAGGCGCATTTATTATTACCCCGGCTTTAGCCTAGCTGCCATTACAGTGCTCGGGTATTTCAAGGAATTAATTCCTGCCAGGTAAATGAAGATTAATGCCTTGCCAAAAGACATTATGCCGTGTCGGGGATCTAACCTCGACCTTTGAGTTTCAAGTCAAGTGCTTAAAGGCACACTGTCCTACTTGTAGCTACTTGCTCCCTCTATATAGAAAACTTCCCAAATCGGTGCCTGTTGGTCCCCCATGATCCTCTTTTTCTTATGTTAAATGAGAGCTGAGTTAATGAGATAGCCACCTGTCACAATGACCTCGCTGGCTCGCTGTGTGGTCTAATCCCTTCTAGCTGCAGTAGTAACGCCTACCTTTAAACCACTCGCTTACGACACTTCTATTCACTTAGCTATTATTGTATTTTTTTATTTATTCACTTATTGATAAATATGTTTTGTTTTCATTGAATTTATTGATAGACTATATTTAATGATTATACACAATTTGTTTTGTCACAGTGCTCACTCTATATTGTTCAATACTTACCATAAGCGGAACAAAAGCAGAGAAAGACTAAAAAGACCAATGTCGCCATTTTGGTGTCACCTTTTATCTGAAAGTCAAAATAAATAACAACAATATTGAAGATAAAGTTGAGTTCTGGTCATGTGATTGCAGTATGAAAAAAACGGTGTGGAATCTATCAGAAAAGGTTGATCATTTAGTATATAAGTATTCGTGTGTATTGCAAGGTTCTGGAATCATCAAAATGATAAGAAATTTGGCCAAATCTTGGCAAAGTTACAAGCACTGTACACAGAATGATGTATATGGGAATACACGAGCACATGGCGAACCCCCCCCCCCCCCCCCCCCTCCGATTTTTACGATGTTTCATGTCATATTTAGAATATGAAGGCATTTGAAGAGCCATGCTTTTCAGGGAACATGTTTAATCTGATGTTCTTCCACCCTTGCATAATAACAATGATAACGCTCACAAATTATTTTTTACCTCTTCCCAGAACTCAACCTTCTCTTTAAAGGCTAATAATATTTATAATGATAGTATCAATAACATTGATAATAATAATAATAACAATAATAATAATAACAGCAATAAAAGTAACAATTACAATGATGACGATGATAATAGTAATAAAAATAAAAATAATAATTATAATAATGTTATAAATAAAAATGATTACAAGGATGATGATATGATAATTATAAAAATAACGTTAATAATAATAATATCTTACATAGAAGAACATGAACGAAGCGAAAAATAAAAGCTATAACAAAAATTAAAATTTCAATTTCGCGCACATATTACTTATGCATACAGTGAAGATATATGAGGTATTACGTCACGGTGACAGCCCTGACACTTTCATGTCTGTCTTGCCCTATTGACGGGCAATTAAGCCAACCCTTGTAATAAGTTCACTTGTTTGAATAGCAGAAAAATTACAGAAACAGTATGGCGACTAAGGCTGTGCACAACAGTGTAATGAGGTACCCGAGTACACTCCCAGGCTTACAGGCGAATACTCGAGTATTCGGACGCCATGTTTTTTTATAATTTTTTTGATTTTTTTTTTGAATTTTTTAGATTTTTTTAGATTTTTTTGATTTTTTTGATTTTTTTGATTTTTTTGACTTTTTTTTCTTTTTTGACTTTTTTTGCCACTACCATACCACTCGGCAGTTTCTCAGATCCCTCGCCCAAAACGCATGCAATTTTACTTTGAGTTGCAGTTGAAGGCGCCGATTTAATAAGAATAATTACAGTAAACAATGCTGTTTTAAAACCAAAGATGGCAGAATAATCCATTTTCCTCCAAGTCCAAACAGAAATCTGGACATTTGGTCCCAGTTTCTGAAAGGTGAGTTTGACAGTGCTTGAGTTGGGAAACATTTTTACCGACGGTACCATGCCAGCGGCTGCCGCTCTCCCTGGCACGGGTAAGCGTGGGCCTGGACATTTTTTTTTTTTTTTTTTTTTTTTTTTAATTTTTTTTTTTTGCGGCCGAATATTCGGGTACGAGAAATCGTACCCGAGTAGTTGTCAACCGTGCGGGTACTCGAGCATTCGACTACCCGTCGCAGCCTTAATGGCGACAGTTTGAAATAAATCGGACAAATGAAGAGAGAGTTATAAATGTTTTGAAAATATGAGATAACTAAATCTATACATGTACGTAGCTTTAATCAGATGAACTAGCTCTCCAGCATGCCATGTACAAAAGTATGAGTAATTTCTGTTTTTCTCCAAATTGCCTTCTCTCGTTGGGCACTACTTGTAATATGTTTAATATGGATAGCATATTACTACCGGTCATGTAAGAAGAAAAGACCCCCCCCCCCCCCGCCCCCCCCCCCCCCCCCCCCCCCCCCCCCCCCCCCCCGATGTAGTGTATACATTTTGAAAATTAATATTTTAGTTAATATGTTGAGAGTTGAAAGTTTGAAATAAATGCGGAAGTTGCCTGGCACGACGTCACACTCACAGTGACATTGCTGATTCAGCCATTTTGAAGTACAGGAACAATGTACGTATACATATTATATACAGTTAATACATTTTTGGAAAATCCCAAATTTGTTATTACATTTTTTGTCCGATTTCATTCACACTTTTACAAGTCTTCCTCTCTGATTTTTCTGTTTTGTTTAAATTGTTATCAATTAACCGTTGGCATTTCCTTTGAGCTTAGTACTTTGTGCATTAATCCTGGCTTGTCGGCAGTAGATGTCGAGGTTTGTGTTGCATGCATCAAAACGCATTTCATACATGTACATCAGCTCAGATCATGTGCTTTTTTCTAAATCAAAATAATTTACTTCATTTAAAAACAAGCAAATATTTCTACTGAAACAACTCAAACAAGGACACAAGGGTCGTCATTTTTGCTAGGTTACTCAGAAACACATACATGTAGATGTACGTTTGTAGTGGGAGCTGCAACGAATAAAGTTTAGAGCAGGTTTGGGGTACGTTTAAATTTCAATTTATTGTCCAATATTAGAAATTTGTTTTGCTCAAATTTTACAAACGTACAAAGAAACGAAATAACTTTACATACATACATAATCCCATATTATATATCATACACTTTGACATAGAAATCCTTCAGAATATTGCTATACAGAACTTTTCTTACGTGATTATAACATAATCCCATATTATATATCATACACTTTGACATAGAAATCCTTCAGAATATTGCTTTACAGAATTTTTCCTACGTGATTATAAACAAAATAAGTTAATTATTTTAATTTTTCGAGTGAACGGGGTGGCCATGCAGGGAAGGCTACACAAATAAAATTACAGAAATAGAGAAGAACCTAAAATTCAGGTAGCATTTTGACTGTATTTGCGGATAGAGAAAGTATGAAAGGGACGAAGGAATTTAGAAAACGTTGAGTGCGAAAGTTCATTGAATTTTGAACGAATTCGTTTACCAGAACGCATACAAACATTATTGATTTTTTATGGAAAGAGTGGATGATTTTCGCTTGTCAAAAGTTGTCATAATTTGTTATACTTCTAAAATTATTTTGGATTCGCATGCTTTATTCACATTTTGATAGTGTTTACGTCACAAACACGTAACATTTGAAACACAGAGAAAGAGAGAAATAAGATGAACCATATGGAACTATTTTCTTCTAGCTTACGAACGTTAACCATGTTAACGTCTGCGTACTACACACAGATAAATAGCATGTATAAAGTGAACGTACAGTACAGAAGGTCCATTGCAACAAAGTCAGTTTGGATTTTGCAATTTTACAGTGTATTTAAGGTATATCTGTGTATAAAGTGGCAATCAAATCCGTAACATCTCAAAAACACTAAACGAGAGAGGAAAAAGATGAAGCAAAAACTTACATTGAGTAAACAACAAATGACAGGAATAATGTGTTCTTCTAAATCCACTCCACACACACAAAACAAATATTCTTGAAAGCCACACCTATCTCGACGCTATTGCAACGGTTCTCTGCACTGGAAGATAGTCAATCCTTGAATTTGTCATGTGAATGAAAGCGTCTACCATCATATCTAATCGCATCCGAAACAATGACAGAGAGACCTTGAGCTTGTCTATTCAACTACTCTCCCTTATCTATGCACCAACAACTCGCCGTGATACTTGCTTTCGAAATCGATAAAACGGTAGGGGTGTTACGTAATAGGGTTTTGTCCGGACCGCATGTGGAGTAATGAGTCATAATTGTTAAGGGGGCTGATCGAGCGAGTAATTGGGATATTTTCCTAAGCTCCACACAGAAACACAACTCGGGTAAAATTTTCTGCCATTAGAATAAACCGGATTTCGCAGTATAAATATTTTTTAGATTTACCCCTGGTAAAAGAGTCTGAATAAATCGTCATCATTTATGACATGAAATTGTACATAATTATGTATAATATAAATAATTCATAAAATAGTGTGTGGCAAAAATAGTCAACTGTGACTGATTGCCAAACAAATTCAAATCAAGAAGAAGAAGAAGAAGAAATTTGATCATGTAGATCCATGATTTGATAGACCTAACACAGTTGTTATCATTGTTGTTAGTATTGCTCCGCAGAACAACATTGGCTTGACCAAGCATTACATTCCCCGTACACAGCTTGACAGCTACGTACGTTCTCAAAAGTGTGGGGGCGGGGGGGGGGGGGGCGAACATTCGCTCATGCTGGGCCGTCATTATGGAATGAATACTCTTTCTCAATGGATTACAAATAGCGGTTCTGGTGAATAACCTTCCATGTCCGTATACCGTATACTTTTGTCTATTATTTCATGTAGGCCTATTTCATTTTTTGCACAATTTGCGCTTTGAGCATTCGATTGTCAAGTCGATTTGGCGCCTTACAAATCTTATGTATTATTATCATTATCATCATTTTTTTTTTTGGGGGGGGGTAAGATGCAGCAGCCTTAAGCGACCCTCCCTCCCCCCCCCCCCCCCCTTCCTTCCAGTATACGCAAATGATTGTCTCTGCGGCCTCCCTTAATGTCATCCTCCTGTATGATAATCTCGTCCGCTTATGTAATACAATTTTTGTTTATCATTTCAACTTATCTAGTGACCAAGTTCATGCAAGAAAGTACACTGAAAATGCTAACTGCGGTCCAATCTTTTTCTAATCATAAAATACTGGTACATGTTGACGAACAAGGGATGAAGGCTACATACCCGGCCTTCCCTGTATAATAAAAGTAATACAAATAATAATAATAATAATAATAATAATAATAATAACATTATTAATAATACTAAAAACGGTGCTATTAAAGCGCTCTCCACCGAAGTCTCTAAGCGCTATGAAAACAAAATACAATGATAGACAATTATTACAGTCATATTCTACAAAACAAAAAATACAAATAAACCTGCAAAGTACAATGCACCCTTTTCCTTCTCCCTGTTCTATCTAGCTGCAATAAAAGTCATGATTATTTAATTGTTCGCCGAGAGGTAGTCAAAATATGGGTCATAATAGTGTGTGGATATTTACGTGTAGGTTTGTTAATGAACAACTTCATTGAATAGTTTAATAGATTATCATTTCAAAAGGCGTTGGTAGAGTTGTTGTTTATCTGTCTCTCACACATGCCCTCTCCTTTCTCTATTCTCTCTCTCTCTCTCTCTCTCCCTCTCTCTCTCTCTCTCTCTTTGTCTGTCATCCAAATAAACAGTTTTCACGTGTTATGGCTCGTTCATATACGAAACGGTAAGCGGCGGCTTATTTGTTTCTTTTTTGTGTCTTATTTTTCGTTTTAAACCTATCAATGAAAAGTACGTTACTGCACGCAAAACGGTCATAGCGTATATTCACCAAGCTCTGTGTTATAATATAAGATAGAGAAAATGAGAAGCAGTTCAGTGTAAAAAGAAAACCGCCGCATTTTACTTCGGCTGTATAAACTGTACATCTCCCCTGTATTTCTTCGAATTGGTTACATAATCACGTCCTTGGTCCTAACCCCATACAAAGATCCCCAAAGAATCAAATGTAATTAAATAAATTCAATAAATGCAGATAATCGATGTGATTTGAAACGATTGTCGGCTGTTTCCCCGAGTCCGAAAATCAAATGGTATGAGTCATTGAAGGCATGTTTTCATGTTTTATTCAATATAACGACTCTCAAAAAGCACATTGAACGGCGGGTGGGGGGGGGGGGGTGGGGGGTGGTGGAGGAGGGCAGGTGAATTGTAGACGTTGTTTATGTAATACATTTAGATGAAGCTTGTTTATAGCGCTTTCCGTTTATGCGAGCCAAGTCGAATTGATCATTTATTTATTTATTCCTTTATATAATATATATTTATTCATTTGTTTATTTATGTATTTATTCATTCATGGTCAATTACACTTCTTGACTAGTAATAAGTGCCTGAATTGCAAATAAAAAAAATCCATCCAAAAACAATTTTGCGATAGAATCAATAGGATTATTCATCATTATTGCAAATAGCTTTAATACAAAACAACTCAGTGTGGTAAATAAACAAGGTTCGTAGAGAGGAAATTGAGAAATGAGTATTAAATAGAGCAAGACATTCGTATCACTCTTGTTTAAGTATTGTTCATCTTCTTGTAGGTACTACAGGCTATAGGTACACATAAACTCGGCTGTTTTATTATATTGTTAGAGCTAGAGAGACGAGCATTATACTTCGTTGCAATGTTGTATACAACTTCAAAAGTTCAAAGCACTTTAGATTCTGTAATCGTTGGTTGAGAAAATATCACAGTTAAATGGGAATTCTAAATAGTATGCCCCCAAACAAAATTAGAAATTCTAATAACAAATAATAATAAAATTGTAATGATTGGTAATTCATAACTGAATTATCGAATTCCATATCCTCTTTTCAAACAAACATGTGAATTGAAAGGACACCTACAATCTACATTCGATTCAATACAGTACCTCACATAGCCTATACTACAGGTTGGGCCAAAAAAAAAAAAAAACATGTTTAGCGTCCTGTTTTTTCGAAAAATAGGAAGGAGGAGGCCCTTTTTTTTTCTTTTCTTTTTTCAAAATGGCCGCTCAAAATGGCCGCTCGGTACATTTTCCCTGACAGTCGGGCTATTTTTCAAGATGGCCGCCGACTTTTTTTCTTTTTTTTAATCAGAAATAGATCCATTTTAGCAGTGTTTTTCATGTTTTTTTTCTTTAACAAAAAAAACAAAAAAAATTCATGTAGAAAAAAGGTAAGAAGTAATATGTCTTGTTTACCCTGAGTAGCCTCATCAGTATAGTGCTGATCTCCCTGATGGCCCATTAACTACCCCAGGTATAGCTGAGCTACTATGCTAAGGCACTCAAGCATTCAAGGGATTTCTTCTCTTTATATTATTCTACTATTCCGATTATAATTATGTGTGGGTGAAGGTTGAGAATAATTGGTTTTGTGTTGCCGCTTGGTCTACACCCAGCCCATCTACTAAGATTACTATCCACATGGTCTAATAATAACTCCTTGGTCTAATGATATTCTTCTTCCAGTATATAGTACAGACCGCAATAATAATTTCGTCTACTTGATCGTTTGGTCTATAAATAACCAGTTAGGTCTCATCTCCAATTATTCTACTATATACCCATTCGATCTATTGATCATATGTAATTGTTTTAGTTTGCAGTCGGTCTAATTGCCAGTTTTTATGATGCATATTTTGTCTACTGCCCATATTGTGAAATAATCATTTAATAATTAGTAATGATAATCATCAAATGATTATAAGACCATATAGACGAAATGGACACCAGGCAAACTTGGAATTAGACTATCCGGTTATTAGACTAAAAAATGATCGATAAACCGAATGGGTAGTACACTATGGACTACTATGATAAGGCGCTCAAGCATTCAAGGAATTTCTTTCTACCAGGTATAATTTACTTCACATGGGTGAAGAACAATTCATGTATAGTTAGATCTGTTGTGAGCAAAGAGGCAAAGTAGTTTTAAGTTCTGTATTACCAAGAAGTTGGTAACTTCTTGGTATTACTCCTTAAACTTTTAAACAGAAGGAGTTGAAATCTGACGGATATAATAGGGATTGGAGAAACTTGCAGAAAAAAAAGGGTTCTTAAGTTGATCAAACTTCTATCTTCAATGAAAAAATGTAAAAGGAAACACCAAGGTAACATTTAATTGTCATCTTTGATGAACGCATCAATATATTAAAACAGTTAAATGCTATCAAGGAAATGTGTTTGCTTCAGAGAAGAACGTCGTTACTTTTGTTTGGTAGTACTTTTCTAGAAAGCTACATGATGATGATTGTCTATATATCATACGTCAGTTTCATACTGTACATACACAAAACAGAGAAAGAGAGAGGAATAACATGGATCAAATTTTTTCATTAAATAAAAGAAGAAAATAAACTTCTTCTATCGTCAACTGATGAACATCACTTTATTCTTATGATGTAAATGTACATGCAGATCATTTTGTTGTGTGAAACGAAGCTGTAAAAGTAATTGCAATTTTGAGTCACTTTGGAATATTGTCGTTTGTTTGAAGTTCTTCTTCTTCTTCTTCGTCTTGATTTCCTCCAGGTTTGGCGGAGTTGTATCCTTCGCAGATGCAGATTGAGTCAATAGCGCATATATAGAGAATAGGTAGACAAGATGACAATACAATAACGTTTGTATGTGTGTGTACTACGCCTGTGGGGCGTTCGCGTTTTATTCGGTGTAAGAACGTTACAAATGGGCAAACTAAGAAGAAAAGACGAATCAAGAACTTACATGAAGTATACCAAGCTGGCGAACGTCCTTATTCTTCTGTAGTAGGAGTTAGTCCAAAGTGCACAAAGGTCTTGCAAGTCACAACAGCCAGGCCTAGCTAGCTCCTATATGCTCTAGGCACGCCTTAGATCTCGAGAAACGATTGCAACAAGTGACTGGGAAATAGTAAATCCTTTGTGTCACGTGCTAGCGTCTACCATCATCGCATCTGACCATAGGGTTGACCGAAACAATGGCCGTTTGACCAGAGAATATCCAATCACCGCTTCGTATAAGTACGTCAATAACTCGACGTGATATAGTGATGTCAGACTGTAAAACCCATAATAAAGTAGTGTTTGTCAATGATTGAAAGAATGTTTGGCTATGAAAAGGATATGTTTTTTGACCTATTTATTTCTTACATTTCTTTATGCAAATGTCAAAGTAATATACCAAATTGTCAGGGTTTTATGAGAACTTACATTGACTATAATTATAATAAAGATCTTGAATATCGTATTGCAAAAAAGAAAAACAAACTGCACTTCAAAAAAAATTGAAGTTTGTTTTATAATGTTGTTTATTATGTTGTATAGGTACATGTACTTGTAATTGTCTGCATCTTAGTGTAAATTTACTTTCGCGAGGCTTTGATTTGCGTTGTACTGCTTTTTTGTAATCTTATTATAATAACTCGCCTCCTTCCGTATCTGAATTATTTACTGTATACTCTATGTTGAAATAATTGTTACATATATCATTTATATATACATTGTGTTTCATATTGTACTGTTGAGAAGGAAATAAATGTTAATAAATACAAACTACAAATATTGCGATTGTTTTTTATTGTTTCAATAAAACACTTTTTTTTTTTTTTTTAACTCGACGTGATATATGAATTGTGTAGGGGCGTTTTAAAAAGCAGCGTTTTGGGTCATCATATGCCCGCGGGCAGGTGCCTGTAAATATGCACAACTTATATAGCTGTGACTAATTGGAATGAATGGGCGAACTTTAATTGATTGCCATCATCCTGTCTCGTCTACGTCAAGGTCTGTCTTATGTAATGCACAATTTCCTTATTTAAACATTGTAATTTAAGCTTCTGCAAACCTTAACATTTAATAGGCAAGCTTCTGCAAACCTTAACATTTAATAGGCACACTTCCGTCCACTAATGCGAATCTTCTCAAGTGTATTGCCGTCTATAGCTAGAGATCAGATAAGATAAGATAAGATTTTACTTGACTCGAGCTACTGCTGTGAAGATAGGTGGCATAATAGCTAGAGTCCCTATTCAGTGAAGGATTACTCCTTTCTTGTTTTTAATCCAGATTAATTATTTCATCTTTCTTGACCAAGAGTGTGTTTCAAAGTCAAAAATATAGATTATCAGTTTCCTTAACATTGTAATTCAAGCTTCTGCGAACCTTAACATTTAATAGGCACGCTTCCGTCCACTATAATATAGCTTCTGCAAACCTTCTCAGGTTTATTGCCGTCTATAGCTAGAGATAAGATTAGATAAGATAAGATTTTATTTGACTGTGAAGATGGGTGACATAAATAGCTAGAGTCCCTATTCAGTGAAGGATTACTCGGAGTCCTTTCTTGTTTTTAATACAGATTAATTCTTTCATCTTTCTTGACCAGAAGTGTGTTTCATAGTCAATAATATACATCATTCCATACAATGATGTCTCCAGTATTAAAGGTAATACAAAGTCTTGGGAAATTTTGATAATTGGGTGGATAGTGATTCTTTACAATTGTGATATATTTGGAAACCCCTGTGGATGTATTATAAGCACTAGAAAATCAGCTCCTAAACACTTCTGCTTTCGAGAAATATTGAATATAACAATTTATCGGTTCTCCCGGTAAATTTTGATAAATTTCGAATGGCGCCTACGGCCGTACAATGGTAGCTGCGACCATGACAGACAATCTCAGAATATGTAGTTGTGATAGTTAATTTCCAAATAGGAATAGTTAATCGGTCGATTTTAGTCAAGAAATATTATCTTGACCTTGGAAGGGAGCTATACAACATAAAGAGTTTATTATTTACAATTTCTTAACTTTAGACTCGATTTCAACCGCGGCAACGATCACTGAATATTGTACGATCGCATAATCTTCCAATATGTTCATTTGAACCAAATCCATAACCCCATACCAAACATTAATTTTGTATGCTACTTCTAAATGAGATGGGTTGCTCAATTTGAGGGCTCTTTTGTGCTCTTTAAATCGACCCGGCCGTCAGTGTTATATCATATAGTAGGTCCATGTTTATATCCCACCATCTCCAGCTTAGGAGTTGTCAGAATCAGTGCCTTTTATCTTGTAAACAATGTCCATATACAATCAAAATTGTATTTGTGATTTCCTTATTTTGGCGTATATTTCAATTATTATTTTGGATTGAAGTTTGTGTTTGGGAGAAACTGAACTGAAAAGTCGTGATGTTGACTGCACACACTGAGAAATAGAGGTACAATTCTGCTACAATAACAGCACCCTTTTCCAAAATGGGGGACCAAAATAGGTGCAGGCAAATATGTTCCCCAATTGAACCTTTATTTCTAAGTTCGTACGTAGTATAATAATTGTAATCATAAATAATACACTTAGTCTTGTATATTTCATTTTTTCTCTTATTTCATTGCAATTTGTCCACATTCCAATAACAAATACAAAATAATGTACATAATAGAATTGAAAGGCAAACATACATAAAGAGACATACGAGTAGGCCTAAGTGATAAAAAAAAAAGGGGGGGGTGATGACTAAAGAAGATACACCAATATGCGGAGGGGGGACAAAAGCAAAGTCGCTTTTCAGAGAAATTTACCTCGGTACCTCGCATTCTTTTGTCATTGGTAGGTTTTTCAAGGATAAAGAATACAATTCAGTGAGCTTAATTCTGCTCGTGTTGTATTTATGGATAGAAGGAGATGCATGAATGGACGAAGGTTGAAGGCGGCTATAAACACGCCTTCCCGATATAAACGCAGAATACACCTTTTTTATTTTCCCTGTTCCATCTGCAATAAAAGTCAATATTTCATAAATAGAAAAACAAAATCAAATGTTCTCAATTGTTTGCCGAGAGTTAGTCCAAAAATGAGACAGAATATTTTGCAAAATTAGGTTTCTAACTAATTCTAGACATTAGTATTTTGAATGACGTTTGTAGTACGGCGTTGCTTTGTCTAGTTGGAGTCGCAGTAGTAGTAAAAGTACTGCTAATACTACTACTACTACTACTACTATTACTACTACTACTACTGTACTAGTAGTTATAACTGAAATAGTAACTAAAGGAATTTAAATCTGCTGAATAGTTCGAAAAGGAGCACGGGAGTAGAGAAACTTGCAGAAAATAAGGATTGAGTTTTTTTCTTGTATATACGAAAGTAAGGTAAAAGCCTATCCTCCATGAAAGAATCTTTACAAACACCCTTCCGTGATGAACGCATTCATAGTCCTATTAGAACAATTTAATGGTAGTCAGAAAATGTATTTGCTTCAAAGAAAAATGCCGTTGCTTTTGTTTGGTAGCAATTGGTATGATTTTATTTGTCTTTTAGGTACGTTCTTTCATACCAGACTCAGGGTGTGGAGAGAGAGGTTATCCCCTTCCATATACACCTACGAGAGCGCGGGTATCATATTGCTCCCTCTTAACCCCCCCCCCCCCCCACGCAATGGCGTTGGCCTATCAACGAGAGGAGGGGGAGGGGACACTAGAGAGAGAGAGACAGAGGAGAAAAGGCGCAAGATTGTTATTTGTCATAGGTGCCATAATTTATACCAAAGCCAATGCAAGGCTTTGTTTAGAAATAGAAATCTAAATAGGTATGCGACTCTGTGAAACCTAAACAAATTCGTAATAAAAGCGTTCCATACACAAATGACAAGATTTTTTAACAATGGTGATGTATTGAGATGAATATACAGAAATTTCTCGTTTATCCGATGATCTAGCCTATAAATACAGGGAATTACGTATTACGTGTGTACTAATCGTTCGTTCGTGTCTCCTTAGATCAAGATTAATGTAATCTTGATCTTCGGAGTAGTTGCTACAACCGAAACGCGTCCTAGACTTTGAAGTCATTTGACATCAATGGCAAAGTACTGGCTGAATCTGGGAAACTATACACTATATAATAATAATAATAATGGTTTATTTACCCAGGTTAGCCATTTCAGTTATGAAACTGCTCTTCCAGCGGGCCCTGCATAACATAATATGTCATTACTACCCTTCTCCAATATAATATGCTGAGCGCCTATAGCTAGAAGGCAGAAAGTCCTATTGTTATCAGTCTTTGGTATGACTCGATCATCGACCTCCTGCTCATGAGGCGGGCGCTCTAACCACTGAGCCACCATGAATGATTATTTTGCCAATGTTTCTACAAAGCTATAAAATGATGCTCAATTTAAAGACAATTTCTCAGTACACTGTATCTAAATGTAATTACTCATCTGTGTTTTTATTTACTCAGATTGACCATAACGACGTAACGAGGTATTTTCACGAGTTTACAGAGATAATTCACCCGATTTAGACGGCATACCCATATATATTATAAATAATTCGGTTTCGTATATTATTCGTCCTTTGCTGCATATCCTAATATTTTAACTTTCACAAGGCAAAGTCCCTTTAGTTTTGAAAATTGCTAAACTCACTTCTTTATTTAGAGGTGGCAATCTAAAAGACTCTTAGTGTTGCCTGCGTTAAACACAGTATAAGAAACAAAAAATATCTAAAAAAGTAAACATTCTCCTCGCGAATGTGACTAAACTTTATCTCGGTAAACCCATTACGAACTATTTATGAGATAATAGTCTCTACACAAGAATAAAACGTTTAAAGTCATTACTTTGTGATATTCGACGAATGGACACGCTTTAATACTCATGACAATTTGTTACGTCAATCAGCTCTATCGATTTATTTACTCAGGGGGGGGGGGGGTGTAGAGACTAGGTACAAATTGTAAGTCTCACAATAACCTCGACAATTGGATGAGTATGATTTGATTCTTTTGGGATGTTCATCTAAAAAAATATATATTTGCTGGTATTAATATAGTATTAATGACTGCTTAAGCCTCGGGCAATAGCTCGATTTTAACCTTCCCTTGAGCGTATAAAAATGACTATGTCTCTCAATTTCTCAAAGCAGTCATTAATACTTTAATATTGTATAACCCTAACATAACCTCATTTTATTGGGAAGGTAATAAACTTCAAGATTTTTTAAACAGTATCTTTTTTAAAGATCTGTATGTTTCTATATTATGCACAGTATGACAGAGAAAGAAAGAAAACTGATGCAATCATCAATGCTAACGAATTTAAGCGTGTGACATGGTTAAAGGGGTCGTTTAACATGTTAAATCTGAGATAATAATAATAATTATCCTTGCTTATATAGCGCATAACACTTACTTAATCAGAAGTCTCTAAGCGCTCTACAATAATGCAGCATAATTACCCTGGCTTTAGCAGTGCAGCTGTTACGCGCGCTGCGTTTCAAGGAATAAATTCCTACCAGGTACCCGTTTACTTCACCTGGGTGGAGTGTGGCAAATGTACATCTATGTCTTGCCAAAGGACATGTCCCTGCGTGTTATCAGTGTCTGTGATATGGTGCAATATAGAAGCCCTAAAATTGCGCTTCAAAATGATCACGAAGTGCCTTAACATTGTAAAAAAACTTTGAGTGACCGGTTTTACCATACACATTTCCCCCAATAGACTGTATATGAAAACCATTAGGGACACGAAAATGAAACTTCGATTTCCAATCATAAATATCTTGATAATTAGACAGGCGATCGGCATGTAAAAGTCATGGGATTCCTGACTGACCTATAAAGGTTTATAATTATGATTGCAGCATGAGCTAAATCCAGGATTTTGTTTAAGAATCTGAGGCAATGTTACCGAGTCCCTTTAAAGTGAATACAAGAACCAAAATCCAACCTCCACCACTCCCCCCTCCCCCCCCCCCCCCCCTGGGTCCCCAGCTTTCCCTAGGCTCCATTGGTAACATGATATACACCTTGAAAAGGCTGACCCTAACCCGAGCCATAATAAAATGGGAAGTCGCCATTTCATGTCGTAAGGATCCCATTATTAACATTAAATAAAAACGCAAATAGATGCTCTTTACATAACTGACTGGTACCTGCAAATTTTGTAATGAACATTCTCATTTCAGTGGCACTGAGACGACAACAGTTTAACTCCCATCATACCCGATGCAAGCAAAGTCAGCAACTATCTCGGTCCTTGGTGCTTTATGTAAGAATACATAATGTGAAGAAGGAAAAAAAAAAGTGGAAAAGTCCGGCGGAAAAGTGTACTTATTAGAAAGCAATATGGGGCACTCATCAAATTAAAATGGCCATTATCATGAGTGAAAAGGGGTACTTATAAAGAACGAGAGAGGGCATTTATTACAAAAGAAAATGGGCATTTATTATATTTGAATAGTGGCACTTATCAGAGGAGAAAGGGTGCACTATTATTAGAAAGCAAAAGAGGCAATCATCATTCTGAAGTAAAAGGGGCACTTTTGGGGTACTTATCTGATTCGGAAGGTTCGTATACCCAAAACACACATTACCAATACAAAATGAAATAGGGTTTATGATCCCGAACATTTTTTATTAGTTACTCGGAAGCTTCGTTATTCCTAAAGTGAACTAACTCATAATTTCGAAAATGATACAAGGTTATATTAAGGGGAGGTCAGAGTGCCCCACAAAGCAGATAAATTACATTTAAGATGGTCATCTTCTGTATTAAAAAAAAAAAAAAAAAAAAAAAAAAATGAACAACATATTAGCTGAACGGTACTAGTGTAAAGGAGGGATTAGACCAGCCTGCAAGGATACTGGACAAGTGGTTATCTCATCAACTCGGCTCTCAAATAACATAATAAAAAGAGGATCATGGGGGACTAATGGTCACCGATTTGGCATTGTTTGTTATATAGAGGGCGCAAGTAGCCACAAGTAGTGCAGTGGGCCTTTAATAGATCTGCGAATCAACTTCAACACGATGACAACTAAACTTTCGAAAAAATCAACCAAAGGGTAATTGCAATACTCTTTTGTATCCTATAATCATTCTCTGATTACGTAATACGTAATGGAAATGTTAGCAGTACAATTATTAAGAATTATGATTTTCTTTACCCAAGGAAGTCTTATTAGCATCTACCTGTTTTCATGAAGACTCCTGCAATAATCATTACCTTAGCAATAATTGTCAGGTACCCATTTAAATGTGGGTAGAGTGTGGCGAATGTGGATTAGTGTTTTGCCAAAAGACGTTAATGCCGGGTTGGTATTCGAACCCTCAACCCATGAATTGAGAGTCAGTAAGTTGAATAATGATGATAATAACAATAATAATTACATGCCGTTCTTGCGTAGCGCATATCACATGATGATACTATTATGCGCTTCCAATAATTGAAGGACTTTGGTTATTATTCACCCGGCTTTATCTCCAGTAGCGCTCAGTGCATTCAAGCCCCCCCCCCCCCCCCCCCCCGGGGGGGGGGGGGGGGGGTACTCACAAATTAGGACAAACGGAGGTGTGCATGTGCCGCGCGCTCTAATGGGTAACTTTTGCACACAAAAAATCCCTAAACATGGGTCCCACTTTCAACTAAGGCTTGAGCGGGACGCGTTATTTTTTTCGGCGGCACAGATTGGGGCATGGTGCGTGTTGAGCCTATGGGAAGGGTTAGGGTTAGGGTTAGGGTTAAATCAAGACCCCTTTAAAAAAAGAAAGCCCCAATCTGTGCTGCAGAAGAAAATAACGCGAGCGGGACACCCTGTCCCAAACAAATCTGAATATCCCCCCCCCCCGGTCATTCAAGAAATGAATGAGTCAGCTATATATATACCATTAATACACCTGGATGGAGTGTGGCAAAGGTTCGTTCGTTCGTGTCTCCTTAGATCAAGATAGTTATGTAAAGTTCCTTAATTAGAAGTAAATTAAATTAAATTAAGTTCTTCCATCGCTCGATTGCTGCAATGGCCGTTTCATTATAACAAGGGACAGGTCTTCATCTGTGCAACCCGTACGGGCCGTTCCACCGCACTGCAAGAGGTGGTCCATCGTCTGAGTCTCTCCGCAGTCGCAGTAGCCTCTTGTCGATGGCCCTCGCGTTGTTGACGAGCGAAGCGACTCTGACTCGCTTCGCTCGCCAGAATTTACGGACTCCAACAACGCGATCGAGGGCCATCGACAAGAGGCTACAGTCGCAGAGAGTATCTCCTTCATGGGCATAGCCCCATCTTGCCATATTGACCTTACACCGTCCCATTCTCGTCCGCATTCGATTTAGGCATTGCCACTCCGGCCACTTCAGGTTAAGATCTTTGATGAGTACGGGCTTGACTGATGGTGGAGGATTCTGTTCAGGTGGTGGGACAGAATCGAGGAAGCTGTGTCGGGATATAAGTCGTTTGTGGGGTTGTAAGTATCCGTGTAGCATGTGTCTGTCATCTGTCGCCTGCTTCATCCGTTCCTTTAGGCAGGTGTTAGTGCGCCTTTGGTTAGGAGATCCAATGCCAGCGAGGTGATATATCTCCTCAACTTTTGTTGGTTTCAGACATCCTGTTATCTTTCGATATGTGTTATTGAGTGTGGTGTCAAGCTTCTTCACATGGGCTGATCTGCTCCAAACTGGGCAAGCATATTCTGCGGATGACATGCATAGAGCAACAGCTGCACTTTGTACAGTTTTGGGGTCAGCGCCATAGTGTGAAGATACTAGCTTCCCGATGATGGCATTTCGAGATTCTACTTTGCCTATTGTCTTCTCGATATGTTTCTTGAAGGATAAAGTGCGATCAAGTTTTACACCTAAATACACTGGATGCTCGCAGTGGTTAAGTTGCACATTGTTCCACTTTAGCTTCAGTTCTCTCTTTGCCTCCCTGTTCTTCAAGTGGAAAACACACACCTGAGTCTTGGATGGGTTTACCCGTAGGTAGTTTGCTCTGTAGTACTCAGTTCAACAGCTTCGAAGGTACTATGCTGGGCTGTGATGCAGGTGTCATCTGCATAGATGAAGTTCCGAGTATTCCCTGTTGAAGGGATGTCAGCAGTGTAGATGTTGTAGAGTGTTGGCGCCAGGACGCCACCCTGGGGGAGACCGTTTTTCTGTTTCCGCCATCTGCTCTAATTCTGCCCATCAAGTTCGACAAAGAAGCGTCTGTTCTGCATCATCTTCTGAATGAATCTGGTGAGTTTGAGGTCATTTGTGATGTCATGAAGTTTTGTCTGTAGCCTTTGGTGATTGACAGTGTCATAAGCTGCAGATAAATCCACAAATACTGCACCTGTGATGAGGTTGTTCTGAAAACCGTCTTCGATGTGTTGGGTCAGGTTGAGAAGTTGTCCCGTGGTGGATTTTCCTGGTCGGAAACCTGCCTGCTCACAGTTTAGTTTGCTGTCAACGTGAGGCTCAATTCTGTTGAGAATAAGGCGTTCAAGCGCAGGCTTGTATGTGGCAAAGGTAGATTAATGTCTTTCCAAAGGAAATTAGTGCCACGGCGGTATTCGAACCCTGTATACTTACTACATGTCGATGGTTCAGTGACACAAAGACGCAACTCCATATTTTGCCAAAATGAGTATTGATATTAAAATGTTCAGGAAAAATGTGGGCTTTCCAGGAAACACAAAGACTTAACTCCGCCCAACACCCCATTGAAGTCAATGTCGACTTAACTCCTTAAGGCCCAAGTGCTCAGTGACACATACACCACTTTTTCTCAAAATGGCCAAAATGGAGTTACGTCTTTGTGTCACTGACCTTTCGATGAATACTGTAACACCTCCAAAGGTCATACCCGTCTTGTAGTATTTTGTTCATTTTTTTTCTCACTTTGTTGACCTGAGCCCCACGCCCGCCAGGGTCAAGGGTTACTAGGATATCATTCGCCAACTCTCAACCCTCAGCTAAGAGCACTTGTCATTTTACTAATCAAACATAGTGGTACCCGTCTGTTATTGTGTCTAGAAAATTGAGTGGCCGCAGACGGCAATTATCAAAATGTACGAGAGAATGGAAAAAGCTCGTGACCCTGGATAAAGAGAAAAACAACAGCTGGAAAATGAATAACAAAAGCAAAGTAAAAGCGAATACAAAAAAAAAAAAAATAATAATAAAAAAAGCCCAGCTGGAGGGTAAAATGTGTTCATCCAACTTTTGGAGAACAGTTTGTTTTCAACTTTGGTAATGTTTTAACCATTCATGATCGCATTTTACTTGAAATTGAGCAAACATCGCCTAACTAGGTTCGAACGGCAAGAAGTTGATCCTAATTTCAATTTTGGCAACTGTTCATAACCACTATAATGTTAAAGGTCAATCTTTCTTCAGCACATACACATGTCAAATACTCAAACAGATCCTTAAATAACAAAATAAAAAAACAAAAAACAAATAAGAACAAAACAAAAAACACAGAGTAGTTGAGCCACCCCCCCTCTCCTCCCTCTCTCTCTCTCTATTCTCACAAATAATAAAGAAAACACATAAATAAATAAAAAATAACAAGTAAATAAGAATGAAAACGGAGTAAACCAGACATGACATCTCGATTCCCCTGACCAGAGGCGGCGGAGCGACTTCCAAAGTGGGGGGGGGGGGGGGCACCAACAAAAAAGGGCACTTTCTGGAGAAAAAAAGGGCACCTTTAAAGGGAAATCTCAAAGGGAAAATATACAATTTTTTAGACATTGGTATATACACCTATATTGTGATTACATTATCGGGGATGATTTCAATATTTGTTTTTATTTATACATCATATAAGATTCTGCGTATCATCTTTGCAGTTGAGTGTGATGGTCTACAAATTCATTTGCGAGTGAGCAAAGCGAGCGAGATTTTTTTTTAAAGATTTAGAGGTCGCAGTGCAAAAAAATACATCTTATAAAGAGGAATGACCCAATCCTGATGGGGTTATATAAGCACATTCTCATAACGGAAGACTGAAAAGATCTTCGATAGGTTACATAATTATAACATATATAACTACGAGCGAGCGTAGCGAGCGAGCCTTGGGGGAATTGCTTTTAGTCGCTTGAAATTAGGGGCACGTTTGATGATGAGAGGAAAAGGGGACACTTATCGAAAGGGTTAAGACAGTTATTAGAAAAGAAAAGGAGCACGTGTCAGAGTACAAAGGCTAATTATCAGAGGTGAAAATGGGGGCACTTCTTACACCTAAAAAAAGAGGCATGCACCAGGGATGAAAAGGAAATGGGCATTTGTCGATGGAAAAGAGGCGCCCATTAGAGTTTGATAGGGGGCATTTATAAGAAGTGAAAAGGGGCATTTATGAAAAAGGGATAGGGTCTTTATTAGAAAAGAAATTGGGCACATATCATTGTTAAAAGGGTAATGAGAAGGGGAAGTGGCTCTTATTAAAAGGAAAAAGAGGCACATATTAGAGCATTTATTGGGAAGGAAAAGGGGGACGTGTCAAAATAAAAGGCATTTATAAGAGATGAAAAGAGCACTTATTAGGAGGGGAAGGGGTACTTGTCAAAGTAAAACGAGTATCTCTCAGAAATGAATAGGGTCATTTACAAGGGATGAAAAGGGGCACTTATGAGAATGAAAAGGGCTCTTCTTTAAATGGGGGCACTTATCATAAGCAAAATGGGCACTTATTAAAAGGGAAATGGGGCACATGTGAAAATATAAGGTGCGCTTATCCAGTTAAAAAGGGGAAGGGGCACTTTTTACAAAGGAAAAGGGGCACTTGTCAATTAAGGCATAAAAAGGGAACCTCTCAGATTTGAATAGGGCAATTATCAGAGGTGAAGGGGGCGCTTATCAAAAGTGAAAAAAGGGGCGCTTCTCGTATCTAAAAAGGGGAACTTACTAGAGATTAAAAAAGGCACTGATGAGAATGGAAAATGGACACTTATTGCAAAGGAAAATGGGAACTTTTCAAAGGAAAAGGGGTACGTGTCAAAATAAAAGGGGCACTTATCAGAAGTGGAAAGGGGAAGGGGCACTTTTCCTATGCAAAAAGGGGCACTTTTAGGGTACTTGAAAAAGTGGGAGGGCACTGTGCCCCCCTGCCCCCCGGGAGCGCCGCCTCTGCCTCTGACCCCTTATCATTTGTTTATACACTTTTGGTTTCCTTTTTAGTTCATTTCTCTTATTCATTCTGTCAGTATTTTGTGTTCAAGTAGCTTACCATACTTTGTCAGAAGGCACTCCATATAGTTCACGGTAAGTCCTTTCTTCATTTTCACATTACGCTCAAATCTTGTTTTACTTCTATTGTAAATCACTACTATCATTAAACTGGCAATGCAAATTTACGCCTTGATTAAAAGTTAGATTCTGTCTTCCTGTAGTTATTATTAAGATCTAATAATACAAATTCCGTCGAGTAAAATTTTTGCAGTGTCCCATATACTGAAAAATATGCTGG